>CM070819.1:44949808-45272308 GCA_036326025.1 Chrosomus eos
TGAATTTGTGAAAAAAAGTGACATCAGGGGCGCATGCATATACAGTTCACCCCTATGGGCGGTAGTGTTTTTTTACAAAGTGACATCCCCAAACTACTGCCCTTGATATTGTTTGTCTTTTTTGGGCGGGTCCTTGTGAAGGGGGGATCTTTTTTGGCCAAACGTTGTCTTCTGTACGTGAAGAACACAAAGGAAAAACGTTTCCAAATTTTAGTACGTCTTTTGTCGTGTAAACATCCCCAATAGAAAGACTTTTTAGCGCAAGGCCCAATTTAGGTTCATTCTTCAAATGTTTTTTTAAAAATTAAATATGTTAAATGTTATTTAAATATTTTAAAAGGGGGTTTCAAAGCATGTCGGGTGATGCCCAACCTTTTGTTGAGGGTTCGAAAAATTGCCCAAAAAAAATGGAGGCTAGCTGGGACCCATCCACGCACTAACCCCAAAAAACCCCACCCCCAAATCCTTCTTGTCGGTTTTTTGGCGGAACAGTTTGTTTAAGTTTTGTGGTGGGGTTAGCCCAGTTTTTTTTGTTGTCTTTTTTGGTTGGACCTGGGGTGTCTGCAAGACCGCGTTTTTTTTACAGTGTGTTCAGGGGACAGGAAACTAGCGGATATGAGGAATGTTTGCTGTATGTGAAAAAAAAAAATTGGGGGCCCTAAAAAACGCGTGACATTGCTTAGAGCACCTTTAAAAAGAAATTTTTTTTCCCTTCCAGTTTTGGTACAGAGTTTATAAGAGGAGTATCGGGAGGAAAAAAGAAAGCGCTGTAGCTTTGGTTTTGGAGCTCATTACATCTCCTATCTTCTGTTCCTGGATGACCCCCGACCACCGGCCTTTCAAACTCCAAAACAGCTAACAGCATCATTTCTCTCTTGCACAGGTACAGACGGCCTTTTTTAAAAACAACATTTCATTCCGTCTGGCTTATTGTGTATTTCTAATTTAAACCCCTCTTTTTGTTTTGAAACCAATATCTCGAAATCTTTAGGTTCATGTCGTTTGATTTTAAATCTCTTTTTCTCTCTCCTGGTCATTCGGGTTGTCACGGGGGGGGTAAAACATAATTTTCTCGATCCACCACCAGGGTTACCAATCTTCAGGCTCTTTGATCACCTGCCCATTTTCTCCAAAAAGGGGGAAACCTTTTTATGCGGGCCCCTTTCCCCCCGCAAAGCCATGGACTACTTCCAAGCCCCTGGGTAAAATCCACACACATTGGATATGCTGGTCACAAAAAAAATGTTTTAAAATTTAAAAATTTATATCAGACCCATCCAACTCATCCACGGTTTTTGAACATTAGCAAAAAAGTTATTTTTTTGAAGTACCTTGGAGGACCATACTCTCATCAAAGTCCCCACGATATTGAAATCTATTGTTTGTTCATTTGTTTGTTTGTTTGATCAACAACAAAAGAAATGTTCTATTATTTGCTACAATGTCAGTTTTTTTTAAAATAGTTTAAATTGTGCATGAAACAAAGAAGCATCAAATAATGGTGCCAAAATTTTAAAATAAAAATCAAAACTGAAAAAGGACAATTTATTTTTCCCAGTATAATAATAATAATAAAAAAATTTTCGTGCTCTAGTCAATTGCCTTTTTGCTGTGAAATTAATACAAAACACTGCAATATCCCGTAGAATTAATTTAGGGTTTAATATCTTCACTACAGTGCCTTTGCTAAAATTAGAAAAATAAGGTTACTCTTTATTTTAAGGTGTCTTTGTTCCCGTGTAATTAAAAACATTTCATTTCTGAGTGATAAAAATTTAAAAAGGGCATATACTATAGGGTTAGGATTGGGGTTTTGTTAGTCGCATTAAATTATGCATAATTTATAGTTTTTAACTATACTAACTACATGTAACATGTAAAATAAAGTGTTACCAAAAGAATACTGCCATTCAAGTTTCAAATATTAATAAATTAGTCGCAAATATTGTCTCCTCGCTGATAAGGTTATGAGTGTGAGGCTTTCAACAACCCTGCCGTGATTTCATTCTCTGACAAAACAATGGGGAGACCTCTCCTTCAAAGCCAACAGGTTAAACACATACACATATATATAAGATTTTAAACAGAGGGATAGACAATATGCAACTTTATATAACGTAATCAATGTTTTGTGGTATTGTTCACTATGAGTTACTCTCTCATCTTCTCAAAGAAGTCATTGGCCAGAGGCTTTATCAGTGAGTCTCAGTAACTGGACCATCTTCAAAGAGGATTGAAATGTATCACTGGACGCCATCAGATCCCTCATCTGAAGCCAGAGAAAGGCACCATCCTAACTGTCAACCTCATTCTTCTACCAGGTTCGTTTCATAAGAAAAAAGTCTATAGGCGTGTGTTATATTAGTAAAATGTTTGAACGGTAACAGTTGATCTATGACCGAGTGTCAACTTAGCACATAGTCTTTGTATCTGGTCAGTTAAGAGTGAAGCACATACGGTGAGCCATAAACCTTGTCTTTCGGATGGTTGTAACAATTGTTAATCACACTGAAGGCCAGTTACAAACTAAGGAACTTAAACTATGAACTTTGAAATAAAACTACAATGTTGTGTATGTGCATGCTTAACCAGTGTAAAGTGGGTTAAAGTGTGTGTTTGTATGATCGTTAAATGTGGTATGTTGGAGGACAATGCGTGAAACTATTCCAGGAATCCTCAGGACCTCATATGGCACAGAATGCACCTTAACATCATCGTGCTCTACTGATTGGCTATATCTACTACCAATTCCTTTTAACTCTTCCTGAAGCCTTACAGAACAGTACTGTTTACCATCACCATCACCCCACCACCCATTCATTCATCCATTCACCCAGCCATCCATCCTACCAACCCTAACCAACTATCCATCCCACCCAACATCCATCCATCCACCCATCCATTCACATCACCAACCAACCATCCATCCACCAACCATCTATCCATCCCATCCACCCAACCATCCTTCCATCCCATTCCATATCACCCAAGCCTATCCTCCATCCATCCACCCAACCATCTATCCATCCATTCACCCAACCATCCATCCCAACCCACACATTTCATCCATCCACCCCAACAATCCAACCTTCCATCAACCCCTTATCCATCCTTCCATCCACCCATCCCACCCAACCATCCTAATCCACCACCCAACCATCCATCCATCCATCCACCCATTCATCCATCCCACCCAACCATCCATCCACCCAACCATCCATCACCCATACCACCCCCCAATCTATCCTCCATCCACCCAACCATCCCATCCATCCATCTCACCCAACCATCCCATCCACCCTTCATCCAATCCATCCATCCATCCACCCAACCATACCATCGCTACCATCTACCTCTCCATCCATCCTTCCAACCACCCAACCATCCATCCTCCATCCACCCAACCAATCCATCACCCAACATCCATACCTTCCATCCATCCACGCCAACATACCATCCTTCCCTCCACCCAACATCCTCATTCCATGCCCCCAACCATACATCCACCCCAACCATCCATCCTTCCATCCACCCCCATCCATCCTTCCATCCATTCCACCCTAACATTCATCCATCCATCCATCCACCCAACCATCCTTCTCATCCACCCAACCATCCAACCTTCCCAACCACCCAAACATTCATCCATCCATCCACTCCAACCATCTTATCCATCTATCCACCCAACCATCCAACATCCACTCAACCACCCATACATCCACCCCCCTACCCATTCCATCCATCCATCCACCCAAGACATTTATCCATCCATCCATCCACCCACCCAACTTCATCCCCATCCACCCAACCATCACCATCCTTCCCATCCACCCAAACTATTCATCCATCCATCCACGCCACATCATCCATCCATCCATCCATCACCCAACCATCCAAACATCCACTCAACCACCCATCGCATCCAGCACCCCCTACCCATCCATCCATCCACCCATCCATACAAATATCCATCCATCCAACCAAATACAATATTACCATCCAAGATATCACTCCCATCCATCCATCCAACCATACATTCATCCATCCATCCATCCATCCAAACCATATAACTGCATCCATCCACGGCCAACCATCCATTCACCCAACAATCTGTTCCTGTTCTATCCACACATCCCATATATCCAACCATGCCATCCATTCTCAACTAAATTATCCCATCTACTTCGTCCATCCCTCATTCCTGTTCAATCATTACAGTTTTACTTTTCTAGTGTTTGTGTGAGCAAGGATTGGAGCATTCTTCTTTCTCATCATCAACTATGGTTGTTTGGCCAATCTAATCAGCGCAGTTGAACTCCTTCATTAATGAGCGAGCAATCTTTGTTGAGTATGACTATAATCGATTTATTTTTATTTAGCTATAGTTTATTTCAGTTAGTTCCCAAGCAAACATTTAAGAATATTAGTTTCATTTTTGTCATTATAATCTTGCCAAATATTGCATCTAATATTTATCTTTTATTGCATTCCACTTAATTTCCAATTAATGAAAATGATTTTTTAATAGTTTTAGTTTTAGTTTTGGTTAAACATAACACTGCAATTTTAATGTCCATTCTGTTTGTAACTTAATTGCAATTTCCATTCATTAAAAGGGGTTAATGACATGAGAAATCAAATTTGTCCTTGATATTTTGACAAAAGGACTTGACTTTGTATCATTATAACATCCTGCAAGTTTCATAGCTTTAAGAACGCCCTCCTCTCATTATAAACTAAGCATATTATTTAATCAACCTCCAAAAACACCTCGTTTTGATGTTGTGGGATCTTATTATTGTTATAAATTAGAAATAACAAAAACAACCATAAAAACACTGAGACTCGGCGACTGCTCTTTTTCACATCAATGTTAACTCATCATCCGTAATCACTACATTTCCCAGCATTTCCCCTGGATCCTCACCTGCCTCGATTTCGCCCCTCATCACCACACTGATCATCCATCCACGTCTTCTTCTCATCAACCACACGGACTATATTAACACTCACTCTCCCTGCAATCACTGTCTGATCTCCGTCAATACATGACACACAGACTCACCTATGCTTCAACCAAAGAGTTACCTTCTACTTACGCTTCTACTTTACCTGTCCCTATGGATTATCCTCTTCATCGTCTGCCGTCTTCAGTTTCCCGAGCCGTCCTACTGTCAACCCTCATCCTCAACATCCATCCTGCCTCGAGAAAGAGAGACTCTCATGTAACCATTGGCTAAGTTCATCCTATTATCATCTGTTAGGAACACTCAAGCCTTAGCACTCAAACCATAACTCTGTCTTCTTCTTCCTGTTTCTGTTTAATAAACACCATTTCACTTACCACCTGTCTGTCTCCTGTATCAACCGTGACAGAAATCAGAACCGCACCCAAGCAGGACGATGGGGTAAAAATTATCGTCCTGGCTCAGGAGAGCCAAAGTTTGGTATTCGTTTGAGAAGGCTTATATTTTTACCGCATCGCACTGCTGCAGTTAATGTGGCTTGACCGAGCGTTGAGTACCTTATTCTGGCTCGGGGCCAGATTTCACCACCGGATCCGACCTGCCAGACACCACGGACCTCACTGAGGGAGACCTGTGATCCGGTGTCTGGAGAGTTTCGTTCCCGACCCGGGACACAACCTACCCAGTCACCAAAGCCACTTCGCCGCTGGTCCCATCCAGCACATAGCCTTCGCCGCTGGTTCCCATCCAGCACAGAGCCTTCGCCGTCTAGAGGTCCCCTTCCAGCCCATTTGAATCCTTTCGCCGCTGGTCCCATCCATCACAGAGCCTTCGCCGAGGTCCCATCCAGCACAGAGCCTTACGGCCGCTGGTCCCATTCCAGCACAGAGCCATCGCCGCTGGTCCCGATCCAGCACAAAGCCTTCCGCCTGGTCCCGCTCCAGCCCATTTGAAACCTTCCGCCGCTGGTCCCATCCAGCACAGAGACCCTACCTGCTGGCCTCTGCCAGCATTGACCTTAAGACTTTTTCCACAGAGCCAGAGCCCGTTGACCCGGCGCCAGAGCTAGAGCCCGTTGACCCAGCGCCAGAAGCCAGAGCCCGTTGACTCCAGCCGCCAGACCAAAGCCCTTTGACCTCAGCGCCAGAGCCAAGAGCCCCCGCCTTAGTTGACCCATCGCCAGAGCCAGACCCGTTGACCCAGCGCCAGAGCCAGAGCCCGTTGACCCAAGCGCCAGAGCAAGCCCTTGACCCACGCCAGAGCCCGTTTACCCAGCGCCAGAGCCAGAGCCCACGTTGACCAGCGCCAGAGCCAGAGCCCGTTGCCCAGCGCAAGCCAGAGCCCCTTGACCCAGCGCCGAGCAGAGCCCGTTGAACTCCAGCCGCCAGAGCCTGAGCCCTTTGCCTGCCCGCCAGAGAACCGCCGTCCAGCCCAGAGTCCGCCGTCCAGCCAGAGACCTAGCCGTCCGCAGAGACCGCCGTCCAGCCAGAGACCAGTCCGCTCGTCCAGACCCAGAGAACCCCGCCGTCCAGCAGCCTGAGACTCGCCGTCCAGCCAGAAACTGTATTCCCACCCTGCTCCCACTTCCCACCTCCTCTATATGAATGTCTTCATGCTCTACTGCCTCTCCTCTACTGAGCCCTGCGACGAACCTGCAGCCCATACCGACAGCTACCCCCCCAGTATCGCAGGGAGCCGCCTCTGGGTCTCCAAGCCTCCAGCAAATCTGCCCTTGGTCAGTGGATCCCTGTCCTTGTCCTCAATTACCCTGAACCTCTGACACCACTTGGTCCGTGATCCCCCGACCATACAGCCTCATCTTCTCTCCTGGCGTCTTCATTGTGCCCTCACCTTCCCGCCGGTGTCTTGTCAGCCCTATATCTCCACCAGCTCACTCCTCCTTCCATCCTCACATTGGTTCGACCGCACCCTGGTTCCACCTCGGGACTCTGTCTACCGGCTGTGCCTCTTCACCCTGCATCCCTTCTGCTCCACCACACCGGGCTCCATCTTCCCTCCTGCTCCTCATCCGTGTCCTCCCCTCGACACTGGTTACGCCACGGGCTTCCAGAGCCCTCTTCTCCGTGTCAAAATCGATCCCATGAGCCGCAGATCTCCTTGGCCCCTCCAGACCTGTGGTGTCACCTCGGCTCTGGGTCCATTCGGTGCCCGCAGTTGGGGAATTCTGGAACGTCTACAGGGTCTTCATCGCCAGGCCACCCGAAGGGGTCCACCGCCATGGCCACGACCATGGGCCTCACCGCCATGCCAAGACCCGAATGGGGTCCACCGCCATGGCCACACCGAAGGGGCCTCACCGCCATTGGCCAACCCGAAGGGGTCTCACCCGCCATGGACCGGCCCGAGGTTCCCATCAGCTCTCCCTGGACGCCCGAGAGTCCCACAGCTCCGCCCAGTACCCGCCCCGAGGTCCCACAGCTTCCGCCCTGGACACTTCTCTCTCATCTGCCCGCCTTGTTCTCCCTGCAGCGCGAGGTCGCGCTTTCCGGAGGGGGGTTTAATGTCACATCACGTTAACTTCATCAGGGTCCGTATTCACTACATTTCCCAGCATATCCCCTGGATCCTCACCTGCACTCGATTCCTCATCACCACACCTTATCTCCATCACGTCTTCTCATCACCAGCACGGACTATATAACACTTCCTCCTCTCCCTGCAATCACTGTCTGATCTCGTCAATACATGACACACAGACTCATCTATGCTCAACCAAAAAGTTACCTGCTACGTTTACCTGCTACTGAACCATCCCCTATTGGATTATCCTCTTCATCGTCTGCCGTCTTCAGTTCCCAGCCGTCTACTGCAACCCTCTCCTGCCAACTATGCCATCCTGCATCGGAAAGAGAGACCTCAGTTATCCATTTGCTAAGTTACATCCTATTATCACAGTTGGAACACTCACCATAGACTCTGTCTGCTTCTTCTGCCTGTTCTGTTAATAAACACCATTTCACTTACCGACCTGTCTGTCACCTGTATCAACCGTGACACTCTTACTGAATGCCAATGTACTCAGCCTGATGATGGCTCCATGTTGTGATGTAAAATGACGCGATGTTGAAAAACAAAAAGCGTTTTTACAGTAGTCCAAAGAACGCTCACTTTAACTACTGAATTTGGGTCCCCTTATGCCGTTTTAAAACCATTTTAAATCCTGCATTAACTTTTCGATATGTAATTTCATACAAGTTGAGGTAATATATTAACTTATAATTTTTTTTACCTTCAAATGCTCATTAATAACGGCTGACATTTTGCCTTACACTGGATTATGAGCGTCGAATAGAACACATTATAATCAACAGACGCTGTCTACACTGGATACAATAAACAGCGTAGTCAGTTTCTGACATATTCCACACACACAGTTTAAACAGAGTGTGTGGTGTGTGTGTGGTGTGTGTGTGTGATTTGTGTGTGGTAGTGTTGTGTGTGTGTGTGTGTGTGTGAGTGTGTGTGTGTGTGTTGTGTGGAGTGGTGTGTATGTGTGTGTTTGTTGTGGTGTGTGTGTGTGGTGTGTGTTGTGTGTGTGCGCATAAAACCTAAACAATATAAGTCAACTTCAAGGAACATAAAAAAAAAATAACATTCATGACCCCTTAAATTTTTCTTTTAGCAAAATATGTGTGGTTTTATGATGCATGTTTTTAGCATGAGAACCTGGTGTATATTACCGTACATCTGAGTAGTACCTGTCCAAGGTGTTTTGTGGATCTGCTACCAAATCGCATGTACCGATTTTCATCTTCTCCGTCATTTCTTACTATATGATTGGTAAGCACATACGTGGTCCACATGATACTTATTAGTATGCTAAAAACACTGGCACATCTTGAAACTATCAATAGCACATATTGATGTACTAAATCAAATATATTTGTCAACAGGGTTGAATCCAGCATTCACACTCCTTCTGGTGCTTTGCGTTGGGACCATGTCTAAGGTCATCTGGCCGGAGTCAGCTTGGCTTTCCTGATCAGGTGCCAGCGTGAGCACCAATTCTCCATCGCCAACATCCTCCTACCTGCCTTTGTCTTCATGATGGTCAGATTTCTAAACATACACTTTCACAACACATATATTCTTTGTTCTTTTAGCATTACCTCTACTTATTCCATAATCTCTTTCCATCTCTCTTGGTTGCAGGTATTTGGAGGGTTCCTGTTGAATTCTCAACTCAATGCTCAGCTGGATGTCCCTGGCTCAAGTGGGTTAGGAACTTCAAATATGGACTCGATGTAAGGAGGAGGAGTAAAGACATTATTTTTTGAATGCAAAAAGTGTTTTTGCAATACATAACATGAAGAGTGAACCACAAGCTTTTTAATGCATCGCCACAAAAGATCAAATTTATAATAAGCGGATGCGATTTATATATACTGCAATTAACTGTAATTGTTGTTGTTCTTTTTGTAGGCTCGTGACTATAAAATGAAATGAAAGGGCAGGTCTACTACAGTGGGCAACGCTACGGTAAGTTATTTATATTGAAGAGATAAAGTGTAATGACAGTTCAGTAGAAAGTTCACAGACTTAGAATAACAGGGAAGTTTATACAACCCTTCCACCTCATGACAGCTCATCACTATACTGTTCAAAATCTTGGGGACAGTGAGTATTCGTTTTATTTTTATTAAACCGCTATTATTCATTAAAAAGCTCAAAAGTAGACAGTTAAGACTTTTACTGTTGGTTGAAAACAATTCTAATTAAAATAAATGTAAACCAGTTATTTTAAAATTGTGAAAATATTGTATTTTTTGATCACATTATGCCGTCTTGTGACGTAAGAAACATCCAATTCTAAAACATCTACTAACACGCCAAACTTTAGAAGTGTGTGCATATCACAACACAATATAGTCATACAAAGGAATATATTTAAATCTATCACTGTGGTAACTTTTTTAGTTTATTCTTAGTTCTAAAACCACATATTCTTTCAAAAATCTATATGTGCTCATTAATGTATATTTACTTTGTTCAATTAATAAAGTATGTTCTCGTGAGTTGTATAAAATGCCATTGAAAAATACATACGGGTAAGAGGTGTACTAATGTCGGTCGCCATGTGAGACCCTCCATCTTGAAAGTACATTAGCCAAAGAGGGACATACCCTATAATCAAGCTTCGCCTATTCGCGTTTTAACACTCGATGGCCACCGGACGAATGTTGGACGATGTGTCGAAACTGGGAAGCCAGTGATAATCGTTGGACTCATAACATTGTGGCCACTGTACTGGTGAGTTCAAATCAAATCCGGAATTAGAGAAAGAATAGAACTAAAATCACTGGAAAGTCATTTATAACCTTTTCACCGCTAGATGGGGTAAAAAATAACACAGTGTAGCTGTGTAATCATTGCTCAATTATAAAATTTTAGATTGAGCAATTAAAATTGAAATAACGTTTTATAGTGGCAAACCAAACCTAGATATTTACATCTGTGTTTGATCATGATTACATCTCATGGACCAGACTAACTGGAGAGATGTATCATAAATCTCCAGGGATCCGACGTACAGTGTTTGGGGCTTCTGGGCAGAACCAGGTGGTCCTCTTCAGGCATTATACAGGTGTGTATGAACGATTTGCATACTAACAGTAACCCAGGATCAACCGCTGTAAATAATGAACATTCTCTTCATAGATTTACTCATACCACAAAGTAAATTAAATCAAATCATATTTTTTAGTAAACCACCAACTTCATTTTGTTGAATGTATATTATAAACACTGCTGTCTATTGTAAATTATATATTAATTTAATAATTCATTTTGTCTTATCAGGATGGACAACTGATACCTGTTTGTAAATATGTAATCTTTCTAATGTAATAAAAAACATGTTGTGCAACATCTGTATCTGAAGTGCATTAGGCTATTAAAGATGCCTTAATTAAATATAAGAACAGTTTGTATATAGTAGGTAGTATCGGGACCAAATGTTTCTCTAGCAAAATAACTGTATTGTGCAATTGGCGAACTATTGAGACTCAAAAAAACTTTATAGTTACTGAGATGTGACATGTAGATATTAAAAAATATGAAGGTTCTCAATTTGTTGTGTTCATGAAGTCCATGGTTTCAAAGAAAATATGGTCATAGATTTTGTTTCTGTATACCAAAAAATGTAGTGAATATTTAAACCCGAATAAAAAATGAAAACGTGAAGCCTGTGAGTGTGGCATAAGCGAATGAATGTGAAGATTGTATATGTTATCCTTCCATATACATTATAAGTAATTGTTACCACTGAGGTGGCAGTCCCGTACTGAGTCATGACCTAATGTGACATATCATTTGTGGCACGGTTCCTCACATAGACAAATACATAGACATATACACATAAAATAATACTATAGTAATTTTTATACTCTTGGTTCATGCCACGTCCTCTTGCAACCGCCCTGATATTAATTATACACACACTAACTGTATTATTTTGTAAGAAGCTAGTTTGAAATAGTATTCCCATTAACCTTAGGGCATTTTTAAATGTGAAGAGTAGCAGTTACCTGAAATTCACTATTCTGTTTGAGTTATGCTAAATTCGCAACACCACAAAAGTTAAACTAAGCTTTGCCAATTGGATACTTTACATATTCAAATGTTATAAGCTACCAGATCTCAAATCTGAAGTCATTCATCCTGGGTGTCACACAAAGGCTACTTAATTGCTCAGCTCAGCTTTGTTTTTAAGACAATTTTTAATCATGCAATTTGTCATAACAGTAGTTGCTGATAGTGTCATCAAACCCACGCAGAAAGCAGCTGCCAGGATATTTCTTTGGTTATTGCCACATGGAATAGGACTATTCCACAATCACATCATGTTAGGTATAGAATCTCCCGATGTGTGGGTGTGTGTGTGTGTGTGTGTTGTGTAGTGTGTGTGTGTGTTGTGTGGTGTGTGTGTGTGTGTGTGTGAGTGTGTGTGTGTGTGTGTGTGTGTGTGTGTGTGTGTGCAGTGCGGTCTTCTATGAGTTTCAAGAGCCACACAGTCAGCTAAAAAATCTTGGAAAATCTCCAGGTCGAGTTGGGGAGAATTCACTGGAAACAAGATTAAGTGTACAAGAGGTGGCGAGGTAAGACGAAGAAGTAAACAACGAATCTACTCGCATTTTTTCTGAAAAAGTAAAATTCATGTTACAAATGTCATCTCCGTGGCAACAAAACTATTGGGTTATGTTACAATGTGTAAACTATATACAACGTAAGGAATAAAGATAACAAAAAATGGATACAATTCATGGCAGTTGATTAGCGTAACCATATCTATTGCTAAATTATTATAATATATTAATTATGTGAGATGAACTTCTTATTACAATAACTAAAAAAAAACAATGCACACGTCTTTTAAGTATTTACTGTCCACCAATTTTTTTTTATTACATTGTCATGTACAGTTTAGCAAAAGCACCTAAAGATGAAATAAAAATGAAGGTTAAAAAAAATTCATTTTCATCACATCCTTAGGAGATCTTATCCCCCAGGGAAGGCACAAACACTTCTTTTTCTTAAACAACACATTCACAAGTACAAGCTTTAGAAGGGGGCGCCCGAAAAAGGTAGCAAAATAAACAATCTAGTAGTAAACAAATAAAAAACACTGTTGTTCCTGATTTCAGAACAGCTTAATACAAGTCATGTAACCCAAAATGTCCACAAACACCACAAATAACAATTTGACAGAACAAATCATTGCTTTTTGACTGACTTTGTGTGCTTGTGTATGTGGTTTTGGGAGAATCTGAATCTCTCTGATGTGTAACAAGGATATTTTCCAGTATTTTCTGAGCCACGTTGTCTGCTATTTGAAAAACCTGCCTCATTCCAGAAGCCATTCCCTCTAAAAATGTTTTTGGGAGCAGGAACAAAAACCCTATGTTCTGAAGGCTCAGCTTATGATACACCAGCAATTTTGCATAAGGCAAAATGATCTGACCCATTATGTAATAGCACATTTAGATTCTAAATTTTCCTAAAACTGCTTATTAAAAGGAAGTGAGAATAAGACCATGAAAAGCACTGGAGATGCTACTGACATGACTTTCCTACACAAAGTGCATTAATTGCTTAATGTAATTGTTGCATAATATAGTGAAGACTTATGCTAATCGAGATTAATTAAATGAACAGTTTGAGCAACAATAAACCAGATTTTTTTTAATATTAATATTTGGTCAGTGGTACCATCAATTTGTGCTTCATTAAAGGGCAAATTCTCCCCCCCCAAAAATGAAAACAACAGTCATGCATTTACTCACACATTCATATTGTTCCAAAACCCATATGACTTTCTTGCGCTGTAGAACACAAAGTAATTCAAAAATAAAAATATTTTAAGTTCTACTAGAAGAAAGTAAGATCAATCAACGAGTAAAAGCGTGTAAAGAAGTTACATTTTATGGGTGAAATTCCCCCTTTAATATAATGAGTTTAATGAAAAGTAAGTTTGTGCATCTTTTATGTACTTTAAAAATTCAAAATGAGTTTATTTGTGTCTTAAGCCAAGTAGATTATTTTATAATATTACCGTATGTGTGACTTGATGTGGACTGTAAGATATCATCTTTGCTTATGCTGTAGAGAATGTGTTGTTTAAGTAAAGGTTTAAAGAACACAACATTGTTTGTTTGTGTATCAGAGTTCATAATTTATCTCAGTATTCCCACAATGTTGCCATCAGCAATCGCCTGGGCGCTGCTTTGAGCAATACCCCAGCGTGGTCTCCCCATAAGAATAACTTGCTTCTTATCGTCTTAAATGGCCACTTATTATAATCCACAGAACTCAAAGTGGAAATAGACAGTGTTACCCTAGCAGCAAATCACAGAGCCGTCTGCCTCCACTGTCCAAACTTCCCACCGAGTCGATGAGAGCAAATCGAGAAATGTTAACTATTTACATCCTATCCCAAATCCTACCAAGTCCGAGTCATCACTCACTCCTTTGAGGCTGTAAGACGTTGTTGTTTGTACTCTAACTGGAAACATCCGTAAGATGAGCGGTTTCGAATCAAGTGTACCGGATCTTGCTTACGGCAACCCAAATAAAAGCCGGTGTTCCCGGAATGGCCCACGCACGAACGAGTCACGGCCCCCCCGTGCGCCGGTTGATGAGCATTCACCACATACTCCTACTAGATCGCTCAGTAAAAGGAAAACAGAGCACACGCGCTAGGAGCATACTCCAACAGTAGCCTGTATTATCTGTGGTTATGCTTCTTGAATTTAGATATTGATGATAAAAATTGTAAACAGGCTAATCCAGAGTGTTTTCACACTTAGTTTTCTTGGTTCTTTGATTCGGGATTTCTCAAAAAAAGAGAAAATTATACATTTAAACTTGGTTCGTCTCAGGATTTCATCTACTGTCATTATAACACTGAAGCCTAAAGATACTAAAACAACAAAAAAAACCGCATCCAAAATAATGCAGTGTGCTGGCCTAGATGCCTCTCGTGTGGTGTGCATATGTAACAGAGCCAAGCTAGTAGTCCGCTGTACGTGTGAATAACCTTCACAATTCTCTCTGAACCCTCAATAGGCGCTAACAGTGTTGCCAGATGTAACGATAATTATCGTATTAGTACAATAATTTTACCTCTGTACGATGTACTGATCAAAAATGAAAAAAATCCCAGTAATGTACGAAAAATTTCAGAATTTGTGGACACTTCAACGTGAGGTCATTGTAATCATAGTGTTATCCTATAGTGATGTGCGGATTCGATCCTGAAGATACCGATACTTCGATACTCGACGTGGTAACGAACGGATCGGATCCTACATAAAAATAATCGATCCAAATGTGTATTTTTTTACCATTATTTTTTTTATTAATTTTAGCACGGCATTCAGGTGCGTAAAATAAGCTTCTAAGAGGGGAAATAAGCAAATGTTAGCGGTAAAAATTATGCGTAGAGGATAGAACTTTTTCTCCTTAGTCCATCTGTAAACGAGACAAAACCAATCAATCACAGAGAGGCCTTCAATGCTTCTGCAGTCGCTACAAACAGGAGTTATTTCGCAATTACAAACCAAAAGTGTGCATAACGTTCAAAATCGTTGATGTCAGTAAAGTTTTATTATTTAATGAAAATAAAAATAGAGTTGCATTAATATAGATCCAAAAATGACAGTCATGGGTTTACACTGTTAAAAAAAATCGACTTTATATGAATGCAGTTCATCCATAATTGCTGTATAAAATGTATCATGGTATCCATCAAAAATATGAAACTGGATTTCAACAGTGATAAAAATAGAAATGTTTTCTGCTCATCAAATCCGCAAATTAAAATGAAATATCCATCATTGACTGTAGTAATAAGATGCCGCTAATATCAGCTTTGAACACTTGAATAAAATTACAGTTTACAATTACAATTTGTTAAATTTGTAAATATTATGAGTTTTTGCTAAAAAAAAATAAAAATTTTACAGACCCCAAACTTTTGAACAGTAAGGCTACTAGTAGGCTAGTACTAGTATCTAGTACTATAATAAGGGTAGTTTTGTCACTGACTAATTAAAGGGCGATTGAGAAGCACAAATCATCAAATAACTTTTAAGGCCTAGAAGATCATGAAAACGTATTTATATGTTAGCATAAATAATGATGGCATTCACCTCATAAATCATGGACACAAAGCTCTAGGCAAAGTAAGAGTGCAATCACGTTCAAATGCAAAACTTTTAAAATAGAGCACAAGTAACGTTTATCCGGTTTATCGATAGTCGGCGATACTGGCCCCTGTATTTACTTGTTATCGGGATCGATACAGAATTTTTTGCAGTATAGCTATCGCCCATTCACTAGCGAACGTCATGATAGTGAGGAGAAACTGAAGGTGAGAGAGCACGGGAGAGAGCAGAGACCTGCGTGTGCGTCATGAAAGCCTAAGCACTCCCTGGCGCGCCTTCGCTAATCGTCACAAACCAGTCAACTTCAGCTTGTTCTACAAAAGCTGTTATCTGGCCTATATGACTCGTGACGATAATTTTCTATCCAAATAGACCGATAATGTTGAGCTGTCTTGTACTATACTTTGATATTTCCAATCGTGGCAAACACTGGGCGCTGTGACTGACGTCTGCGGTCATCAAGCGTCATGTTACGTGCATGCGTCTAACGCTAGGAGATGCCGGTTCGATTCCCGCTCGCAACGAGTTGAGTAAATGGCATTTTATCAGCAGCCACTCACTCACGAAAGCCTTATAAAATGTGAAAACACTAAGAACGATAATGATAACATAGTAAATATAACTAAATGGATAACTATATTTAGCAACCACACCAACAAACAATAACGTTCTGTTTAATTCTAACTGCGCGCTGTAGTTTTCAAAGGTTTTACAACTCCTTTAATGTTTATTTGCCGTTCTTGTTGCAATTTACATGGCTTTAACCATCAGATGTCCTCAGCATGCTATGTTTTGAGTGAAGCAAGTGTAAACGATCCTAATAACCTAACAGTTAATTTAGCTGAAAGTCCATATTAGTGAATAAAAAACAACCCCTAGACTTTTTCACCGCAAACTTCAGAGGCAGCACGACAATGTTGTCGAAACGAGGCGCTGGATATACCTGAGGTATTTACTTTTCACAGAGGGTATGAACTATTTTTTTTTCCCATATCCATTTTCATGAAAATGCGTCTTGAACATGTCAAACATTGCTGGATTATTTCTGGAGTCCTTAGCCAATTAATTTTATTCTCTGCAAGTTGGCAAGCCCTTAAATTAGAATGACTGTCTGCATTGGCTGTCAGTGTTATATCGGATCAACAGCTGAAAAAAAAATCATTCCGAAAAGTGATACCCAATGATAGGTTGTTTCTCCTACTATCATTATATAATTATAGCAGTGAAATCTGCTATTCATTAATATTAAGAAAGAATATTTTAGAACTATGAATATTTATCGTTATATTATCGTTATCGATCTTCTGTCGGTTCCAATGACTATAATTGTACTATAACAACGTACTAAAAATGGCAACATGGCTCCTAAAAATGGAACGAGCAGTAACCAGGTAATCCTATGTGCATTCCTCTGTCCTATTTTGGGTTGCGTCATGTTACATCACATCCTGATTTTGGTTTGTTATGGTACACACCAGGGTGTTCACACTTATTCAAATAAACCACACTAACTGAGTGCAATTGCAACAGAGTTCATTTTAATCTAACCACACTTAGCCAATGTGGAAACCCACCCTCAAGACACAGACACAAACCTGCAGAGTCTAACAGCGGTCCGCCAAGCTGGTCCTTCCTTCTTGGCTGCCATGTATTTACCATTAACTTTTACGGCCCTTCATTGCCACTTTTGACCCTTTCCACTCAATTTCAAAGAAACAACCTGATGATCGTGGATAAACGAGACATTAATTCCTTACATTAACTTGAAAAAGCATAGACTAAACCCAATTTAATTTGGAATTCACATTTCGTTCTTAATAGTCTCAATTGAGCTTGTGTTCACTCGAGGAAACAATAAACTTTTCTTATGTACTGCAAATAATTGTGGCTCTTAGAAAACTTTAACTGTATCGTTGCATTGGATCAAAGTGTCTGCTAAAATGTAAAATGGAATGTAACAATTCATCCAGTGCATATTATCACAGAAGTGTCTTTTTTTATTTTTATGAAATGGGGATAACTTACTCCATCACTGAAAGTAAACCTTTCCATCCTCCTTTAAAGGTTGTTAGATATAAAAAATGATTGGAGAAAAATTAAATATATAATTGCTGATTAAACAGAACATCTAGTCAAGACAGCTGTTGTGTGTGTTGCATTCCCTAATGCCTTTATTTTAAAATCCTCTTGCCATATGGTTCACTCCGCAGCTCAAACCAATCTTTAAGACTCAACTGGCTAGTTATATCTATGAGACATTTTCTGAAAGTATTAATTTTACGATATAGTTAATTGTTCTTACTTAGTGGGGCAGAGCATTGAATCGCTGCCACTAGGGTTGAGACTCCAGTACTTCCCATAGCAAATGATAGAAGGCAACAGAGCTTTGTCCGTCCAAGTCCATCTCCATCTGAAACACCTCCTCGATCATACTCCTCATCCCTGATTGGCTGATAAATCAACCCCTAAAAATAATAATATCAATCAGAGTTTCCAGTAATAACGACAGACTAGGAGTGTGAAGTTATAATGAAAATTCTAATCTGATACATTTTCTGCATGCATGTGTACACACACTGACCCAGAATTCCAGAGCTCTAAAACATCAAAGCCAATATGAATGCTTTTTTAAAGCCATGCAGAATCTGTTATTCAAGCAATAAATAACTCAGAATTTTGAATTGCTAAAGAATTGCATTCAAGAATTGAATTGCTAATAACAGGACATTCCATTTTAAAAAAACCAATTTCGGGTTGAAAATAAATAAATAATTGGCGCCCTGCATGCAAGCACAAAAAAGAGCATCCTGGATAAATGTACTTGCTGGATACTTAGATTTACCAAAAGAAAGATGTACTTATGAACCACGCTGCAAGACAGCTCACCTGGCGCATGGAATGTTTTTTCTTTCGTTGCTGAGGCTGTGAGCACCACTTGCCCCGTGACTTTGTACTAGGACAAAAAGCTCATCTTTGCCGACCCTTCGCACTCTGCCTGACGTTCATTTTCCCCGGTGGTTGGGCCCGTTGGCGCGATGTAAATGCCCGTGCCGTCCCGGAAAGCACCTTCCCCCTGCACGAAATTCCAGTCGTGAACCCGGTGCCCTTTTCCCGGTATTAGTGGCAGTCAGGGCACCTGCTGCACGTGAGGAATCTGATTGTCTGCGGTCTTCAGATATACCCGGTGGTCCAGAACAGCAAGCGAGGAGGCAGTGAGTCCAGCACCCCACGGCACGTCGCGGACCACGGCGGAGCTCGTTCCTCACTGCGCACAGGTGTTGCGTACCGCTATGCGCGCGATGTCTGTACACGTTCACCTGAGGATGCACGGCCAAGTGCACGTTTCCATTTTCTCCGCAAGGCGAGATGTCTTTGGCGCAAAGCACGGCGATCCGGTCTTCGGATCCCGCCATAGCGCTGCATGGGGGCTCGCCTGGATGGACCAAAACCGGCCGTCTGTCGTGGGCGATCACAAGGAACCGACAGTCCGGCCGGGGTTGCTCGCGTGTCCGCGGTCACGTTGCCGTCCTTGTCGGTGGCGAGGAATCGACCCAGTGGCTTTTGATGAACACGGCCATTGGAGTCTCCGTGGTCTCCGGACGTGCTCCATGTGTCCAAACCTGCTTTTTCTTCATATAGCTCGCTGAGGCGTTGATTTAAAACCAAACATCTCCGCATGTCAGATATTTGTTTACCGGCGTTTAGTAGCCCTGAACCGAATCACCAAAGACTCGGCCTAATCCATCCGAAGACATGCTGGAGGCAGTTAAGAACGTTACGGTTACCGGTTGAGAATCGGTGAGCATCGGTTCCGATAAGTGGGTGTGACGAGTGATACACGATGGCGCGCGCAGAGAGAAGAGAGAGAGAGAGAGAGAGAGAGAGAGAGAGATAGAGAGAGATGAGAGAGAGAGAGAGAGAGAGATGCGGATGCTGATGCTGATATAGCCAAAAGCATTTTTTTTATTTTATTTTTGGTGTCTCGCTGATTTAATTCCACACAGGAGCATCACTGGAGACAGCTGTTAGCACCACATTATTTTGATTTACCATAATAAAATGCAGAAGACTGGGACCGGCTACCTTCCACGTCATCTCGCTGCTGTTCTTATGGGAATGTATATACCGATCTTAAATTAAAGTCCTTCCTCTTATAAAAAAATAAGTGCACATTTAAAAGATTAGACTAATTTATGGAAATAACAGGCCTATAGTGTCATACTTTAATTGTAATTTACTTAAATGCGAACTGAATATGATGATTCTTACTGACTTATATGGAGCAACTGTTATTTACATCAAAATTAAAGTCCTGCTTATAGTTTAAATTTATATTAAATACAATAAGTTGAACAGAAAGGGTGCTATTTTGACCATTCAATTAGGTCTAAATACAATATGTCTTTTAATAGGCCTAATTATACTGCCGAATACAATCTTTATAATGTAAAGCTCTTTTTTTTAAAGTCATTTATTGACACTGTGTTGCTATTCGTGTATTTATAAAATATTTTTGTAATTACACCTTTATATTTATATAATAGTTAAAAAATATTTTTAAATAGGCTACACGACATAGGCAACAAGTGTCTCCAATACAAATGACTTTAAAAAATAGCCACCTTATAATGCTTGTATTCGGCAGTATTATATTAACCATATTTAAAAAACAATAGAAGTAGGCTAATTAGCCTAATAAAAATACATATTGTATTTAACCTATTTGATGGTCAAAAAATCTATCTCTTCATTCAACTATTGTTATTCAATTAAAACATGGGTGTAACAATTAAATGGTAACCTTGAAATCCGGAATCACACACAGCGGCTCATAGAGTTAATTCCAAACACTTTAAACAAGTGTATGTGAACCAACCACCCACAAGTGTAGTTCAACCCTTCAAAAGTGTTGCTCTCACAACACCGACACATTGTAACAATAAATGAACACTCAAGAGAGTAGAAGTGTGGTGGTGGCATATTAACACCCAATGCATATAACAACAACACTGTTGGAGAGCTGGTGCAGTTTTTCTTTTATATAAACACCGTTTCGGTGTTGGACTACATAAAAAATGACAATCCCAATCTTCTCAATCCTTATAGAGTCACAAAATTACAACCTGTCCATGTGCGATAGAACACCATTTTACAAATAAAAACACCAAAGAGTTATCAATTTTTCTTTCTCTGCATTACCTATTAAAGAACTGTAAAATAAACTACAAATCAATTTAATCTGAAAAGAATAAGTTCACTTTGAAATAAAACCCACATCACTCTATATTACACTTTTTCTAAACTTTATTGTCAAAGACAATCCAGAAAGTAACAAATATGTAACCTTAGTCTGGGATCATATTAGAATTTCTGTTCATCTGTAAAGTTAAAAATAAAGGCAAAATGCAAACAGTATTTTTTAGACAAACTAGTTTTTATTTACGAACAGCCCCTTTACATCATAACTTTTTAAAAGTAAACGATTAATGCACAATATAGGCATTTCTGTCATCAGAATTATATGAAAGCTGCTTATCAAGATGACTGTTAATACTTTCAAGTGTCCAGAAACGTGTCAGTGAATGTACAGTCCTGTGACAAGTGAAGTTGATTCAGTACCTTTGTACTATGCAACAGTCCAGCAGTGCTTGAGTAAAAAACATTCAGCAGATGAAAAACATTGCAGGATAAGATTTGGATCAGTTTGTGTCCATTTGCTAACAGTAAAGTAGTTACATTAGTTGTTGTGTTTCACAGAGGAAAAGGCTGTGCAGATCAACTTTCTCGAAAAATCCTGTATTTCCATAGACAGAATCCCAAAACCAACCGATTACTATTAATACCATATGTGTATTTAAAAATACAGCAAAGTTTTGGTGAAAAAAATTTCAATCATCGACTCAAACAAGAAACTCTTTTGGTTAGAGATGTGACTTTGAATTTACTGATTCCAAGTAAATAAAAGATTTAATTCCCGCCTAAAATGTAATTAAGTGTTAGTACCTATGCATGTTTGTTCAACCCCGTAAGACTTTCCCTTCATCTTCAAGTACCAACAAATTAATATATTTTGTAATTAAATCTGAGAGCTGGGATCACTCCTGCCCAGAGGGCTTCTAGAGGGAACGGAAACCTTGCCCGTCCAGAAAGAATTAAAGAAATCGTTTAAAATAGTTCCCATTGACTACAGTGCTCAATCTTAATTTAACAAGCGACGAGAATACTTTTATGTGCGTTAAAAACAAAAAAGAAATCGTACAACCAGGATTTATCAACACTGGAGATTTTACTGTGCCAACTAACACAAAATGAGCTTCATTGCTTATTATAGTCAAAACATCCAAGATAACCTTGCGTCTTTAAAGGAAATGTCACCCAAAAAAGTAAATACGTCATAATTTACTCTCGCCTCATGCTGTACCAACCCCGTAAAGACCTTCGTTCATCTCCGTGGGAAAACAAATGAAGATATTTGTGATAAAACGTGAGAGGTGGATCCAAACCTCCAAATTTGCTTCCTAAGGAGTGAAACTTGACGGCCCAGAATGTCATTGTAAGAAAAAATGTTTAAATATTTAATGGTGCCTAGTGGCTAGATCTTAAGTTTACGTCTGACGCTACGATTAAATACTTTTAGAGCGAAAAAAAAAAAAAAACTAAAATAAGCAACTCTATTCAAGTATTCTCTTTGGGCTCTGGAGATTTCACGTAGTGTTATATGTGCAACGCTTCTGGTTGAACGCACACGCATCACACACATGACCATCGTCAGCCAATAGTAGAGCCTACTTGTTACGTATAACCCAGAAGCGCTGCGCTTAACACTAGTTTCAAAAAAAAAATTCTCGTCGCTTTAAAAACTTAAGAAGAGTGCACTTAAGCCATTTAGGACTATTTTAAACGATGTCTTTAATGACTATTAACTGGGGCCCGGTCAAATTCAATACCTTAGAAAGCCTATGGAGGAGTGACCCAGCTCCCATGAATTTAATCACAAATAATATCTCAATTTTTGTTCCAGAAGGAAGAACGAAGGTCTACGGGTTGGTACAGCATGAGGGAGAGGTAATTAATGACTTATATTCAATTTGGGGATGAACAATACCCTTTAAAGGATTACAAAATCATTTGTAAATGTACTTTAAAGTTAAAAAACAAATTTACATTAGACATTAAAGGTTCAAATACGGTCAATAAACCCTATAGGGTCTTTCTCACAGAAAAAAAGTCATAAAACAATCCCCACAAAAAAAATACCCAAGCTCGTAACATCACCAATGAAACTGCGTAAAATGTACTTTTAAACATTCTTACATTAGCCAATCAACTTATATTTTTATTAACAGTGTAGATGTATCCCCCAACACATTTCCTCTGCACAACTGAAAAAAGGACGAAGTAAGGAACTTGCACAGGCGTTAAGTTATCAGGCCAAGCGCAGCCTTCCCCTTGCCTCTTCAGTACAGATATTGATTCAGCCCGTTAAGCTCTGCGGACTCGTTTGATGGAAATTAAAATCTCTCCACTCAACTCTCCTTTTTACTTCTGCACATGAACACAGCACAGCTGTGAAATACCAGTGGTAAGAGATACTGTGCAGGATAAGAGATGTAAAGAAATCATGCACAAAAAATCAACACTAAATGTAAAATAGTCCTGTTTACATATTACATTAAAACTACACAATACGACAAATATATAAATTTGATACAGCTTGACTAAACAGATAGTTTTATATTCAAGCATGTATTTGTTTTTATTTGGTTTCTTTGGTAACACTTTACAATAAGGTCCTTTAGTTATTGAAATTTAAGCATATTTTACAGAATCAGTTAATCTATTGTGTATAATTAAAATACAACACATATGATTATTTCGTAATTAGTTTAAATCCAATATTAAACCAGATGTAACCTTTGAAAAAATTACCAAAAGTCATTTTAAACTGTATGTTCACTGTCACAGAAAGCATTTAATAAAGGTAGCTAAATTATGGTACCATTTAGGTATACTTAATATGGTAACTTATAATACCTTGCGGTTAATAATCGACCCAAGCATGTGACAGCTATTGATACCCAATTTTTCTGAGATTGTAAACTACGATTAGACGTAATGTTAACAATGTGTTTTACCATTTGTTAAAAAAGGTTAATGTAGATATCTCACATTGATCTAGAGTTTTAAGACATATCAAAAAAAAAAAATGAAGAAGAGAATAAAATTAAAGTTTACAGCAGTAATATTGCAGGGACAAACACTGAAAAAGGCATGCACTATGACAACACTATGCATAACTTGAAGCTTATCCTTTAGTATTTTTTCTTGGGGAAAATTAACTTTACCGTGCATTGTTGTGGAAAAAACACACTAGAAAGGGGGATATAAGGACCTAAAGCATCCTCTGTGACAGAATTAAATTTACCAATATTTAACACCTGATAACTATCACCCACCCCGCACACAACACAGCCTAAAGTAGACAAACAAAACCACATGGCTATATATAACAGAAGGCTAATACACCACTACATTTTACTCACTTAATGGCCTGAACACTTATGTGGCCCAGAACTACAACACATTTCGACTTGCTTCCAGGCTTCGCAGTACTGCTTTCATCCAAAATCAGGCATTGACTGAGTTAGTGCCCAATAATCTCAGCTAGATGATGCAGCATAAACCAGTGCACAAAGTGCAAATCTCTCGATTTAATTATGTTCAGTTCTGTCAACCCAACTAAAGAAGACTCATTAATGTGAAAATAACATCCTAAAATGTAATCTACATGCTGAAAGCTAGATTTTTGTTTTAATCACCCCCATTTACTCAAAAAGTAGCAGAAATATCAAGTATTGATCGATCCATGGTCAGGTTTCTCACTTTGAGGATAAGATAATGTAAAACACCAACTCACACAATACCTGTTGCAGATCTCTTTGTCCAAAGACCACAAAGAATGAATTCGAAACACGAATGTCCTGTTGTCTGTATGAGGAATTTGTGCCCCAAGATAAGGCAAGTTATTTCAAGAATATCATATCTTTAGATTGCTTGTATGAAAAAAGTAAACCCACCTGTGTGGCTCATGAATATTGTCCTTGCATAAAATGTTGCATGAATTTCCTTATGACACAACAGCTCTCTATCTGCTGATGATATTTGTAGAAGATTGAAACTCAAGACTCTGGTTTTTGATTATACAAACTGATTTTTTCAGCATTACTCTTCAGAGTCATCCTTCAGAAAATCATTCAAATATGCCCCTGATAGCAGCACAATAAACATTTCATATTATATCAATGTTGAAAACAGTTGCGCAGCTTTAATATTTTTGTGGAAACGTAAAGTTTTATTTTAGAAGTTATAATTTGTGTGACATTATAAAAGCGCCTTTACCTGAACAATTTGATCAATTGAATGCCATTATATATTATCCAGTATTAGTATTATTATAATATATATATCTTAACTGCCCACAAAGCTTTTAATAAGATAGTGTATTTTTATTTTTACATAAGTTATGTACATCAAGTTAATTCCTTAATATATTTTTAAAGTCACATCATAGAAATAAGGAAATAATTGAAACATAATGCTCCTAATAATGCATTGCAATACACACACAAAACCAAAATTAAACTAAACATATTTCCCTCTAACATTTTTCAAACAAAAATGTAAATTTTCTCACGGAGAGTGCTAAAATTGATAATCGAGATGTACATGATTGCAATGGGATGCAAGAGTTAAAACTAAACTAAAAACTAAAAAGTAAAAACTCTTTAATGTTGCCTGAGTTTGTGACATGTTCTGACACATAAACATTCCTGAATATGACAGCGAGTGACCACGCCTCTTATACCTTATATGTACCATCAGAGATCATATGATGATTCATTTATGAAAAGTATGAGAGCTACTTCCCATAAGTTATATCACGTCATTATTCAGTAATTAGACCGCATAAAAGTCGGGTCGTTCTATATCTCAAAATTCAAAGCACTGTCAAGTCTGAACTTGAGCCATTGGGGACTGAACGAATTGAAAAAATACCTGGGAAAGGTTACCTGTTGGAAAACAAATATGGGGTTAAACATGAAGGCCATGTATCCTTATGTAACTTAATTAAGAACAATCATGCATTAGTTTTCCTTTTGTTAACCTCAGTCATTTTGGTTAAATTTCCATATTAGGAGTCTACAGTTTCGCCAATGGCTTATAGAGCCGCAACCACCAGGTCCCATGCCCCATCAGACTCTTTTGCTGGTGAAGTTAGTTCCCTGTCAATGTTACCATATAGGTACTCGAGGTCTGATTGGGTGGAGACAGTCAGTATAGCCAATTTCTAGTGTTTCTGTATGTGTAAATCTTATTGTGTATTTCAATTCTCCTATGTTGTTCACAGTAAACGAACACACTAATACGTAATCCGAAAAAGAACAAAACTATAAATGAATAAAAGCAATGACATCCGAGAGAGAAAGCAGTAGAGTACCATCAAGCTCTTTCTATAATTCCCGCTTAAAGGTATTCCACGTTGACCATTCGAGCCTTGGAGTTCCTACTCTACCAAGTGTTGTACTCACCAGATATATGCCATTTCAGGAGATAGTCTGAAAATCATCTATAAGGGGCCCTGAACAGCAGCTGTCCATTGTGTTAAACAAGAAACAACACAAAGTTAACTCCTTCCTTTATAGTGGGCAGCATGTGACGTTTTTGAACTCTGTATATGCTAACTTGAAGAAAAAACTTTATCCCATTTAGGCTCTGACTTGTATGTTAGTACCCTCGCATTTCACAATTCTAAACAGTGCCCTAATAACACTGCTCCAAAGCTAATAAATAATTGAACAAGTCACACTTTACGAAGCTTACCACCAGTTTAATCCGCTAGACATATTTCAAGAGCAAGACAAAATTAAGTTTGGCTTACTTATATTTTTTCCTTTCTGATACAAGCTCCTGCGACTCCATTCAAATTTGTCACATGCCGTGGCTGTAGAGAACATTAAGTCCATCTCTCTTCCTCTTTCTGTTTGGAAACATCCATATAAGGTGTCATCATAATTCTGTTGGAAGAGAGAAACAATATAGAATCTGGAAACTGAAAACACAGCATCGAAAACACACACCACACACATTCTTAAGTACTCTAACATAGCATGATAGTCATCGGACCCCCACACCCTAAACAACAAGCAGGATACTGTCACAGTGACACACCACGAATGAAACAATGAATGCCTTTACCACAAAACATCACTTTGAGAAAATTCTGTTGTGGCAGTACGGCTGTAATGACTCATTCACCTCTGCTCAGTGAGCTAAAGGTTAACTTTAAGATTATAACAGTTGAGGGTCACCTGATTTTTCACTCTGGGAACCGGTACGGTCAAAATTCAGTGATAATATTAGATGCACAAATGTTATTTTGGGGGTGGGTAGCAGTGTTATGTCACTGGCGCTAGAAGAATCATTCCTGCCATCTCTTGATGGCAAGTCTTACCATCAATAGAAAACATCACTCTCACTATGCTGTTGACCAAAACACTACACAGTTGGGTGGTGGTGGGGACATACTAATGACTTTGATATGATACTCCTGAATAGTTCATTAACATAGAAATATACAATTGAAACAATTGAAGTCTTTTTAAGTGTCAACACTGATAAGGATACGCAATAAATGCAGAGCACGCCCAGGCACAAGACTTGTTGCAAACACACTCTCAGTATTGGCCCATGCTAGAAGGCGACACATAAAATCAACTATTTGTGTGCACCTATATGGTACATACAACGGTCATAAACCATCAGGGATAAACAATGTAGATTATCCCATTGTACCAACATGAATAAATAACAAAAGGTGTATTCATTTGAATATAAAATACTGATCAATACATATTTCTAGTCAATTCAAAACAAATATATAGTAAATATATAAATAGTAAAATAATATAAATAGAAAATTATATATATATATATTATGCTAAATACATATATATATAGTATATAGATATATATTATAATATATATATATATATATAAGTAAACTAATAGATGAAACTAAATAAGTAAACTATTGTTATCTGTAAATCTACAAAACGCATTGTATATCAACATTAAAGCAAACATTAAAAGACACAAACTGATTTAAATTCATAAATAATATAAGTAATTTATGGTAACCATTTGCATGAAATATGCTAGGCAAACTCGAGATCTGCTACCTTAAATGCAGCCAGCAACAGCGTAGAAACGTAATCGGATTAATGGACGTTTTAACGCAAAAACCGGGTTGACAGGAAGTGACCTGTTTCAGGCGGAAACCCCCCCCCCCCCTCGCGGACAAACATGTCCTTGTATTTCTAGCATGGTTTGCCAGACTACCCGCGAAATATAAATATTCCAATTAGTTATCGTTAAATACTTATGGAGAAACTATACAAAGAACGACCTGGTCCAAAACAAGGATGTTCAACATATGTAGCACTAACTCATTTCTGAATGACCCCTTATTGCATCCACAGACTGCCTCATAATAAATTCGATATTACAAACGGCAAACGGATCCAAAGCGTTGTGTACAAAAGTGCCCTGCGATTATAATGAAACAGATGACTAATTAATCTGTTATTTAAGTCTTGATTTTACAGTTGATTTTACAAATTTTCATGAGAAATATCTGTACTTTAAAAGAGTATGCCACGCCCACAAATTTCATCTAAAGATCCAAACATGACCCACAAAAAACGAATTAAATCACATATATCGAAACAAAAATGTATTTTTATGAACGAAAACCTGAAAATAAAGCTTTAACATAGTATCTGTCAAAAATGACTAAAGTCAAGCAGCTAAGTATGTTAAATAAATGCTCCTCTAATTCATCTCGATAATAACATTGACTCGTATTATAGGTTCCGTACACAATGGTCATATTACAGTGCAATAACCTGTTAAAAATACAATTAAATTGGCACTAACAAAAGTCCAAAGTCGAAATACCATTTGTTCCATGACCATACGTTCCTGCAACTTGCTTAAATGGCTTTTTTAAATGTAATTTAATGAAAATTGATCCACCGCTATGAGTTTTCAGTGAGACTAGGTAAACAAGACTTGATCAGTTCTCTATGCGAAAAGTATAAAATATTCAGCCACAAACTTAGCATACAACAGTCAAACGAAAAGGCATTCGACTGCACCAAATTTCAAATTATTTGACGCATGCTTAATTCAGTAATGATATATACTTAAGTGGTGAAGTAAAATGACTTTTTCATTTTTTTTTTTTTTATTTTTCTTTACATTTCAAATAAATATGGCTGTTTAGAATAGCCCTAGCATACATTATATCAACTCATCAAGAACTCGAAATTCAATCCACTACTTGAAACTCGCCAAGTAGTGGGACACGGCTGTGCCCAATCATTATCGCTCGATGCCGAAATGTTTGACCATATATGGAAGGAGCCTTCCGTTTATAGAGGGAAGGAGAGACCCACCTTCACTGAGAGTATTGTGATTTTTCAGTGCACGCTGATGAGAGTCTTCAAACCCCTTGGTTCACAATAACCAATCTAATACAAACAGGTGAGAACATTGCTTTTAAAAACATTATTTTTGTGGTATTTTGTATCTATGGAATAATAGTTAGTAATGTCGCTGGTTGGAGATTTTGTTCAATTTTATATGTATTTCAAAGAGTGCTACCATATTCAGTCATAATGATATTATGATTTTTAAGGTTTAATTGTGAATAGCAGTTTGTAGTAAACCTTTTAATTTTACTGTGCAAAATTTTTTTTTTTTTATATATATAATAGCTTCTATTCATAAGGTTACATAATTTGTAACATCTCTAAATCTTTCAGTATTATCAACCGGTCACAATTCTAGCTTCTTAGCTGGAAGGACTTAACGTTAACCGTAAGTCTTTTTGTAACTAGAGGTGGACTTAAATCCACGCTTTCTGGGCGTGAAATTGCCTTTTTAATTAACCCAACATAAAGGCTTTTGAGTGGCCATAATGCCAGTTAAAGGTGGATATTAGTGCGTAGTTTTTTCCTCCGTGTCTGTTCGCAGATTATGAATGGTGGGGTGTGGCTACTATAAAGCACTTAGCTAACCGCAATATTTAAGAACATCGCAGGCGTTTGGTTTCGTTAACTGGTCAAAGAACGTTTTTATGTTACGTTTATTAATTGTTAACCGTTTGCTGCAATAAACTTACAGACGCTTGTCATTCCTAATCACTAAATATGATGGCAACAACACTTGTATATCTACTGAAATGCCTGCAATACAGATCATTTTGATAAGTCGGTTAGTTTTTCAGCATTCGGGATTATAAAATGGTTGTTGGTCGTTTGTTTGGTAAAGCGCTTATCTTGGCCTTTTAAATGGAGTGTTCGATTCCGTATGGTCTGAATCCACTCGCTGAATCGGCGGCGATTGAGCTTGCTCGAACTTATTGCCAAATAAGTGCAATAGTGAGGCTGGCCTGACCGACTTCCTTTAGACTCAAAACGCTTGTGTTTACAACCCGGCGCCTTTGCGCCGCCTAGCTGTAACAGTCGTCCACAGCACGTTACTCAAGCATCACCGCCTTAAGGAGAAATTTAAAGGATTGCAGCCATTTTAACGATTTCAGCTTCATTTTTTTTGTACAGCCATGGATGAGGACATCGCTGCCCCTGAGTCGTTGATAACGGCTCCGAATGGCAAAGCCGGTTTTGGCTGGAGATGAGGCCCCTCGTTTGCTGTCTTCCCTTCCATTGTTGGGACGACCCAGGCATCAGGATACATAGTCATATTTTCATCGAGGCATTAGTCTCTTATTTAAAACGTTAGAATAGAACTGTCATAAATGTAGAATTAAAACCAAAGAAGCATTTTATAATGGTAAACTTTCAAGTGAAGATTATATTCCCTATTGATATTTTTTCAAAGTAGCTTCTGTAATGAATTTTGTGTCATAATTTCGATTATAAATTTACTTTCAATTTTTAGCTGTATATCAGCTCTAAAAAAGAATGTAGTGTAAGCTCACATTCGTAGTGTATAATGTTGCAAAGTCCTTAAGTTATACTCGTAGATCTTCTTTTTTAAGGCTTATCACAAGTGCCGATAGTCTAACTATCAGATGAGAACTTCTTGAACTGACAGCAGTAAAGTTAAATTTTACTGAACGTAATAGTCTTTATAAATGTGTATGTGGTCCGGGCCCCACTACCCTATCTTGAAAGAATAAACCTACATTTGTTTTCTTTGCACTTTGTTGACTAATCTTTCCATTTTCCATTTCTCTATGTGTTGAGGTGGTTGAGCATGGGACAGAGGACTCCTATGTGGAGAAGGAGGCTCATAAGCCAGAGAGGGTATCCTGACCAAAAGATAACCTATAGAGCACGGTATCGTGACCACTGGGATGATAAGGATAAGATCTGCTGGCATCACACTTCTACAATGTGAGCTGCGTGTTGTGCCCCTGGATTAGCACCCAGTCCCTGCTTACAGAGGCTCCCTGAAATCCCAAAGCCAACAGGGAGAAGAGACCAGGTGTGTGTTTATTGTGACTCCTACATAATGACCCCCTACACTACTTTTGGGCTTTTGTTTCCCTCTGATTCATTTTCTTATCACATCATAAACCGTCTCAGGCTCTCTGTCCTCTCCCATGAACTCTTTTACAATGTACAAAAGGTTCAACCATCTTTGCTTCCCCCCACCTTTTCTTTTCTTGGCATGGTAGCTTATTCTAACACCGTTCTTACTAAGCATTTGTCCTGATGTTGAACCATATCAGCATGGTGTGCCAGGGAGATTTTCCTGCCCAGTATAGGGCTTCCTTAACCATGCATTTGTTTGGGTTTTGAAGTGTCCAAAAGGGATTACTATTTTATTAAACTAACTTTTCTCTTTCCTACAGATCATTGGTTGAGACCTTCAACACCCCAGTCCATGGTATGAGCCAATCCAAGCTGTCCTCCACCCTGTATGCTTCTGGTCGTACTAACTGGTATCCGTGATGGACTCAGTGATGGTGTATACCACACACCGTGCCCATCTATTGAGGGGTTATGCTCTTCCCCATGCTATCCTGCGTCTGGATCTGGCTGGCTCGTGACCATGACAACTACCTGATGAAGATCCTGACCGAGCGGACTGACAGCTTCACCACCACGTCCGAGAGAGAAATTTCCGTGACATCAAGGAGAAGCTTTGCTACGTGGCTCGTGGACTTCGAGTCAGGAGATGGGAACCGCTGCCTCATCTTCAACCCTGGAGAAGAGCTATGAGCTGCCTGACGGCATGTCATCACACCATTGGCAAGAGCGTTTCCGATGCCCCTGAGGCTCTCTTCCACCCATCCCTTCTCTCGGTGAGTTTCATGCTGTTCATTTTAAACGGTATGTGTGTTAACCAATCTTTTGTATTAAACTGGTTTACATGTTGTACTAACTTGTTTTTCTAATGCAGGAATTGAATCTTGCGTATCACGAGACTACCTTTCAACTCCATCAAGAAGTGTGACGTGATATCCGTAAGGACCCTTTATGCCAACACAGTGCTGTCAGGAGGTACCACCATGTACCCTTGCAATGCTTACCGTCATCAAAAGGAAATCAACCTCCCTGGCTCCCTTCCTAACCATGAAGATCAAGGTGAATCTCCTTAAATGCTGCAAAGATAGACCTAGACTTAAAAGTTAAGTTGCTTGATATGGTTGAGCTAACGTCTCTTTTCGCTTCTAGATCATTGCTCCCCCTTGAGCGCAAATACCTCCGACTGGATCGGTGGCACCATCTTGGCCTCCCTAGACCACCTCCAGCAGATGTGGATCAGCAGCAGGAGGTATGATGAGTCCGGCCCATCCATCGTCCACAGGAAGGCTTCCTACAAGCAAACTGTTGCCACCAAATACATGGCCAATGTGGCAGATGGATTGCAAACGACCAACCCTTAACCTCTCGAACAATATGGACATCATCATGGCTTCTGCTCTGTATGGCGCATTTAATCAGGATGCGTAAACTGGAAAAGGGAGTAGTTGTCTTGCAGGGGGAGAAGCTTTCCCCGAGAGGACAACAAGTACATTTTCGTTCTTTTAGACATGTCACAGACATGTCTACCACTTGTGCCTCATCACAGTTGGGCATACAAGCCTTTGTTATAAGTGTTTATGTAAATTATGTACTCAAATACATTTTGTTTTTCTTTTGTACTTATCAGCCTTAAACTTGGCCCAGTTTGTTATATGTTGCAATGGGAAAGCTTTACCATTTAAAAGTGAATACTTGCAGGAACTTATTTGTTATAGATGCAATGGGGAAAGCTTTACCTTATAAAAGTGAATATGCTTGCAGGGTACTCCCCTGGTATGTGATATAGGGACAAACCCTTGTCTTAAATGTAAGCCAGGGGTAGTCTCTGTACAATGACAAGTAACCCAAATAAAATGTTCACAATGTAAAACCCCTCCAGTGTCCTGCTGTATTCCGTATATTGCTCTGGGTTTGAAGTGATTTACAAATTGATCAGCATACATAAATCTTATTTGCTGTCACTTTTTCATCGGGGGTCTTTTTGAGGTCAACTTCAAGTTTATGTACAATTGCCCAAGTGGATTTAGCTTATAAATATGGACATATTATTTCTTTTAGGAATGAACTTTAGGTCATAGTAACCATATCAGATTTTAAACATGATATTCTTTAAATTCAATTAGCCATTTCAGTTTTAACCTTGACAAATCGGATTTCAGGAATGAGATATAAGGCCTAGTCCTGGACATAAAAACAAATTAATATTTGAGCAGTTTTAAACTAAAGTGAACTTGCACTGACATCTTAACAATAGTCCATGCTGAGCCAATGTTTTTTTCTCAATGCCAACCAGTAATTTAAGGCAACTTTATAAAATGTATTTGAATGGAAGTCCTAATTCCTAGTTTATCTTAAACACTGCCGTTGAGGCCTCAAATCATTACAAAGGATTTTTGTTTATAATGACAAAACTATGGCTAGACTTCATTTTTTTAAAAAAAAAATAAAATTACACAAGACAAACATACATGGAATGATATAACTTTATAGAGGTAATCTGGACAACGGCAAGTACTTCAAAATATTTGACATAGCCATTGACAATGAAACCTAAATTGCGATCACTTAATTTTTCCAGTTTCATCCCATGGTATATAATTTTGCATCAACATGTTCATAAGTCTTATAACTTCTAACCAGTTTACTTACACCCAACTCATAATTATTGGAAAATGATACAATTGATGGCTAAGCCTCAGTTGTTACACAGATCCGACCTCAACACTGGCCGACAAGAACACAATGATATTACCACTGACACTCTCTAATACCATTATTGGACTTTATTAACCACTATTAGTCCAAAAATAAATACACAGTATACAGAAAATCAATATAGACACATATATAAGGCGTTTTAAAGTTGTCTGTTTAGGAGAAAATGTAATAAAGACATTTTAATTAAGGAGTGCCTCGGTTATCAGAGAATTCTTTCTCTACACTTATAGATATATATGTATATGTACTGTATTTATAGATATAGATATATAGATAGATAAATACAATATACATACTACAGGTTTTGTTTTTTTACTGGCTGAATGTTTTGTGCCCAAGATTTAATTAGTTTTAAAGATTTATGAATACATTTCTCTCTGGTTTTATTTGGCAGTTTGTCTGGTTTTTGTTTTAGTATATATATTAGTATATTTAGTATCTAATAATTTATGATTATTAGAAGAACATTAGAACACAATCTAAAAAAATCTTTTTAAAGCAGAAGTTAAAATCACAAAATCAAAAAATAAATAATTACAAAAGCACAGTATAAATTTTAACTGGTAAGATTAATCTGAGCTTAGTAATTGACAGTATATTAGCCTACATTTGATTTACCCCAAATACACTTTAAAATTCTAAATAAGGGACACATAATGTCCAACTAACAAATATTTTAGCATATGTCTTTCAATTCAAACACATTTATGTCTTTCAATTCAAACACATTTAACACAATTATGCAAATGGACAGTTCCTTTAAAGACATCATATTTTCCCCCAATATATATTCCTTATTTTTCCTTCTACTTTTTTTTCCTTTTGTGATAATACCCACCAACACATACATATAAATAAAACAATAAATAAATAAAAATATAACATTCACATATATCAAAATCTTATAATGACACATAATTCCTAATAGTTATCGAAGTAATATTATTCAAATATCAAATATTCAATATTAAATAATTAAATAAATAAAATAACAAATAACTAGAAATAAAAGGGAAGGTTACATAAACGTAGTTAATGTAGGCTAATATATATTCCTTTATTTTATGGAATACTCTTTGATTTTAGAGTTGCACATATCTTTTCAAAATGTATACATTTGTTCCTAATTTAATGTTATCCATAATGTACTTTAGAAACCAAATCTAACCACTCATTTAAAACTGGGGATTCTTGCTTTCTCAAAAAAAAAAAAAAAAAAAAAAAATTACATTAAAAGCTGTAATTCTCAGCATTCTAAATAAGTATACATCATCTTTATTACATAGCATAGATCCTATACCCAAAACCATATTTTGTATCTTTATATATTTAGTTTCTTTAAAAAAAATTCTTCCCTGAATTAGGCTATACTGTTCAATTTCTTTTTTTTATTAGAAGTATAAAATATATGAATGTAATGAACTAGAAGTTCACTGCAACTTATCCAACTTCCTAAAGATAAATTGTTATAATTAGAAGATAATCCTCGTGTTATAAAATATCGCATATTAATTTTCCAAGCAAAATGTATATTTTAGTCAGAATTATTGCAGACCTATGGCGCGCATGCGCGCAGCAGCGCTCGTTCAATATGAAGATTAGCATTAAAATGGATACATTTGCACGACTTTCTAACATTTACAGATGGAGAATATAACGGTATAATGTAAGTTTTGCACTGAGGTGGGGGAAAGAACATGTCACAAATGCATAAAACAGCACAAAATATACGCTGTTTGATGGTGGATCGATTTGATCCACGATCGACCTCTAGGGCTGCTTCAGAAACGCGTGCACACGCAATTATCTAGACTAGATAAACCTGGTTCAAGTTAGTGAGATTGCGTGAACTTGAATTACCTTTTATGAAACCGCCTTAAACCCCAACTGATTTGTTAGGTTAATTCAAGTCGGGTTTTGGAGCTTAATCCCCGCTTTTCTAAGCTTCTTTTATGAAACAACCCTCAGGTCTCTGAACCGGTTCAAGGAACGAAAACATAAACTAAATTTTTACAGGAACATAGTGAAATCAAGTTGAATTATAATGAACAATTACCTGAAACTGGTAAACATTTATTTTATAGGTCTGTTAAATATTGTAATTTGGCTGTAAACCAATCATGAATTCAAATCAACGACTTGTGAAAATGTCAAAATGACAAACAAGAATATGCTGGTAACAAAGAGAGAAAGTATACCTTGTAAAAGCTAAATAATAAAAAGCAAAATTAAGGGCTCGACCCCTTTTAAGTGGCCAAACAGATTACTTTTTTTCTTTTCTTTTCTTTTTTTTTGGTTTGCTAGACCGGGCTTATATTAAGCCAGGATCAGGCCTTTGTTAAATTAGGACATTAGCTTTTATAAACATGCCTTGTCTTAAAAATATGCATTTTAGTCTGGAACTATGCCTTGTCTGTAAAACTGGGGATTAACTTTTTTTTTTCATTTAATTTCATAATTTCCTTATTTAATTTCAATTAATTAAATTTCAGGGAATCTCCTCAACCACCACCAATGTGCAGCATCCACCTGGATGATGTGATGGCAGCCATATTGCGCCAGAACGCCCACCGAACACCAGCTTACTGGTGGAGAGGAGACAGTGATGAAGCCAATCAGTTCTTGTTTCGCTGCAAATAGCGGGATTGCTAGACTGTGTGACCCGCACTGTATTTAAAGAGGACACAGGCCCACAGAGGACCTGGCCCATGTGATCAGAGGAATGCCACTTTGCCACCTGGACGAGATCACACTTTTCAAAAGCCGCGTCGCTGAAGAGACTGAAACAGCGACTGTGACTGATCCAAAATCAGAAAACAGAAATCATGTGGGGGATTAACCTGGGTAGTGCTTACCCATGCTATTTTTTAAAAGAGAAATTATGCATTGTAAATCTTCTTTGATAAGAAAAAAAACTCCAGGGTCGTCCTTAAGCCAAGGCATGGTTATGTTCCTAAAGTGCTCTCAACTCCATTCAGAGCGCAGGTTATTTCACTAGCAGCTCTTTCCTCGCCAGAAGATGAAGGAGACGTGAATTTACTCTGTCTCAACAGGGCTATCAGAGTTTATTTGGAGCATTCTGCCTCATTCAGACAGTCGGAACAGCACTTTGTATGCTTTGGCGGCCGCACCAAAGGACTCGGTGTGACAAAGCAGAGATTATCGTGCTGGATAGCAGATGCTATCACGCTAGCTTATGAGTCTAAGGGCCTTCATGTCCCCTTAGGTGACAGAGCTCATTCTACGAGAGGCATGGCCTCATCATGGGCTTGGTCAAGTGGAATACCTATTGAAGATATCTGTGCGGCGTCCGGCTGGGCCTCGCTGTCCACATTTATCAGATTTTATAACCTGGAAGTTCCTGCTTTACAACTGAGGGTTTTTTCTGTGTAAGTTTAAGCACTAACCACCTAGGCCTCAATACATATCTGGCCCTGACTAAACTCGAACTACGGTTCTTATATATATTTATATATACATATATTATGTTAGGCCCATGTTAGGCCCTGTTAGGGCCATTTCCTTGCTTTCCTATATAAGGCTGGTCAAATGACCGGTTTGTATTGGATTGTAACTTTACTCCTCTATTGGCCTCAGGCATCTGCCTCGGGTTACAGTATGGAGCGAAGTTAAGTATGCACAGCATTTTGAAGGAGGTTCCCATAAAGGGAACGTCTCGGTTACTTACGTAACCTCGGTTCCCTGAGATGAGGGTACGAGTATTGTGTAACCCGCTGTGCTACTGTGCTTTGATCAGGGGATCGCTTCAGTTGACTTAACCTGACTACCTTTGGCTGAATGGGCCATTATATGCCATGCCCAATCTGGTGGGCTCTGATGCGCCAGTGCGGGAAGCAGCCTGATTGGTTCTCATGTCTGAGCCGCCTCGCCATAGGTTCGTGCAGTTGCCGCGGCTAGTCGCTCATCTGTGTTTGCTGTGCAGTTACACTGTGTTTTAAAGATTTGGCTTTAGTATTCTCGAGAAAAGGAGTTTTCCCATAGTGTAAGCTAGCCTTATGCAATACTTGTTCCCTCATCTCAGGGAACCGAGGTTACGTAAGTAACCAAAGCGTTTTTCTAATGAGACCAGGCTGGTTTTGGCTTAGTCACAGTGGGAATGTGTGCAACTTCAGTTGTCCAAGAAAGAGGAAAAAAAAAAACATTTCCTTTCAATCAAACAATCAATCTTTATTCCATATTAGTTTAATGGGATATGATGCACTTTATTTACACATTATAATTGTTTCGATTATTTACTACAGTCAAACATCTAATAATTAGAAGAATTTGAAAATGATATGTAAAATATATACATGTATATGTACGTTTCTTTATGATTCTCATGATTTTCATGACATCTTGATTCAGCTGATAATTAGAATATAATCACAGAAATAATAACAACAAAAAAATGTGGTAAGGTTTCTCTTTCAGACAATAGCTCAATAAAGCTTTATTTTTTAACTTTAAACACCTCAAAAGGTTTGACATTATAAAGTTGTGCCAACTCTGTCTCTAAATCATTCACAGTTATTTCTACAGGAGCAATGTTCGTGTTCGGTCCAATAAATCCGGCTGAGATTTGACATTTCTTATTGTTGTCTAAGCAGCAGTATGCAGTCCAGAAATAACTAGGCACATTCACTCTGTTGTTTATATTACTTTGACCTGGAACCACCCCTGTTACAATGAAAACTTGATATTTTTTACATTGAACAGATAGAGTTGTTGCCATTTTTGCTTCTAGTACCCTCCACTGACCTCGATTAAAAGAGGGGTTTTGTGGAGCAGCATTAGTGAGAGTGAAGGTGGCGTCAGCACAGTCCTGGGAGTTTGCCTGGAAGACTGGTTCCAGATGACCTTTGTCAGACCCAGACTTTGCATAATCTTTATTGAGAGCTTGATTGTCTCCAAGCTGTGTTTTCACGTTGGCTTGTGTATTCACATATTTCTCGAATTTCATGGATTCGTCACTTATATCATCAAGCTGCAATATTGAATCAATTGAAAACATGAGTTTGAGAACAGTTAATGTTAGAAGAGAAACAAAGTCATACTTATTTTGCAACAATACATGACACTGATTCTGATGAAACTTAAAATTAGCATAGCAAACACTTTTATGCCAAATAATATACTGTAGTTCATCCTTCAGGTTACACACATTACACACTACTCTTCCATACTCTGTCTGCTATTCAGCTTTGTATATGATCAATCTCTGTTTTGTTTTACAAGATTTTATCTGATTCTATGTTCATTTGTATTGTACATTGTTTGGTATATAGGTCTGTTTATTCATTTTCCTCATGTTTTTTAAGAGAGTAGTTTCACTTACTTGAGGTTCAATGTGCCACTTATCTAGTCTTGTGCAGCCCTTTAGCCCTTCAAATCTGTAGGCTGAGTACACTGGGATCTTGTTGTAAGTATCATAATATGTGGCATAATAAGGAAAACCATTTAGAGTTTGGCAGATCTGCTTGTACTGTGGTAGTCCAGAAAATGTTGTTGGTGATTTTCCATTTGCAAAAAATTGACCACACTCCTTCTCAAAATCCAGTACAACTCTGGCCGAACCACCGGAGAGAAGCGACAGCATCAGCGCATGAAGAAGCAGCGCCATGATGAGATGATGAAATAAATTCTCTACAAAGCCAGAAACCACATGTGATACTTTTTCTTAACAGCTTATAGTGGGTAATATTTAGATAACAATTAAACACTTACCTCAAATTTACAGCAGTATAAGTCAAAAATCAAGATATTAACCTATTAAATGAAGAGACAAGAAATCGAGAATGTAGAAAACATGATACACAACATTCCTGTAGTAATTAAACATATTTTAAATACTCAACAGATAAAAAGGAATACAGTGTAAAAGGCCAAAGGCAGCTCTTCAATACTACAGTATACACACCGTCACCAAAGGCTAGATCACACTGGTGTTGCAGTGCGATGGGGGAGTATTTATAACCTCCTGATTTGTGATTCAACATATGACAACTTTTAAGGAAATGTACTATGGACCAGGGCAAGGTCTTGATCCACCTCATATCTCCCTAAATCTACAATACATATTTAAGTCCACCTTACAAGCATGTGTTCATTTATAAAACTAACAGATAACACTTTAAAGTAAACAATATCTGACGTTTCCTACAGGATATAGAATTTCACAAAATATTGTGGCCCTAAATCCACCTGACATTTATTTTATTTATTTTTTTCCAGGTTGCAGAACTGCTGACTGGGATCAACATTGGTTCACATGGTTACCATTTGAGTCATGCAAATATCCTGCATATGCCCTGTTTATTGAATGAGCAAAGATTAAATTCTCCAAAGATGCTTTTGAGATGCTTGATGCTTGCTGCCGAGCCTCCCTTTCTCTTACCTCTCCTCTCTTAAATGTCCTCCACTCCAGGTAAAATCAATTATCCCTGCCTTCTGTCCATGCAATGAAAATGTGCTGCAGAAAGGTTCAGATGGGCGGGACCAAATCCAACAAAAAGATAAATCCAGCGTTCATCACACTATGAATGATTTAAAGGCAGTGTTGGCAAACAATTACAGACACATCTTTTCATTTGTTTTATAAAAAAAAATACTATTTGGCTATTGTCTGAAAGAGAAACTTTATCAAATGCCTTTTTAAAATAATTAAATAACTACATATATATATATATATATATATATATATATATATATATATATATATATATATATATATATATATATATATATATATATATATATATATATATATGTGGTTTCCATGGTTTCTATGGTTAACTGCTTTAGCCACAACTCTCAGTGTTAATTTGCCCAAAGTCTGAGATCATTGTAAGACCTTAAAGCTAAATTATGGTGTGGAAAATCCCTATTTTTTACAGTCTATGGGAAAATCCCATAATTTTTTTTAGTACAATATGGATTTACACTAAAAGAGTTGTATCACAAACTCCAACTTGTATCACAAACTTTTTTATTATATCATCAAATGTAATGATGCTAAACAGAGAGAAATTTGCATTTGTTTGAATTAATTCATTTCTTTAAGAAAATGACCAGTAGTTGTGAGATCTTGTTTAGAGTGTAAAACAAATGTTTGGCACAATTTCAACCGAAATCACCAGAAAGGAAAAATAACTGGAAAACTTTTATCAAAGTTGTTTTTATCAAAACAAAAAGCTTGGAAATATGGTCAACCGAAGCTGTAAATACACCCAGTGTTATTTGTCATAATTGCATTTTTACTAAGAATTGAATTAAAGAACTCTTTAAGTTACGGTAATTTGTACTATTAACAATAAAAATTACAGTTTTATAGTAAAGTTTTTACTTGTAAGAAATACAATTTGAGAGCTATGAAATTATGAGTAATGTTGAGAACATTAAAAGATAATTCAGCTTGTTGTAGAAAACATCTTTGGAAAGTTTGGTCTTTGCTCATTGAAGTAAACAGGATCTATGCAGGATCTATACTTGCATGACTAAAATGGTCACCATGTAAACCGACTTTGATGTCAGTCAGCAGTTCTGCCACCTGGCAAAAATCATCGTCATGTGATATACAGTATTCTATTGTGTAACAAACGTCAGATATTGTTTACTTTACAGTGTTATCTTTAGATTCATAAAATAACACATGCTTGTTGTGGACTTAAGGAACTTTATTAAAATATATTGTAGGTTAAGGGAGATGTGGATCAAGTTTGTGAGCCCTGGTTCACAGTACATTTCCTTGAAATTGCTCATATGTATGACAAATCAGGAGGTTAGAAATACTCCAGTGTGTTATTGGCTTTGGTGTTGGTATACTAATAGTTGTAGAGCTGCTTTTGGGCTTTTACATTTTACATAAAAGTAGATGTTTAATTACATGGAAGGTGTTGTCTATACATTCTTGCATTATTGTCTCTTCATTGATAATAGCTTGATCTTTGACTTGTAGGCCTACTGCTATAAATTTGAGGTAAGTGTTTATTTGTTTTTCAAATATTACATTACATAAGCTATTATAACAAAGTATCACATGTGGTTGTTGTTGCAGATATCTTGATAATTCATCATCTCATCCTCTTCATCATGGCGCTGCTTCTTCATGTGCTGATGCTGTCGCTTCTCTCCGGTGGTTCGGCCAGAGTTGTACTGGATTTTGAGGAGGAGTGTGGTCAATTTTTTGCAGGTGCAAAATCACCAACAAGATTTTCTGGACTACCACAGTACAAGCAGATCTGCCAAAGTCTAAATAATCGTTGCTATAATGCCATATTTTATGATATGCGCACTTTCATAAGATCGGGCTGGAGAGAAATATTAAACACTTTTGTGCATTTGTTTGGATTCATTCCTTTTAAAAAAATTACCCGCAGTTGTGAGATCCTGTTTAGAGTGTAATACAAATGTTTGGCACAATTTCAACCGAAACCACCAGAGAGAAAATATGATACTAACAAGAAGAGTTTACTTAGTGTCCTATTCAGGGAGTGTGGTTGTTTAACCTTCACTGCATGAGATCCATTGAGTGTATTTCACCAGATACAGTATAAAGAGGAGACAAATATCTCATAGAAATTGAATAAGAAAAATGCAGTATGATAGCTGTAGAAAAGTTGTCAGGGAAATCGTCTGATCTGTTTTGCTCCACAATGTTTTTTATGCTTACTATCTGAGCTAGCTGGAAAACTTTTACCCTGACATGTTATCAAAACAAAGAGCTTGAAAACTATATATGGCAAGCCGAATTAGCTGTAAATACACCCAGCGTTATTAGTCATAATTGCACTTGTAAGAATTAAATTTAAGAGCTCTTTAACTTAATTCTTACTGGTAACAATAAAAATTAGAGCTTTATAGTAAAGTTGCTATAGTAAGAATTACAATTTGATAACTATGTAATTATGATGCTGAGAACATTAGAAGATAATTCAGCTTGTTGTAGAAAACACCTTTGGAGAAAAAGTCTTGGTCTTTGCTCATTGAAGTAAATAGGATCTATGCAGGATATACTTGCATGACTAGAAAATGGTCACCAACCAACTTTGATGTCAGTCAGCAGTTCTGCCACCTGCCAAAAATCATAGTCATGTGATATATTCTATATCGTGTAACAAATGTCAGATATTGTTTACTTTAAAGCATTATCTTTCAGATTCATAAAAAAAAACATGTTTGTTGGGTGGACTTAAGGAAATTTGCTTAAATATGTATATTGGGGAGATGTGGTGATCAAGATTGTGAGCCCTGGTTCATTTCCTTGAAATTGCTCATATGTTATGACAAATCAGGAGGTTATAAATACTCCAGTTCACTGCAACACAATACCAGTGTGTTCTCGCCTTTGGTGTCGGTATGTACTGTCGTATTTGTAGCCATTTACATTTTACATTTATTTAATATTAGATGTTAATTACTCTACAGATGGTTTTATGTATCATGTTTCATTCTTGCATTGTCACATATTACACAATATAAGCTATTATAAAAAAAAAGTATCACATGTGGTTGTTCTTGCAGAGATCTTGATATTTCATCATCTCATCCTCTTCATCATGGCGCTGCTTCTTCATGCGCTGCTTCTTCATGCGCTGATGCTGGTTCTTCTCTCCGGTGGTTCGGCCAGAGTTGTGAAGGATTTTGAGCAGGAGTGTGGTCAATTTTTTCAATTGCAAAATCACCAACAAGATTTTCTGGACTACTGTACAAGCAGATCTGCCAAACTCTAGATTATGTGTTCCTTGTTATGCCACATATTATGATACTTACAACAAGATCCCAGTGTACGTAAAGCACGTAAAGCAGCAACTCACGAAGGGTGGTGATGGCGCAGTGGATAAGACATATGCCTTTGGTGTGAGAGACCCAGGTTCGAATCCACTGTGAGACACCAATGTGTCCCTGAGCAAGACACTTAACCCCTAGTTGCTCCAGAGGCGTGCGACCTCTGAAATATAGCAATTGTAAGTCGCTTTGGATAAAAGCGTCAGCTAAATGAATCGATGAATACTCAGCCTACACGTTTAAAGGGATAATGAGCTGCACAAGACAAAACAACTGGTTCATTGAACCTCAAGTAAGTGAAATATTACTCTAAACTAATATTAAAGATTATCCTGTTATTGTTCAGTATTTGTTGTTTACATGGTTGTAAGGACTTTTTTTTATTGTGTGGATGAAGTCGTTTGAAAAGTGATACCCAATGACCAGTCTATTTAAGAAAAGCCCAATGTATAATGAAATATTAAGCTGTGTTACATTTATTTAAAAGCAAAATGGCACAAACACATTTTTTTTATAAAGCATACCAACAAAAATGTATTTATTGGGTGCAGGGTTACTATAGTTAAATAAAACAAAAATTTGAAATAAAATAAAATATAAAAATATTTTTATTTCATCTAGCTGCCAAGGGCAACATTTCTCATTTGAATTTTGTTAACAGTCATATTTGCCAAGAAATTTTAAATATATATATTTTGCCTCTACATTGGACAGACATCCAATAGATTTTAACCCATATTGCACACATTTACACTGTGGCTACATGCACATCGCTGACACAGATTAAATCTTGGTTTACCCAAAGTTTGAGATCCATATGTATTAAATGTAGTTACATTATTCCAAAAATTTACCCTGGGGGGAAACAAACAGATGAATATGAAAACTTTTACTCACATTTGGTGTTCAGAAACTTCCGACCCAATCACTGTGATTTTAATGCAACATAAATGTATTTAAACTGAAATAGCATTTGCTGAAAACATTGTATGCAAACTCAACAGCTGAATGTTGATTTTCCAGATGATTTTGACCACCAATTTTATTATATCAGATCAAGTCACCTTTACTATATTTATATAGCTGAAGACTGAAATTATATTATTTACTATTATTTTCAGTATAATTATTATTCTTTTTTAGTTATCATAATCAGTTGTATTCACGCAATGCTGACGTTGTTAACATTAACAATTTGAGAACAAAGTCTAATTTGCACGGTTTTGCGTGATGATAATTAAGCTATTTTTAGATTTAATCAGCCTGATTTACTTACTTGTTCAGATGACATTTTCCGGTGAAAATTATTATGTTGGTCATACTTCCAAAAAGAATAATCTGTGATTCTGAATGCCAGTAGGCTATCGACACCCGCGCGGTGATTGACAGCTGCACAGCTCTCACATTGTGTTCATCCGCGCTTTGCCGTGTCGAACTACAACTCACGTAAAGCAGATTTCGAACAGAGACGGCGACAAAGAGGAAAAACTACGGACTGCAGCTTTAAAAGTGTTCATGACAAAGCAAATATTCTCTGAGCTCACTCACTGCAACACCAGTGTGTTCTTGGTGTCAGTATACTATAGTAGGCTACTTTTGTAGAGCTTCCTTTGGTATTTACATTTTATTCTTTATTATCTGGTAAGTATTTAATAGTAGATGTTTAATTGCACGGAAGGTGTTGTGTATCATGTTTCTTACATTCTTGCGTTTTTATCTCTTCATTTAGCTTGATCTCTGACTTGTACTGCTAAATTTGAGGTAAGCGTTTGTTTATTTATATATTACATAATATAAGTTGTTATAGCAGAAAATTATAAATTATAAAAATTATACCATGGTATTTGTTTTTGCAGAGATCTTGATAATTGATCATCTCATTCACTTTCATCATGGCGCTGCTTCTTCATGTGCTGATGCTGTGTCTCTCCGGTGGTTTGGCCAGAGTTGTGACGGATTTTGAGCAGGAATGTGGTAAATTTTTTGCAAATGGAAAATCACCAACAAGATTTTCTGGACTACCACAATATGAGCAGATCTGCCAAACTCTAAATGGTGTTCCTTATTATGCCACGTATTATGATACTAAAAACAAGATCCCAGTGTACTCAGCCTACAGATTTGAAGGGCTAAAGGGCTGCACAAGACTAGATAAGTGGTACATTGAACCTCAAGTAAGTGAAATATTACTCTATCTTAATAGATTAAGCATTAAGATAAAACAATTCTGTTTTACACTCTACACCATTACAGTAATATAAAATTTGAGCTAAAAGGCTTGGAATAGCACATAGTGACAGGCATAGGATATAGATAAAAATATTTGGTAACACTTTATTTTACGACCTCTGCGTAAGTAAACCGAAATTACGGTGTACGTTTCTGTATAGCGTAGCCTACTTCCGTGTAGGTATAAGGGAACAATATGTTAAGTTTTGGGTAATAAAGGGGTAACAAGCAGATATACAACATGTAAATAACTTCGTAAGTAAATCGAAATTACGGTGTACGTTTCTGTAATTATAGTGTACCTCCGTGTAGGTATAAGGGAACAATATGTTAAGTTTTGGGTAGGCTAATAAAGGGGTAACAAGCAGATATACAAGCAAATTATTTATATGTAATTATTTTAAAACTAACAGGTACCTATTGTGTTAATATATTCCAGGCAAAAATTGTACGTCTGTTGTACATAAAAGTTATCATCACATTTCTGGCAAAATATGTTCTTATGCAATTTTACAGGGTAATTTTGACATCTGTGGGTTGAAAATGAAACGTGTATGGCTGTATGTAAGCACAGTATGATAAAAAATGAATTTATTGGCTTTTCTTACTAGATTAATTAATGTTAAATCAACCCACAGATGCCAAAATTAAATGTAAAATTGCACAAGAACATATTTTGCCAGAAATGTGATGATAACTTTTATATACAACAGACATACAATTTTTGCCTGGAATATATCAACATAATAGGTACCTGTTAAAATAATTACATTATAAATAATTTGCTTGCATAGCTTGTTTATTACCTTTATTACCTTATACCTACACGGAGGTACACTATATTTACAGAAACGACCGTAATTTCAGTTTACTTACAAAGTTATTTGCAGGTTGTATACTATCTGCTTGTTACCCCTTTATTACCCCAAACTTAACATATTGTTTCCCTATACCTACACGGAAGTACGCTATAATTACAGAAACGTACACCGTAATTTCGGTTTACTTACGCAGTTGTTTGCGGGTTGTAAAATAAAGCGTTACCAAATATTTTACTATCATTACAGAAAATGAAAAGGTAATACCATACCAATGCAATACTGGAATTGTGCTTTATAATGACGACCAGAAGTGTCTGTAGTGGTTGCTTCTGTGAAGTGCTATAGTGTAAGTCAAAATAAGTGACATTTAAGACATTTCAAGAAACTTTCTAAAAAAAGACACTGAAACCCACACAAATAAGCAGTTAATCTGGTAAAAAGTATGAAATAACCTAGACGAGTAGACATGATTCCAAAGTAAAGAGAGATTGAGTCTAACATATGAGTGCTCACACAAGTGTGTTGTAAAAGCAGGATAATCAGAGATGTGCAGTGGTTTCTTCTTATAGCATTCTCGATTACATATTTTCAATGTTATATAATATATCAAATAATATTGCAGCTTGATGATAATAATGCAGGACCAAACATGGCATTTCCGAAGACTGTGAACAATCGTGGAAAACGTCAAGCTCTCAATCGAGACTACATGAACTCTGGGTACGACAGAGGTCATCTGGCTCCAGTCTACCAGGCAGAATCACAGAGCTGTGCTGACGCCACCTTCACTCTCACTAATGCTGCTCCACAAAACCCCTCTTTTAACCGAGATAAATGGATGAGAGAGGAAGAAAAGCTAGCAAATACTCTGAAAACTAAATGTAATTTACAACCTGTCTACATTGTTACAGGGGTGATACCAGGTTTTGATAAAATAGGCAAAAATAAGGATGTGAATGTGCCAACTCATATCTGGACTGCATACTGCTGCCTAGACCAGAATAAGAAATGTTCAGACTTAGGGGGAGTCATTGGAACCAATGAAAAAAACACCATTATTACGACAATGACTGTGGCCATTTTAGAGGAAGAGTTAAAAAATCATTATGGAACAACATTTAGGTTGTTTCAATACTAATAACAAAAACAGACAGCGGTGCCTCAAAATCCTTATTGAGCAATTCAACTTTGAAAACATTTTGAGGGAACTATTTTGATCAATGTTTTATGCAGATATGTAGTATAATTTCATTATAACTAATCACTTTAAATTCTCCTGTCAGAATTGTAAAACAATTAATTTCAAATGCTGATAACAATATTGCAAACCTTGTGTCATAGCTGATTTAGAGAGAGACTTGGGGAAACTTAATGGAACAACATTGAAGTTGATTCATTAAAAAGTTAGAATGTCAATTATCTGTAAGATAATAATGAAAATTATTATCATTTCACTGTAACTATTACCATTATAATGTAAATCTATTAACCTCTGGTACCTCCAATAAAAAATCTTTAATACTGCAAACCTTGTATTGGATGCTTCTAGAATTTGGAATGTGAATTTGCATCTGATTGCTCGAAAAAACTGAACATACCCAGATTTTGTGATCTTATGAGACAATCATATAGATTAGTCTATCTGCAGCTGTCAGTGTCAATACGGGCTCTGATACTTTAACGAATATCAATGGAAAACAAACAACAACAAACTCTGGAACCAACTACCACTGGACATTCGTCTTGCAACGTCTATCACAACCTTTAAAAAGATAAAGATGTTAAAAACATATTTTTATTCTCAGGCATTTTAATTTTTTTTTTAAAACATTGTTGTATAATTGTTCATTGTTATCTATGTTTTATTGTTTATTGTATTGTATGTGTTGTCTATTTTATTTTATTCTTTGACTTTGTTCAGCGCTTTGGTCAGCTTTGCTGTGATAAATGTGCTATATAAATAAATTTTACTTACTTACTTACAAAAAGTTGTGAGAATTTTCAGTTTAGTTTATTAGAAGAATCAGTAAAGATTTCATTATAATGGACTGGATTTTATTGGATTGAACTGGTCTTGACTCTGAACTGGTCGCAGACGTAATGTAATTACTAGTCTAAACAATCTGCAAACTCCGACAAAAAACTTAACAAGCACTCTCAAAATGACAAGCTCCAATCTTTTTTTTTTAGCATTTTCAGTCTTTTATTGTCAGAAACAGTGTAAAAATGACAGTAAATGACGGATGACGAGGGGAAAGGCTCCACAACCCCAACACAAGCACTGTAGCTTCCCAGGCTGTTAAAATAGCTGCTGAATGTGGCAAGGTTTGTGAGATCCGTGCCATCAAATTAGACATTTTGGCACACAAAACACATTTGACTATTTCACTGCGCTACTTTTCCATAGTTTTCAATGTAAATGTGCTAGATAGACGTGTTTGACCGTTGCGCTCATATCTCGCATTTATTGCAGCATCTCGTGCATTTCATGAAGTACTAAAAACAGTAAACTAAAGTTAAAAGATCAACTTTTCCCCATTCCATTGCCCGTGTCTTGTGTTTTTCAAAGCAAAAAAACGTGTTCTGTGTGAACTATAAATCATTGTCAGGGTCCACCACAGGGTACACAGATTTACCTGTCCGTAACATTACGTCAAAAAAGCAAACAGTATCAATAGGTGCTTTTAGGCCATAAAAAGACTTTTTGCAAATTATGAAACTATTCGTTACTTATCCTTGGTTTGAGGTTAAAGTGGAAGGTCATAAACTAAAACTAAGACACCAACACAACCAGTCATAATGTAGATCTATAATATAAAGCATATCCATCTTACAGTAAATACACATGGTGGCCGTACATAATTTAAACTTTACAGAAACAGTCATACATCAATTTATTTAACAATTTGATGGTTATTCAGACAGTTTGGGATAATATACAAATGGGAATATCAACACATTTTAATGAGCTAAAATCCCTGATGAAAAAATCGCCAGCATATGTTGTGTTTTGGATGCTGGTTCCCAGAATTAAACGCTAATATTCTGGTGTCCCAAACCAGCTTAACCAGCAGACTTTCCTTGCATAAACCAGCCTGGACCAGTATGAAAACTCTGGTCTAAACTGGTGTTTCAGCAGGAATAGTCTTTGGTAATGTTCTTTATTTATACATAATTAACAACTATACAAACCAGTGTACGTGTGAGAGAGACACTCAGTGGCCAGGTATATAGCTGTGTAATGTGAGTGTGTTGTTGAGTTTGAGTGTGTGAGTAGCGTGTGCCTGTGAGGTCAGACTGTATGTTGAGTAAGACACTGCAGACCCGAGCATCAGTCCAGCCATATATGATACAGTCATAGTGTTCCCTGTAAAATAATCATTGAGAAAACATAATTAGTGGAGAAAAATCACAATAAGATTTCAATATATCATTTGCTTCTCCAAATGACAGCAATGAGATCAAATGGAAAGCAAATGGAGAATTTTTCTCCCGCTTCGATAATTATTCTCATGAGAAAAAGCCTCCAGCAATTCTTCAAAAAAACAACTTATCTGAGCTATGCTATCCACATGAATTTTATCATATATTTTTGAGCAAAATAAAAGGTTATGTGTGAATTACATTTTAGATTAATGTTACACTATGCATGTGTGAAGCATAAAAAGTATGCAATTTCTCAGGAAATCCATCTCAACATCTTATTAGGCTTAATATAGAGAATAAGGATAAGCCAAAAACACATATTTTTATATAGGCTACTTGAATTTTTATAGCAATTCTTAAAAAACGTACACAGAGTAGATTTAATTGTTCTATGTATTCACATACATTTTGTGCAACGGACCTACTAACAGAAAATGTAGCCATTTCGTTTTTGGTGTAGCTAGGGACTTAAAATGAGGGGAAATATCTAAAACCACAAACTATTTATTTTATTTGAGACAGTGCTGACCTATTATGGTGATTGTGACAGAAAAGAAAAAGCCCAATTATTTAAAAAAACAAAGCAAAATCTACAAAGCTCACCAGAGCATTTGTGCTTCAAGACACTGAGTTTGAAGGTTTTCTGACAGTGATAAAAAAAAAAAAGTAATCAGTAATGATTCCTGATCTGAGGATAGGGTGGTGGGTGATAATGTTACGACTTTGATAAAATTAAGAAATAAAGAGCTGCTATTAAGTTTGAATTTGTATTAACTAAATCATCTCTGTCTAACTTCAAAGAGGAAAAGCTGCTGTTTTAAGACTAATGTGGACAAAATTTCAAACTAAACAGATCTGTACTTAACATTTATGCTTTTGAGAATGAAATGTCCCCAACACTTGGACTATTGTTAGTGCATGTTGAAATAACGGAAGCAGATGGACAAGACTAGATGCCTGTCTGAATATATATATATTTATCCTCATGACTTGAGCAACAAGCTGAAGTAATCAAAAAGTTTGCTTTACCCAGAAACAAAAGAGGGGGGTTTGCTGTATTGCCAATCATATAAAAGAAAAGGTAACACTTTACAATAAGGTTCATTAGTTAACATTAGTTAATGTATTAACATGAACTAACAATGAGCAATACATTTGTTACAGTATTTATTCATCTTTGTTAATGTTAGTTAATAAAAAATACAGCTGTTCATTGTTTGTTCATGTTAGTTCACTGTGCATTAACTAATGTTAACAAATACAGCCTTTGATTTTGATAACGTATTAGTAAATGTTGAAATTAATATTAACTAAGATGAATAAATGCTGAAGAAGAATTGTTCATTCTTAGTTCATGTTAACTAAGGTAGTTAACTAATGTTAACTAACGAACCTTATTGTAAAGTGTTACCAAAGAAAAATGTAATGAATCATGTCACCTTTGCCATGCACCGATTCTATATAAACTGTTGTACTATTTTTACCATGTGGATTCTCTCTGAGATTGGTCTGAGATCATCCGGGCGTGATTAAAAACTTCTTCTAATGCATTGTCTGGAGTCTGTCTGATAAATGATGCACAGCACGCTAAACACCAGAGATCTTATTTCCATTCCCAAGTGATAGTGTTCATAGGGGGCGAGGCATCATCTTACTCAGTCTGAAAATAAATTTGGATTGGTGGTGCCAATCATAAGCCATGTTTCCATCCACTTGTCAATCGAATTATCTGAAGTTTGGTAAAAAAAAAAAAAAACATGCGAATAAAGCTGGTGAAAGTGTGTTTCCATCAAACGGCTTTAAAGCAGATAAAAACCTGTGCGTAATGACGTCACATGCTGTTTTGCGATCAAATTGGTATATCGAATTGATTTGAGACGTGAAAGGAAAGGTGTTTCCATTCATTTTCTCACCGAACTGCACAACATTCAAGCCAACATTTGCGAACAAAGTTTTACTAGGCAAAATGGATCGCACCATAATAACGTTTCCATCAGCATTTATCGCATAAGCCGTATATCGATCAAGATAAAATCCGATGAGACCAATCATATTTCATTTTAATCGATATTCATGAAATTCAATCGAATTTTACTGTTCCCATAAGGCATTTTTCATTCGATATCACTTAATGCGGATAAAAACGTGTGGATCGAAACATAGCTATAGGTGTCTGGAAGACACAGGGTATTTAACTTAAATCAGGTAGTGTAGGGGAACATATACCACACTACACATTTTGCTCACTCTTTATGTGTCTGATATACTCACCCGCCACTTCTCGCTGCTGAAGTGGCACCTTGCCGGCCGCCTGTATCATTGGTACAGAGCCAAGATACCCGTTACTGATACCCAGCATCGTGGAGAGGCCGCAGGGCCAGGCGGGGTGCGCCAGCAGGGGGCGCTGCACAGGAGACACACACATCACAAACAGCGGCAGGAAGAGAACACGAAAACACGAACACACCAGCAGCTGCACACCGCCCCACTCGTACGGACACGCTGCCAAGATCTGAAGAGAGCGAGAGAGAAATAACCATGAAATTACAATGATAATTCTCGTTTTTTGTGGAATATTGCACTATTTATTATAAATTATTTATCCTTGAACATTTTTTATATTAATATTTATGTATATTGTCATGCCGCTTGAACCGTATTTCTTTTTGTCTCGGTAGTTCCGTGTGGTTTGTTTACATTTGTAACCATAGTAACTCAGTTCGCGTGCATGTGGGGAAACCCGGAAGTAAAAATTTCACATGCGGTAATCAGCTTCAGTAATGTGTGAGCTATCAGTCGTCAGTTCTCAAACGATCGCTTTTCCTTCTCCCTTTTTGCTAAAGCAACGTCTGTGAGTATTTATCATTGTTTAACATTAGGTTATTGCTTATTTTAATTGAGAGATTACTGAGAAAGCAAAGTTAGCTTTGTTTATTGCTGCTGGTTGTATTTACTAGCTCGATTGTGTTTATCACATAGGCTATACTGCTATGTTAGCTAAGCCCTGCTATTTACACTGTTACTGTGCATTTTTGGTTTGATTAATAATATTGACATCTCATTGTACTGTATTGCAGTTTCACAAAATTCCCAGTAAATTCACGGAAATGAATCAGCTGTGTCCTGGAGTTATTGGGAGTGTTTAAGCTGAATGTAACATAGTCCATGACAGTGAAAAGACGGCAACACAGCTAACAAGGGACACAAGGATTGCCATCCCACGGAGCAACTCAATACCAAGAGATAAGCGGCTAACTCTACAGCTCACTGTCAGCTACACTCTAGCTTCCTTCTCCTGATATTGAAAACGCGGTGAGTCACAATGTCACAAAGTAACAACAGTAAAAAAGGAAATGGAGATAACCAGTCTGAGACTGTGCGCTCAAGAAGCAGTCGCTCATCTGGTACATCGTCCAGCTCGAAGATTAGCATGGCCGTTGCAATGGCAAAGGCAAAGGCTGAAGCAGCGCAAGCTAGAGCGGCACATGCGCTAAAAGAAATTCAACTTAAAGTGGAGCAGGCACGAGTTCAAGCTAATCTTGATGCTTTAAATGATAAAAAAGAAAAGGATGCTGCCGTAGCAGAGGCAAATGCTCTCGTGGCTGGTTTACAAGATATGGGCTTTGAAGTATGCAGTAAGGCTAGCAGTCCGGTTCACCAATCGGTCAAAGAGCAGCGCGTCGCCGCCTACGTATCGGCACAAGCCAGTCTATGCTCTGTCAGAAGAGGGAGTGACTATGTGTCACCGACGCTTCATCCTGCACACCCTCAACCAGTCAATGTAATCCCTTCAACACCCCACCCACTCAATGCAAGTCAAAACCAAGCCGCTGCTTCTGCTGACATTATGCCACACCAGGTTCCTCATGCCACTCAGACCAGTTCGGCACCGCCACAACAAAGCTTCAATCAGCCTCTCAACTCCGCTCCAGCTCCTCAGCTTGGTGGGAATCGTCCGCAACTGAACTTTAAACTGGATTCCTCATCTCCTGTGCACCCGCCCGCTCACAGGACGCCTTATGGAGCTAGCTATGACCACTCTACGTCTACTGGAGATCTTATCAAATACCTTGCTCGCAGTAGCCTGGTGACATCAAGCCTCACTGTATATGATGACCAGCCAATGAACTATTGGGCCTGGAAAACATCATTCCTGAACTCTATCGCCGATCTAGACCTGTCTGCTGCAGGAGAACTCGACCTCCTCACCAAGTATCTGGGAAAAGACTCATCAGAACAAGTAAGAAGGATAAGAACAGTCAACATTAAGGATTCAGCAACTGGACTGCAAATGGCATGGGGGCGCCTCGACGAAATCTACGGCTCGCCAGAGGCCGTCGAGCAGGCTCTGTTAGACAAACTAGATAACTTTCCAAAGGTCACAACGAAGGAGCCACAGAGACTCAGGGATCTAGCCGACCTCTTGGCAGAGCTTCAAGCTGCCAAGGAAGATGGCTACCTTGCAGGCTTGTCGTACTTGGATACCTCCAGAGGAATTAAGCCTATCATTGAGAAACTCCCATACAACATGCAAGAAAAGTGGCTTTACTTTGGTACAAGATACAAACAGGAACATTTCATTAGCTTCCCACCTTTCTCTGTGTTCGTAAACTTCATCGCCACGGAGGCAAGGGCTCGCACTGACCCAAGCTTTAACCTCTTCACGCAAGCTCCAGCAGAGAGAAAGACTAAGTGGGAGAGACCTACAAAGACATCTGTTTATGTTCACAAGACGCAGGTCTCAGGAACTGCCAAGGCTGAGTCTAGAGAAAGTACGGAACGAATTGATCCAAATAAACATTGCCCTCTGCATAAAAGGCCCCATCCTCTGAGGAAATGCAGAGGCTTCCGTGAAAAGAGCATAAACGATCGCAAACAGCTTTTGAAAGAGCATTACATCTGCTTTCGCTGTTGCTCCTCCACAGAGCATCTTGCAAAGAACTGCACAGCCGAGATAAAATGTACGGAGTGTGAGAGCGCTGCTCATGCGACAGCGCTTCACCCCTGCCCACCTACCTGGAAATCTAAGTCATCCCCTTCCACTTCCGACGAAAGCGGGGAGGAGGTCAGAGCAGACATCCAGGAGGTCAAGTCGACGTGCACTCAAGTATGCGGCGAAGGATTGAGCGCCAGAACATGTGCTAAGATCTGCCTCGTCAGCGTGTTCCCAAACGGATGCAGGGAGTAGTCCAAGAGAATGTACGCCATACTGGACGAGCAGAGCAATCGCTCCCTGGCACGGTCGGAGTTCTTTGAGGTTTTAAGATCTCTGGAAGTTCCTACTCATATACAATCAAGACCTGTGCTGGGCATTCAGAGACAGCGGGGAGGAGAGCCAGCGGTTACACTGTGGAGCCGGTGGACAAGAAGTTATGCATTCCTCTGCCTACACTCCTCGAGTGCAACCAAATCCCTAACATTCGCGCCGAGATTCCTACGCCGGAAGCAGCTTACCATCATGCCCACCTTCAGGCATGACAAGATTCCGCCTCTGGATCCGGACGCCAAAATACTCCTCTTACTGGGCAGAGACATCTTACAGGCACACAAGGTCCGAGAGCAAATAAGTGGCCCAGGAGATGCACCGTTTGCCCAAAGGCTTGACCTAGGATGGGTCGTCGTCGGTGATGTGTGCCTAGGAGGTGCTCACAGATCACATGAGGTGAGGAGTTTCAAAACAGCCATCTTAGAGAATGGTCGTACCAGTTATCTTCAGCCATGCAACAATCAGATCAGAGTGAAAGAGGTATTCGGTCAAGTGTCTAAACCTCAGCATCATCCAGCTACAACCTCCACCCGTGGCTCGGTGATGCCCAGTGGAGACTGCTTGGGGCAGACTGTCTTTGCTCGTACTCCCGATGATCACAGACTCGCTCCATCCATGGAGGATCTAGAGTTTCTGAAGATAATGGAAGCTGAGTGCCGTCAGGACAGCTCCAAAAGTTGGGTTGCACCTTTGCCCTTCCGGTCACCGAGACAGCGGCTGCCTAACAACAGAAAACAAGCCTTTGACCGTCTCGTCTCACTCCGGCGCTCATTGGAAAAACGACCACAGATGAAAGCCGATTTCCTAGAGTATATGGAGAAGATGCTCCAGAAGGCACATGCAGAAGTTGCCCCGCCAGTGCAGCCTGGACAAGATGGTTGGTACCTCCCCCTGTTCGGTGTGTACCATCCTAGGAAGCCAGATAAGATCCACGTGGTCTTCGACAGCAGCGCGTCATGTGAAGGAGTGTCGCTCAACGATGTCTTACTCACTGGCCCTGATCTTAATAATAGCCTGCTAGGCGTTCTTATGAGATTCAGGAAGGAACAGGTGGCGATCACCGCCGACATTGAGCACATGTTTCACTGCTTTGTCGTTAAGGAGGAACACCGTGATTTTCTCCGCTTCCTGTGGTATAGGAATAACGATCCTACCTCCGACATTATGGACTACAGAATGCGGGTTCACCTCTTTGGGAACAGTCCCTCACCTGCCGTTGCAGTGTATGGTATGCGGCGGGCAGCTAAGGAAGCAGAAGCCGACTATGGCAGCGACGCAAGAAGATTCATTGACCGCGAGTTCTATGTTGACGACGCTTTAAAGTCCTTCAGCACAGAGGAAGAGGCCATCAGCGTCCTCGGTCGAGCACAGAAAATGCTTGCAGCTTCTAACCTCTGGCTGCACAAAATTGCTTCAAATCGACTGGCAGTCATCGAAGCATTTCCATCCAATGATCGCGCTAAGGACGTCAACAGCCTAGATCTCTTTGTTGATGATCTGCCAATCCAACGTAGCCTTGGATTGTTCTGGAACATGCGCACTGACACCTTCATGTTTCAAATCAAAGATGACCAGAAGCCATTCACTCGCAGAGGGGTACTCTCAACCGTGAACAGCCTCTACGATCCTCTAGGGTTCCTTGCACCCATCACGGTTCATGGAAGACTCATACTCAGGGAACTCACCATGCAGGCAGAGGACTGGGATTCACCTCTTCCCAAAGACCAGGAGACTGAGTGGACTAGATGGAAGCAGTCACTTCAAGACCTAGAGGGGCTCCAGATACCACGTCCTTACACGTCCTTCTCCACTGCAGGCGCGCTAAGAAGAGAACTCTGCGTCTTTGCAGACGCATCAGTCAAGGCGATAGCAGCCGTAGCTTACATCAAGGTGACAAGCCACCAAGAACAGACTGAGATTGGCTTTGTCTTCGGGAAGGCAAAGTTGGCCCCCCAGCCTGGTTTAACTATCCCGAGACTTGAGCTCTGTGCGGCTGTCCTCGCCATTGAGATCGCAGAGATGGTAGTCACAGAGATGGACGTACCATTCGATAACATCACCTACTACACCGATAGCAAAGTTGTATTGGGGTACATCCAGAACCAGTCAAGGAGATTCTATGTCTACGTACACAACAGGGTCCAACGAATCCATCAATCACCTTGTTCCGGCCAGTGGAAGTACGTCCCAACGCATCTCAACCCAGCCGACATTGGGTCAAGAACTGTGACACCAGCCTTGCTTAGCAGCACAACTTGGCTCAAAGGACCAGCCTTTCTCCACGATGCACCTTCGCATTCAACTGAGCTTCAAGAGACTTATAACCTTATTGACCCTGACACTGACTCTGAAGTGCGTCCCCAGGTAGTGACAAGTCTCACACATGTGACCAGAGATGTGGTACGCCCACAACGCTTTGAACGTTTCTCCAAGTTCAGCACTCTCCTCACAGCCATAGCACACCTCATCCACGTGGCTCGTTCTTTTGCTCACTCCACCAAGAATGAATGTCAGGTATGGCACATCTGTCGCCCTACAGAGGAAGAGTTGCTGAGGGCCAAAGTGTGCGTTGTGAAAAGTGTCCAGAATGAGTGCTATTCAGACGAACTTAAGTGTGTAAACTCAGGATCCAACATCTCATCTTCCAGCAGCCTGTGGAAATTGTGCCCTATCATGGACCAAGATCAACTTCTTAGAGTGGGAGGTCGGATTGGACAGTCGAATCTGAGCATGAACGAGACACACCCTATCATCATTCCTGGCCGGCATCATCTCGCAACCCTGCTTGTCTCTCACTATCATGAAGCTGTAAAACACCAAGGGAGACACCTAACAGAAGGTGCTATTCGAGCGGCAGGTTTCTGGCTGGTGGGAGCTAAACGCTGCATTAGCAGTCTGCTTCACAGATGTATCACATGTAGAAGGTTGAGGGGAAAGACCGAACATCAGCAGATGGCAGCTCTGCCAGCGGAACGGCTACAAGTAGCACCTCCTTTCACCTATGTAGGTGTTGACGTCTTTGGACCATGGGACATTATCTCACGCCGCACAAGAGGATGAGTCTCCAACTCTAAACGATGGGCTGTAATGTTCTCATGCATGTGTTCAAGGGCAGTTCACATCAAGGTAATTGAAGCAATGAGTATCAGCAGCTTCATCAATGCCTTGAGGAGATTCTTTGCAGTCAGGGGCCCCGCAAAGCAGATCCGCTCCGACTGCGGAACTAACTTCATCGGTGCCTCTCGTGAACTGGAGATGGTCAAGACTAATCCGGGCTTCAACAGTGTGGAAGAGTACCTACACACACAGAGCTGCACCTGGGTATTCAACCCGCCCCACGCGTCTCATATGGGCGGCGCGTGGGAGCGCATGATTGGCATTGCCCGCCGATTTTGGACTGCATGCTGCTTGAGCAGAGGAGGTCTCACCTTACACATGAAGTTTTGACTACACTCATGGCTGAGGTAGCTGCAATCATGAATGCTAGACCGCTCATCCCAGTGTCATCAGATCCGGAATCGCTGCTCATCCTCACCCTAGCGATGCTCTTGACTCTTAAGACTGGCTCTGCTCCTCCTCCTCCGTCAGGAAGCTTTGAGGAAGCGCATCTCGTCAGAGAGGAGTGGAAGCGGGTTCAGGGCCTAGCAGACATGTTTTGGAACAGGTGGAAACATGAATACCTCAAAACATTGCAGCTTCGGCACAAGTGGCAAGGGAAACGGCCGAACCTGCAAGAAGGAGATATAGTTCTCTTGAAAGACAATCAGGCAAAGAGAAATCAATGGCCTACGGGCATCATCACAAAAACCCTTCCAGGAGATGATGGATTGGTTCGGAAGGTTCAAGTCGAAGTCGTCAAGGATGGAACCAGAAAATCCTTTTCTCGGCCTGTTACAGAAGTGGTTCTGCTTCTCTCTCCAAAGGCTGATTCTGTTAATTAATGTGGGCTCTCTAAGGACCCCAAGCAAGGAGTGTCATGCCGCTTGAACCGTATTTCTTTTTGTCTCGGTAGTTCCGTGTGGTTTGTTTACATTTGTAACCATAGTAACTCAGTTCGCGTGCATGTGGGGAAACCCGGAAGTAAAAATTTCACATGCGGTAATCAGCTTCAGTAATGTGTGAGCTCTATCAGTCGTCAGTTCTCAAACGATCGCTTTTCCTTCTCCCTTTTTGCTAAAGCAACGTCTGTGAGTATTTATCATTGTTTAACATTAGGTTATTGCTTATTTTAATTGAGAGATTACTGAGAAAGCAAAGTTAGCTTTGTTTATTGCTGCTGGTTGTATTTACTAGCTCGATTGTGTTTATCACATAGGCTATACTGCTATGTTAGCTAAGCCCTGCTATGTACACTATTACTGTGCATTTTTGGTTTGATTAATAATATTGACATCTCATTGTACTGTATTGCAGTTTCACAAAATTCCCAGTAAATTCACGGAAATGAATCAGCTGTGTCCTGGAGTTATTGGGAGTGTTTAAGCTGAATGGAACATAGTCCATGACATATATTTTAAGTATTTATTTTAATTTGAGAAATAAAAAGTAAAATGTATAGTTTTTTATTAAGCGGATTTCCATAGAAAGACTAAAGAAAACGGTTGACCATTTAGTGTTGCATTCATATTCTGGGCGCATCTCACCTGTATTATGGTATGCATCATTAGTAAAGTGTACACTGAATTTGATCTTTCACTGTTTTAGTACATTAAGGCATTTTAGGTGTTTTTGCAGTTTAAGTGATTGAAAAACTGCAGTGGATACATTATATGGATCGCAAGTACCCAAAACTTGCAAAAATTGACAGACTCGAGCTACAGTTATGTGATTGCCCTCCAGCTCTCCATGCAAGTCACGTGAATGAAAACCACAACAATCCAATCATCTAAACAATTCCCAAAGGACGAAATCAAGTCCCGTCATTATTATTATTTCTTGGTCAACAAGCTGTTTCACTCAGATATTTCATAATAGTGAAGAAAATATTGTCGCAACTTCCGTTTTGTGTCGCCTTCAAACATTTACCTTTTTCAAATGATATTATATGTTCGTTAATGACATCAAACTGTTTCATTTCACCTTGCCCACAAAGTCTGCCATGTTGAACAGAGCCATGGTGAGAATAGGCAGCCATTCTCCCAGTGTATCGTTACGTAACTCTGACTCCAAACCAGGGAACAGACACAGTGTGATGAAATATGTCACCAAGATTGAGAGCATAAAGGGCCAGATCATCCGAGCAACAGCACACCTCTGACCCAGAATCTCTGTAAGAAAGCCATTATGTAAGAATACTTCAGTGCTAAAAATTTGACATTCATTGAAATTAACATTATTTTGCAGTCTGTACACAGAATAGTTACAGGCGGTTGTGATTAAAACTATGGCTCACCCCTCACACTGATCCAGGTCCCTTTGTTGTCTGGTTTGGGCACATCAAATCTGACATAAATTTCATCTCATGGGATCCGTTACTCTGATTAACTGCATCAGCCTCATCAACTGTGCTTGACGCCACTCCATCCTAATATGTAGAAATGCCAGAGTCAATGTAAAATCATTCTAAACAATGTATGTATATGTATAGTAACTAGAATAAAACGTTTTCGCTGAGATTTGTCACAGTGCATTTTGGCATTGCCATATGATATCTCCACATCCATATCTCACAAAAAGTCCCCAAAAGTCAAATGCAAACCAGTGCATCTGTGTGTGAGTTTACCTCTTCCTCTGCACTGCTGTCATAATGTATCTGGTAGCCACTGCGCTTCTGTGTCGCACATTATTAATCTGTCCTTTGAGCCAGCTTTGGCTGCGGCGAGCTCTGTCGGTGTGATAACGGACAAAGTGTGTTCGTCGCACCACCACATGTAACAGAAAACAGAGCGTCTCTATTGAGATGGAGAACAGGAAGAAGATGATGGTGTTGTTCTTCTCGTCTTCCACCAGCAGCTTTGTAAAAATCCGACTCAGAGAGACAATAACTCCAGCAGTGCCTGAAACAACAATTAACAAAAAACACTGCATCAACTGCAATACAAACCAGCACATTATGAGTAAAAATATTTAAAAATAGATATTAGCATATTTCCCCCACCAGTTACTGTAATATGAAAAATATATTATTCAAATTCTTTCTTTGACATTTAAGATATTTGATTTTATTAAATATAATTTATTACTTAAGAGATACTCACTTTTTTTGAATAGCGATTTACACCTCAGAGCTATAAAGTTGTTTTTTTAACCATTTTCGATCCATTCAGCCGATTTTACTGATATTTAGAAGAAATCAGTAAAACAGTTCTGGTCCCATACTTCCATAGTTTATTTTTTCCTACTGAAGTCAATGGGACCAGAACTGTCTGGTACTGATATTCTTAAATATCAAATATCGTGAATGGATTCGAAAATGGTAAAATCAACTGTTAACTCTGGGGAGTTGTAAATGACCTATTTCAAAAAAAGTTGGAGAATTGAGTATTGTATGAACAGTTTGTAAGAAACTTAAAAACGAGCCTTTCAAATTCCTAGGTTTTATGAAAGCCCGAGATGATTTTATAAACTTTTTATAATCATTGTAACACTCTCACATCCTGATAAAATGACTTGTGTTTCAATCACAATGTCCTACCAGTTCAACATTATGTATTTCCATACCCCCCGCGCACCCTGCTGTGCACGCTATAACCTTAATTGTTGCGTTCTACTCTAAGCTGTTCACATACTCAGACTCAAGATTTTGGCGTTTCAATGGCAACACTATCAACGCTGAAATTAACCCTGCAGCAGTCAGGTTGTACTACATAGTAAGAGCTCAAGTTTTTAACGTTCAATTATATTGTAATGTTATGTGCTTTAAGACATGAAGTAATTTAACGCCGTCTCTCGTGATGCTTAGCAGACTCTGCTGTGTGTTTTAGAGGAGGCGTGGCTTTGGAGATGCTCAGGGGAGGGCTGGATCTCATGCTTTTAATGCTAGCTTGTTTTTGTTAGTCTCTTTGCTAGCTAAACGTTGCTCTCAGCAGTGTGGGTGGCATCGGGATGTTCGTTAACAGATATCGCTGCAAAGGTATTTCACACTCCTTTTTACTTCCAAGCAACAAAGGAAGAAGAACTTTGCCTTGAGTATAATGGGGCAATGAATCATGTTCAGTCTCTTGCATGTTACGTGTGCATGAGTGCGAGCATGAGCATAAGTTGCGGCTCAATTCAGTTAATGGCCACCGATGTCCCAATAACAAGGGCTTTCTGAATTCTACATATAGCTTAATAATAAAATATATATATTGTAACAACTGTATTTGTTGTACTGCCTCTAATTAATCCTTGTATTACCATATTTTACTATATCATTGAAAAATTCAATTCAGAATTACAAAAAAAAAAAATACATTTGTATACATGCATGCAGTGATGGAAGTTCAGCTCACTCTCTCCAGTCATCACGCCCTGTGTGTACCTCTTGGGCAACATCCCAGTGTAACCATAAAAACTGGACTGCTGCACTGCAAAGGTCAAAAGGACGATGGACAAAGTTTCAGATCACAAAACACAATGTAGGCCAAATGCAAGAACAGATTGCTTGTATAAATGTACCTGTGCATCCAAATGCAACAATGGCAATTGCAGCCAGAGTAACAGCATAGGACTGCTGAGTGTCAAACAGCTCCAACCAGACGTCACACACACTCACAAACACCAAAGGTCCCAATGCAAATAGATATCCTATATATGCAAAACAAGAAATTTTGTGATATTCCAATCGATAAATAAGAGTAATGTAATGTGCATGTAGAAAATGGTGCGGAAGTTGTATTTTGAGGTGACTTTTGCATGTTCTTACCCACACAGATGCGAGTGTGTAAGCTCAGTCTCTCCACGAGTGCATTGTTCACAATGACGGCACTGAGAGCCACAAGTATATACGTCAAACTCATGTCGAACACAATAGAGGTGTCTGACAATAGAAAAGAGGGGAATTGACAAGCATAACTTGTAGAGAAATATTACTGTGCAATGCATAGTTGTCACTTTTCCACCCACAGCTCTGTGAATTTAATTTAGTCTATCCTGTGATATGCGACAGGTTGGTTGCATCAAACCTTTGAATTTGCGGTGGAGGTAGTCCACATCAGTGATGAAACTATTGTATGGCAGTAGAAAGCCGACACCAGCCAACAGCATGGCAAAGTAGACGCCATGGTAGCGATCATCAGGAATGGATTCCTCTGAATCAGAAATGAAGACATGAGCTTGGATTAATACCAACAAGAATGACAGAGCAGCTTGATAAACCTGAGCCCCATTTTTAATTAATAGAAATGAACATTCTTAGTAGAACATGGTTCTACAATGCCATGGTCATGGGTTCGATTCCCAGGGAATGCATGCACTGATAAAGTGTATACCTTAAATGCAATTTAAGTCGATTTGATTAAAAGTATCTGCCAAATGCATAAATGTAAAAGTTTTATGTTGTACATGATGGTGTCTTGCACTAACGCAGGGCTTCTCAACCTGGAGTTTGTGAACCCCTGGTGGTTTGTGAGGGAACTGCAGGGAGTTAAGCAAATAATTAATAAATCATAAAAATGTCAAATTAAAAACAAATAAATACTTAAAAAAATGAATTGAACACTTACTAAAAACATGAAAATATTTTATTGTTTACCTGCATGTCACAAAAAAATTGGGAACTAATGTACTCATTATTTTAAAAATGCATGCATCATACATTTATACAAAGACCTCAATGCATGCATCAAATACATCAATATATACACGTCATTTTGCACGTGCAATTGAATGCATTTTGTATGTGCAATTTTTATAACATATTAATTCCGTGTTGTCGTATCTGCAACTCACCATGAGCACTGTGAGGTTTTATCCAACCCCTCTTCTCCTCCTCTGGCAGCTGTCTAAAGCTGAAATTCGTGATCACAGCCTTCTCTCTACCCTGCCGATTCCTGCTCCACTCCTCAGAGTACATGCCTGGGAAAAAAAGGTCAGAATTCACACATGGGAAAAAAATCATACGGTCAAGATGCAGTTGGGGTATGTGATTTGGAAAACGACCGGCAGATTTTGAAAATACACAATTCAAATGGTCCAACCTTCTTTCCTCCAACGCTGGCCCTGACTGGGTCACGCGCGCTGGGGGGAGGGGGGTGTGGTACGACCGTTTGATTGACGAACTTACTGTCCAATGATTCTAGCTGGTCTTGCAAATGATTGGCTGGAGTTTTTCGAGTCCTGCCTGTTCCACAGATGATTAAATTGCTTAATTTTAATTTCAGTGCTTTAAACTCAGTGGCTGTAAGTGGGTTAGGATAGGAATATGATTTCAAGTTATTTTGAAAAAATGGACAAAAAAGAGAATCACATACCCCACCTTTATACACTTACTTGCATATGTGTGTGTGTGTGTGTGTGTGTGTGTGTGTGTGTGTGTGTGTGTGTGTGTGTGTGTGTGTGTGTGTTGTGTGTGTGTGTGTGTAGGTGTAAATTAGATAGCCTATCAGCTGAAGTGAATATTCACATGACATCAAAAACAGAATTCTAAATATTTATACTACACTTACTAAGAAAGTACACTTTCCCTAAGAAATACTGACCGGACTACTGGAAAAATACTAACAACTTGCCCGAGTAACTCCGGCATGTATGCTGATGCTGTAGGCTACAATAACTAAGAATTAATCTTTTTTTGTTTTGTTTTATGCAACCAAGCATTGTGGTTCTATCTTTGTTCCTCCACCTGTTTTTCTTTGAAGCATAGGCATGCATGATTCTCTCATATGTTGAATTATTTTGTACAAGCGCTGTGTGGTTTAAATTTAACGGCGTTATAAAACAATGTGAGTGGACTAGGTGATAAACGCGAGATTCGTCGATGTCACCTGACAGATCCACCAAAGCTATTTTTAGAAATATCGAGCGTCCATCATAGCCTGTAGCCTAGTGTAATTTTAACGGCGGGGATATTGAATTGAAGTAAACCTAGGCTATCACATTAGGCTAATGATTGATGGTTTTGAAGGATCATTTGTCTTTAAGGTTATTTGACATCTGAATATCTTGTATATATTCGCAACTAATGGAATAGACTCACGCAGTAGCCTATAATAAGTGAACATCAATCAGAGCTGTCGCGAATGGATAACAGGTCTCTTACCTGATGATGTGCCAATGTCATTCACGCTCTCAAGAGAATTATATTTAATTACGAGGTTCTCTTTCCAAAGCGCTGTTATTAGAGGGTGCTCGTTTTCTGCTCTCTCTCTCTCTCTCTCTCTCTCTCTCTCTCTCTCTCCTCTCTCTCTCTCTCTCTCTCTCTCTCTCGAGGCTCTCCGCCCTCATGCGCAAGTCACGGAATCATCACGCACTTTACGATTAATCACCGGGGCTAGTTGTCACTATCTAAGGATGGGGTTCATTTGTATATAAACGTATAGCATAGGCCTACCTTAAAATATTGGCTACACAACTAAACAATATTTTTATATAGATGATTGACAAATATTTGATTGAATGAATGAATTAAATTAATTTATTTTAAGGAATATTTATAGAATTAAAGTATAGGATACGCTAGGCTATGTTAAAAAACTATAACATAGGCCTACAAAACTGCTAGAGAAAGAAAACACATGATTTGTGTAACTTTGACAATTGAATTTTCTGAGATACAACCATTGTGACAACTAGCCCCGGCCTCCCCTATTTAATTCAAAGCCACAGTAATGTAAATCTAGTCCTGCATTTTCTACATCTTTTGTTTCATTTTATATTTATTTACTTTATATGCACTCTATAGGTAATTTTTTTTTGCAGTGATACTGTAGTCTGTAGATGACCCCTTTTTATCTTTCACCCAAATAACGTTTTCCCAAATAACAGTCCTTAATAATATATATATATATATATATATATATATATATATATATATATATATATATATATATATATATATATATATATATATATATATAGTGTAAAGAAGATTTTGAAAAATCTAAAGAATCCCATTTTCCACTATAAAAACCCTTTTATGCAATGGAAAGGTTCCCTGGAGGTAATTCACGGAACCATCGATGCCAATAAAGAACCTTTATTTTTAATTGTCTTGAGCATTTGCATTTCAAGGGATAGTGTTGAACTGTTCTCTTTTCTTCAAAAATCAACATTTCTCTTGAAGTTATTTTTTCACAACTGACTTGCTCCGGGGCAGAAAGTCCTCGGGAGATTTTGGAAGAAATGCAAAGCTGAACCCTTAAATTATCTATTACCCTCATTTAGGTCACACTATAAAACCTCAGAGTTCCCATCTTTGTTAAAAAGAAGCAGAATTTAAAAAGGGGGATTAAAATGTAGGAGAGCAACACAGACATAAAAGTGATGCATTGGAATATACTTTTAGAAACACTTTTAGAAAAATATTGTCTCTGAGAACAAGTGTGATTCTTTTATTACATGCACACCATAAAAGAACTATACAAAAGTGTCATCTCCATGGAAACATTGGGTGTGTGATCTCTCAGAAGATGCTGAGGAAACAAAAGCCTTCGCCCTTCTTCTCTGCAGTGTGTGTGGGTGTGCTTCAGCTCAGCAGTCTTACAGTTAGAAATCATGCACTGCAGTCTGTCATGGAAGATAAGTGAGAAATCTACTGACATAATGCAAGAGCACACACACACACATACACACACACACACACACACACACACACACACACACACACACACACACACACACACACACACACACACACACACACACACACACACACACACACACACACACACACACACACACACATACACGGCTCATTATCTCACTACATACATTCATTTTGTTTTGAAATATACTTACATAAGCAGCAGTGGGAAAGCCAGAGAAGTTAATCAGAAGTGAATTTAAATGTCATGAATAATTATTTCACAGCAACTATCTCCATTTATACACGTCTATATCTGTAAACCCTTGTAAAAAAAAAATGCACTTAACTGTATTGAATGTACACGTGTAATGTAATGTAATGTAATGCAATGTAAACAACTCACAGATTACTGAAATAAAATGTTTCATACTTAGAACATCAGACAATTATTTGAACCCTTTGTGTGTGGGGAGGAAGATCAAAAAATTTTGTGAAGGAATTTTAGGGAAAATGCGTGAATATTTAGGGAAACTTTGACTGTATAGTTGGATGGTGATAATGAAAATACAGAGGACAGACTATGCCACTCATCACTTGATTTAATGGCAGCCACCCCAAGAAAATAATCAATAAAAAGCTATTAAAGTAACACTATGTAGTTTTTAAACCTTCATAATATATTTCCAAGACCCTTGTGAGGGTACATCGACTTAAAATAAGTTAAATGACATGTCTGCCATAGCATGACGTGGTCTGTATCGCTTTTACTGGCAGTAACTTCGGGTTTCGGTAGGAACCCGTGCACAAAAAAGAACTACAAAACTCGACTGCTTTACGTCAAGCGCTACAATAGTCATTATTTCGTTTTTCTTCGTTTCTGATGTCGCAATACATCATCCTTTCATGAAATCATGTAACATACTTGAATAAACAGCGAGCGTGCGTGCGACGGTAGGCTAAATTATTTACGACAGCGGCAATGGACAATTTCGTTTCCAACCAGTAGGGCGACCGAAGAGGAAAATTTACTTGGTGTTACTTTAATATTGAGGAACAATGCATTTTGCAGTAAGAGAGGGAATATTTTTTTAATCTTCAAATTTGCCTATTATTCTATTATTTATATTCAAACAGTGCAAGCAGGCCTCACAATAACATCGAAACAATTAATTTTGGAATGTAAAAACAGGGATTTTTTCTTGATTAGGCCTATTTGTATTTAGACAACATTTCTTGTCCTTGTCACGTGAAATTTGTTATTTCGATAGTATGTTCAATATTAGTCACTAGATGGCAGTTCCACGATAGAGGTGACATTGCTGGAGTGTCAGCAGTGTGAAGGCGAACACACGATAAGTCCTACTAATCGATCCCGCGCATCTTCAGTATAAATTTTGTTGGATGCAATTGAGAGTTCGTTAGTTTAATGTACATTTAGATTAAAAAAAGGTCTCATTATGAAAGTCTTAACAGAATATTACATAGAATGCGGTGAATAAATAGCTCGATTATGATACTATCTATTAGTAATGTCTTGTTGAACTTCCGTTATGGGCATCATGGCGACTTACAGTAGAAGCGTCATGTGTAGAATTCTAGCAGCAGTTTCTATCACAGTTTATTTCGTTTTAAAAGCTGATAAGTGGAGTAACTAGGGTTAAATTCAAGATCGATGGCCAAAATGTTGCGTTCTACACGTATGTGGGTTATTTTCACACGTAACACAAGTGTTGATGTTATAAAGTGCGCATCAGCCTCCTCAAATGTGCGAAGATCATCTGTCCGTCCTTCTGAGCGAGTGCATCAAGGAGCCTTGAGATTCTTTAGTGAATCAGTGACTTTACCTCCTCCTAGATGGACTGAGAGGAACAAGACTAGTTCAGAAGCATCTGCATCTGATCGTGTGAATGAAGAAGATACCAGTGATGTGTTTGGTGATTATTCCAGAAATTTCTCCTCCAGAAGAACCTTTCGCAAAACATCCTCAGAGTTGCTGAATATGAGATACAAGGATGAGGAGGACACGCCGGTGGTGCAAAAGTTCAGGTCCAAAACTGGTCGGAAAAATACAACATACTGGTATTTCCTCCAGTGCAAAAGGCTAATCAAAGAGGACAATGTACGTTGTCAAAAACACGTGATTTTAATAACACATCCTTACTGTGGCAGTACTGTACATGTATAATTAATATTAAACTAAAATAATTATATAGAAGGTCACTTAATTGTACTTAAAGGGATAGTTCACTTTGAAATTAATTTTTGGTATGTTTTAGCTTACCTCAAGGGCATCCAAGATGTAGGTGTCTTTGTTTCCGCAGTAGGCTATTATCAATTTTGATATTTTTAGGTCAAACCGTTCTTGTCTGTCAGTTATATAATGCAGATCTATGGTCACCACCTCAAAGAGCATGCACAGAAAAGTCCAAATTAAACATGATTTAATGACTTGTAAATGTAAGTACACATTGATGGCCGAAGACACGAAACGAGCGGTTTGTGTGAGAAAACGTTGTGTGTTATATCGTTTTTACCTCTTGTAACCACAGCCACGTCCAAGTGATCTGAGGGGAGGTTGTGGTTACAAGAGGTAAACACGATATAATACTGTTCGTTTTCTCACACAAACCGCTCGTTTCGTGTCTTAGGCCATCAATTTGTACTTACATTTACGACTCATTAAATCATGTTTAATTTGGACTTCTCTGTGCATGCTCTTTGAGGTGGTGACCATAGACCTGCATTATATGACTGACAGACAAGAACGGTTTGACCTACAAATATCAAAATTGAAAATACTGCAGAAACAAAGACACCTACATCTTGGATGCCCTTGAGGTAAGCTAAAACATACCAAAAATTAATTTCAAAGTGAACTATCCCTTTAACGAGAGTACCTTTTCACGACTTTTAAAAAGTGCACTTTGCAATAATTTAAAATGAAAAGTTTTTTTCTTTAAAAGTATTTTTTTTTAAAATAATTATGGTTTGATAATGTCATGCTTTAAAGAAGTACACTTATTTTAAACATTAAAGGACTTGTAATTTTATAGTTTTAACTAGTGTATTATTTTATTTTACATTTTAAAGTTCACATATTGTACTGAATCGCAACTTCAACTAAATGCATTTAATATAAATTTGAGCTATAATAAATTATCATCCATTTTCATTTAAAATGCAATTAAGTGTCTGAAAGCATAATTTAGTTTGCACTTAAGTATGTTATAATAATTATTATTAATTTAGTAATAATTTTATTAATTTTCCTTAAAAATGTATTATTTCCACGCTATTCCCATGTTGTTATGTGTGTGCCATGTAAATACAAGTAGGCTGTATATCAAAGAATGTCTCTGTATCATATAAACCAATGCACACTTGATTCTTCTTTGTCTAGCTGGCTGAGGCATTAGATCTGTTTGAGGTTGATATGCTCAAAGGTGAGAGATTACAGGCTGAGGAGTACAATTACACCGTTCTCATCGGCGGATGTGGACGTGTGGGCTACCTAAAGAAAGCCTTCCAGCTGTACAATAAAGTAAGATGGTAATGCACACTTCACATTATGATGCTCTTTGATGATGTTATTTATATGAGGTGCTTCTAATGATGTATACATGACACACTTGATCTTAATTTAACCACTCAGATGAAGAAGCGAGGGGTAGAGCCATCAGATGCTACATACACTGCACTGTTCAACGCTTGTGCAGAATCACCATGGAAGCAGTCAGGGTTGGACCAGGCAATAAAGCTCAAGCAAGAGCTTCTCAGGAAGAACATCCCTCTCAGTGCCATAACCCGGCAAGCTTTGCTCAAAGCAGTAGCTCTTGCTGGAGATCTGAAGTCGTGCTTTCAAATTCTGCGGGTACTAACTAATGTCACAACACATTTTGGTTTTGCTTTTGAATTCTTTTGGCTCTAACACCACAGTAATATCATTTTGTTTGTGTGTAAATGCATGCATAGGAGATGCTTCAAAATGGACAACCCATCACACAAGAGACATTTCATTATCTGCTGATCAGCTGTGCGAACGACAAGCAGCATGGGTTCAGGCTGGCTTTACAGGTACTTACACACACCTACGGACTAGAAACACATGTTAGCACTGATGCACAGAAATACATTTTTTAACTAAACACAGAAAACCCGAAATTAACGTTTTCATTAACGTGAAAAATTGAAACTGATGTATTGATAATTACATTTGGGTAATTTAACTCTTTATGCTGTTCAGACTGTTGTGTTCTTAGGCGATAAAATAAAACCAGTCTAAGTAAAGTTCAGAAGGTAACAAGCCTATTAAAATTTCAGCTGAACAAATTTTACATACTTCTACTCTTACATCATGTTTGGTCACAGTAAAGTGTGTCCACACTGCTAAAATGATTTATTGTGGATGTTAGCTTATCCACGTGTGTATGAAATAGACACTGACACAGTCAAAACACGTCATCAGAGAAGTGCTAATAAAATCAACAATTTGGTCAACTGTGGGATTTCATGTGTTGCGTGATATCTCTGCGCCCAAGTAGCAGTGCTTCGCCTGTGGTTCCCCCTAATATAGTCCCAAGTCAATATCTACCTAGGAAATCGCCTAGTGTTAATTTGCATCGCTATTTGTACTTGTTGTGAATACGCAGGCCACAAGAAGTAATTACGTGGGTTTGTTTATTTTTTTTAATCACTTTTACTCAGGACATGCTAGCTGGCAACAAAGGATTCCATTCATTGTGCTAAGCTAAGCTAGCGCCGACCCTGTCAAACTAAAACAATGCATGCGCTTAGACAAAAAAGCATTTGCACACATATCTAAATGAATGAAAGAATGTGAATAAGCCCTATTTCAAAAAACGGTGGAGTGTTTCTTTAAGTTAGTCAGTAAGTTAGTATTATTTCTTTGTTATTTGTTTTGTAGGTGTGGCACCAGATGCTTAGGATTGGAATAAAACCAGACACTCAAAATTACAACATACTCCTGCGCATAGCCCGAGATTGTGGAATAGGTGATCCTGGTGTGGCTTCTGCGTTACTGCTGAAGAGAACGGACGAAGTGACCCCAAAACTCACAAGTGGAAGGAAAAGCCGTCGGACAAATCTCAAAGTGGGGACATTGTGTCAGCCTTTAGATATGGATGCATTTGAGAATGAGCTGTTTGTAGACACACACACACACAGCCATGGGCAAGCCAAAGAGAGTGATTTCACCCTTCTAAAGGATCAAGATGAGACTGAAGTGCTGCCTGTATTATCAAGTGGCTCTCTGACCTTTCAATCACAGGTATCAACACAAAGTTCCCACCTCCCAAACCTTCTGGACCCCAGCACTTTCCACTCAAGTGTGGTTGCCTTGGGTCCTGTCAATAGTGCTTCGGATAGACTTGCTCTGATTGGAAATCTTGATGGTTTTTTGGAGAAAATGACCAAGGATGGACTGGAGCCCAACATAAAAACCATCACACTATTGGCTGATGTCATGGAAGCTGGTAGCCAATCAATGGAGAGTTTGATTAATGTGGCCGAAGAGAGTGGCGTCAAGCTGGATGTGACATTCTTCAACACTATGATCAGAAGGATGGCCAAAGCTGGAGACTTGTATGGGGCTAAGGTTAGAAACACATTTAATCTGTTCATAATGTTCCAGTAATGTTGCTTTTATAAAATAATATATTCTTGTAGCTCAAACAGTAGAGCATGGCAGCCTACAGTTTAGCCATGGCGAAAACAGCATTGTCATTTGTCTGCATTTTGTTTCCTTTGCATTTTTAATGATGCTAATAATACATACATACAATAACAAATTGCTATTATTATTATTATATAACTAAAATGGCATAGATGTAAATAAAAGCATCCGCCAAATGCACAAGTGAAAATTTAAGTATTTACTTACTGCTTTCTCTCTTTTTAGGGAGTAAAGGCCCTTATGGTTGACAGAGGACTGGCTGCGAACACTCATACGTTCTGTAGTATTGCTCTGGCTTGCCGCAGACAGAAACATGCGATACAACTCTTTACTGATATGGAGGTATGAAAACCAATTTCATTCTTTTAATATTCAATTTTTGAGTTAAATATTTGAAGGTGCTTTTTTCTTTCTTTTTTACTAAGATCCGCTCTTATTTTTTTTGTCTTGTTTTGTGCAGTCTTGTGGACTTGTGCCGAATGCTCATGTATACAGTGCCCTGATCAGCCAAGCATGTAAGCGTTTGGACTACGCTTATCTACACGAACTACTTCTACACATGACCAAACTGCAGGTGCCGCCCAATGATGTCATCATCAGACAGCTGGAGTTTGCAGCTCAGTATCCTCCTTCTTATGACAAGGTTAGAAACTGAATGAGGCAATCTCATATCAACCAAGATTCAAGATTTGTATTTTGTAACATGTTATAAACCAGGTCAGTTATAAAGTAATAGTAATAATAAAATAGCAGTAAGGTAAGTACGATTACTTAAGGTAATTTTTTAATAACGTAATTTAAAAACGCATCTAAGCTTCAGTGGATAGGGTTCAGTAAAATTTAATACATGCAATTTGTGAATTTTTTTTAGCATGTTATGGACCTTTGAGCAAGATTCTATATGGACTACCGTGGATTAATTATGCCTTCTATATCTTTCTCTCTTCAGTTAAAATCACGGAACATATACCTGGACAAGATTGATGGATTCCGTGGTTTTTACAGAGAATGGCTGGAGTTCATGCCGGGCCAGGAAACTCCACACCCCTGGGCAAAGTATCGATCCCCAAAACCAGAAACAGAACAAGATGAAGTCGCCTCACAAAATCAAGTTTCTGAATAAATCAAATTCCTGAAATCTGTGTGTTAGAGTATATGAGGATAATCTGAGGCTGATTTTGCATATTTCATGTAATAATTGTAGATATGATTTATGTACATTAAATCATTGTATTTATTTTAGTGTTTGTCTCATTTAAAAATAAAAATATATAAAATCTTCACCATAAAATGACACAAAATTCAGGATGTTACTAAATTAGTGAACTAGCAGGATATTTCAGTTGGGTCACAGTCATGCTCTAACCTTGAATGGAAGATAGCTTTCATTTGTCCACAACAAAAAATGTTGTAACTTTGTAACGGCTTGTAACTTCCAGGATTTATGTTATTGCTTTCTCATTAGCTATAAATGGAGACAAATCTAATATAAAGATTAAAACTGCTACACTGAAAAGTCTACACTTAAAGTGCCTGTAAAGTTTCTCAGGCATTTTATAGATGATCTACATGTGGTGCTGTCCTGTTGTAATAATAAAAAGCAAAAATATGACGTCAGTTTCTTTTATCATTTTTAATTAAGATTGTGTTAATGTAACTAAATGCGAATCATTTTTAGATTTATTGGGGCCCCTGTGGGAGTTTGCTGAGGCCCCGTGATTGAGAACCACTGATGAATTCAGTTAAATGGATAAGCTGTTAAAATGAACTAAAAGTTTAAAAAGAGTTGCACAGGACATTTAATGGATTTGCAATTCCTTTAACTGACAAGAGTGAGATGTGAACATTTACCTTCTATGATACACAGATGACAAATCTCATTATATTTGGTGTGTATATCGAACAGCTGAGATATAGCATTTTTTTATTAGAAATATACAATATTTTTGTGGTACGGTTTGAGAGCAATTTGAGCTGAATTAAGAAACTGAGTCTGTGCAAGCTCGTTTGTTTAATAATTGAATACTAGTCTCTCCAATGTACGGGAATATTATGTATTCTTCTTTAACTTGTATTTTCTATTAATATTGGACACATTAGAAGTATAAAGTGAATAAAAGAAAATCCAACTGTACGTGCGCCACCATTACAAAGAAATTAAAAAGAATGAAATAACTGGTAAGTGTTTGGGAAAAAGCCAAATAAAGAAGAGGATGGAAGCTGCGATTGGGATTGTTAATGTTCTTCAGGCATCTCTCGGCTTTGTTGTCTTGACCAATAAAATCTATGGAAAGTTTTGGAATCTGGAATTTTTATTAGAAATATAGTATATGTTCGTAAAATAGCCTAGGAGTAATATGAGCAAAACCAGGAAACTTTAAGCTGTCTTCCTAGCGTACGAGTGTATTAAGAGAAATATAATTTTTCTATGTGTGTTGAATCAATACCACTACTTATACTTGGTTAATTTTGTTAATCTTACATGAGTTACTTTTAATCATGAAAGATACATTTTGTTTTTGACATATGCGTGTGTAAATCAATATGTTTTTTTATTGTATGCATTGAAAACAGACACTCTACTTTTATTGTTACTCAATATGTGATGCTTTTGAGAGAGGGATTAGAGGAGGAGAACAAAGTAATTGCTTCTAGAGAATGCAAACTGTTTAAGAATGGGGATGAACGAAAGGTTTCAAGAAGGTCGCTACCCAATGGAGGTTATATTACGAAATAAGGTTATTTTGACTGGAGATGTTAAAGCTATTTGAGATAGACAAATGCAAGGCCTCAAAAAACTACACAACACAGGCCTCCTCCTTCCATCACACTCTTGGTAGAAGACTCAGATATTGCCCTCTCTCTCTCTCTCCTCTCTCTCTCTCTCTCTCTCTCTCTCTCTCTCCTCTCTCTCTCTCTCTCTCTCTCTCTCTCTCTCTCCTCTCTCTCTCTCTCTCTCTCTCTCTCTCTCTCTCTCTCTCTCTCTCTCTCCTCTCTCCTCTCTCTCTCCTCTCTCTCTCTCTCTCTCTCTCTCTCTCTCATGCTTCTAGTTTTAATCCATGAGAAACAACTTGTGAATAATGCTTCTTTCTGTAGTCAAGGTCAGTAGGCCTGGGAAGAGTCTAGTGAGTCAGATAAAATGTTTCCAATTAAAAAATATTTATGTGGGCATATTATGGGATGCCGAGGAAGACTAATGTGCATGAAGATGAACCGGAAAGTGTCTATTTATGATAAAAGGAAGTAGGAGGCCTTAATCTGTTCATTTGCTTATCCAGTGGGCTTTGAACGTCTTCGTTAATGATAAATGAATATGATTTTACTGAATAAGTACTCTATTTAGCACAGAGCTATTTTTCCGCTCTCTGAGATGTTTTGGTTGTAAGCGAGTCAGATTGATGTCAGAAAAAAAAGTGTATTTCATTTTCATCACTGAGTGGCCGGCCAGACTTTAATTTTATTGGGGGATTTCCGGCACAGCTGCTCTCTTGATTGAAATTTTGCATATCAGTCTTCCTGGGGTACAATGTAAATACTATTTTGAAGGTTTTTTTGTTGTTGTTATTTTTTAAAACAAAATACTAGTTGGCAGTGTGCCGCCTTTAAAAAAATAAACCAAGAAGGTTGGCTGGAACGGGGCTGGAATGGGGATGGGCCAAAACAGAAAAAGTGGAAAATACCTAAGTTCCCTATAGGTCAGAAGAAGAGATTGGGAAAACTGTATCATGAAATTGGCAGGATCTGGCTTTGTCGAATGGAACAAAAGGGTTGGGCATCTGGCATTTTTGGGAATATATAATTTTTTTGCAAAGAGAGAAGACTTTCTACAACAGAAGTATGGATAGGTCTACATTTTTCCTTAAACATTAAATTAATGACAGTGTTTTTCTATAGCCTACGTGACAAGATACTGTAGAACGAAAAATATTTAATTTTGTCAACACTACTGGTACCTATTGTGTATTGTTGAATTTGTGATTTTGTAATATATTGAATATAAAAGCAATTAAATCTAAGTAAAATTGAACTGGGGAGGGCAGGACACTGATACCACTTCCGATTCGCCAGAGTCACGTGACTCAACAAAAGCGCCAAACTTTGAACACGCGCATCTGAGGGTCCATTTCGACAAAATATGTAAGTTTAATTATCCAAGTTACAGAAAACTTGAACAAAGTAAATGTTAAAGTTTTTTTATACGAGATACACGCAATGTTAGTTGAGTTAGGCTGGTATTCGAGGTCGTTTCTTCTCATTGTCTGTCATGTTCCGTAGGACGCAGCACAACATACCTATAATCATTTTGAGCGATGACGATGATGATGAAGGTGACTCCTCGATGACCCTCAACGATTCCTCTGTGATGATCGTTGAAAATGAGAGGAACGAAGCAGGTAACTTACTCTGTTACACACATTTAAACATAAAAAAAACTAAAACTTAACTTACCAATGTGACCATTCGCACCATACAAACAGTTTTTGGACATATAACATGGCAATAACTTACATGTTTTCTTTGACACGAACTGTAGTAATGCCATGGTTTATCAAAATTACCATGTTACTAAATATGTCTGTTGATATACCATTGCTGTACTTCTTTGATATACCTTTGTATACCATTATGGTAATCATTCATATCATATTAAGTACCATTGTCATCTCTCTGCTTCTCTTTGTTTTCTGTCTCAGATATCTCAGATATATCCAAACATATTGAGGAGTTGGATGAGGACTTGGCCATCACATACTCCCAAACAGCAATAGTGCTTCCACATGCTAGATATGACTGCACCCTGGCTTTCTGGTCAGTAAAATAAGCGAGTCCACTGTCATTTGAAGGACTTGTGTTGTCTGTGATTGTTTATGTGTGTCATTGTGTGTTTGCTTGTTCTAGTCGAGCAGAGCAGGACGTCTCAGGACCTCTACAAAATAATGCAAAGCACTGTGATCAGTGTTTTTGCTACATCTGTGACAAACTGGCCTCCACGGTGAGCTCACTCTCATCTATCTAGGGTTTATGTTAGTTACTCATAAAAAATGGCAGTGTATAATCATAATGTCCCCCAAATCAGAAGGGACGAAAGTGAATTCAATTTTGCACACAGAAAGTGCCCATTAGGATTTTTTTTATTGTGACATTTTCGTGTTGAAAAAAAATCCCTATTATTTGAATCCTGTCCAGACAGACAGTGGACATTTCTTTTTTCCTGAAGACAGTTTCTTTGTTTGGTGTGTTGATGGATACTAGGCCTGATTTGTGTTATTTCCTCTATACTATACCTGGCTAAAAACAAGGCCACTTTTGTGTTTGTGAAGCATTGTTAAAGTTCTATGACTTGTGTTTTAAAGTGTGAGTTCTGGACCATCCCTGGCATTTGCCACTGTAATAGCCATAAGCACAGCGTCTACTGGAAGGCCCTCCGGGATAAGAGCCTGTTGGGATATCTGCATGAGCTGAACTTCTCCTTTGAGCCGCTGGATATGGATTCAGACTTACGACGAGCAGGTATGTTCTCTCTCGCAGGTATTTATTGTCTCTTAGAATAGGACCTGTGCCAGCCTAAATCTTACAATTGTGTGTGTGTGTTTGTGGTAGAGGCTTCACTGCACAAATTTGCTGGTAGTTTGGCATTGAAGTATGCAACTTTCTTGTTGGGATTTGAGAATTCGTACCGTCCAGGCTGTCGGTGCATCTGCCACCGCAACAATAACGACATTACACAGAGTCAAGCCTTCGGATGTAAAGGATGCCATAAACATCACTTCAAGATTGTGGAGTTCGAGTGAGTGGTCCTCCTTTTATATTATTATTTTTAGTATAATTTTGCGTTTTGCTATCTGCTTTATAAAATTTTGAAATAGTTCACAATCTGGTTAACTGGTGCAATTGATAAACTGCAACTTAATTTCAGAATTGTGTTTTGGGTAAGAAATTAATGCTATATTACATTTTAGCATGACCAATAGTAATAGTGACTCTTAAAGGGTACCTATTATGGCATTTAAAATGTTCCTAATATTGTTCTGGGAGTCCCCAACAACAGTTTTACGTGCATGCAATGACAAAAAACACTTTTGTTGTCTTATAATATGCATTTATTTTTACCTGATTTGCTCACCGACTCCCAAATGATTCGTTCGACGACTCGTTTTTCCAAACCCCTCCTTTACGTCACTCTAATTTGCGGTGATTGGTCAGAGGACCCAGTCAGTTATTTTTTGCGTTAACCCAAAGCTTAAACATATTGATAAAGTACTGCAGTACTACAATACGCTCTATTCTTTATGACAACTCCAATAACAACAACAAACATTTCACATATTTCAAAAAAATAATGATATTGGAGACCTAGAAGTTGTGCTGAGCGTAACTTACACAACACACACATACTTGTTGAGCATGCTACAAAACCCATAAAAGCAACAATTATTAATAATACTTACAGGTTGTGATTCGGAGGAGGAAGCTGATCCAAATAAACTTGGTACTGGACCGTCATTCAATTACGTTATCAGCCGGCTCGCGAATTCACACTTGAAAGCATTCATGTTTGTAAAGGAATCGTCATTAAAATGACGCGAACACAGCTCAAGGTTCGGCTATACTTGTGTGGTATAGTTGTAAATATAAACTCTAGCCACTGATTCTTCTCATGCTCGTCTCTGGGCAGTGAAAAAAAAGTTCGCTTTTGATTCGCACTTCAGAACAGCGTCTCGTCGACATGATGTTTTCAAGTTTCACTGGTGTCTGCGGCGCGCGCAATGAGTGGGCGTATCTTATTCAAATAACTTGTCGAGGTGACGTCATAAAGCTAGAGAAAAAGCATCGTTCGTCTATCGATTCATATCAGCGACTCAGAGTCGACTCTTACTTTTCAGAGACAATAACTTTGTATACGGTGAACTTTCATATTTAAAACTTTGCAGGATGTTTTTGTTCACTTAGATATGTTACACGCTACATGAAAGGTAATTTTCAAAATTCCTTAATAGGTGCCCTTTAAGGCTGGAATACACAACACGACTTTTACCTCAATTTGCAGTAGGGCTGGGCGATATGGCCTAAAAATAAAATCTCAGATTTCATTTTTTTAAATTCGATTTACGATTTTTTTTACGATTTTCCCCCCTACTTATTAAGGAAAGCAATAACTACAAACGGCAGACAACTTAAGCAAATTTTGCTTTTATTTAATCAAAAGCAAGACAAATGTAACCCCCATTTCTGGAATGAATAATAAATAAATGAACACCCTCTTGGAATCAAAGTCCCAACTGTGTTTGTTTAGACTAAAAAGAGACAAACATTCACCTTGAGAGTATAGCACCATTTTCTAAAGCATTAACAATACATTCAAATCTGAGGAAAATTGTTATAATTCGAGGATTTGCCAGCATACAGAATTCAGCACTGAACAAAAAGTATGTTTTGAGCGGTGAGGGGAGTCTGTTTTAAATGCTTAAATTGGCCATTGCGTTCAAGAAATCAACACTGGTATGTCTGAGATTGGCTACATTGCTCAATGCTGCAAACATGTTAGAAATAGAAACTCTGGCCTGTAAATCGTTTCTATTTTGTTTTAGTTGTTCTTGTTGCTTTTCTGCAACAGATTAATAAAAATGTATTCGTTTTTATGTTTTAATCATAGATATTTCTAGTTTGCGGGAGTCCCCGCGAATCGTTTTATCCTCCCGCAAACCGCACACAGTGAGTGGATTACCGCCCGCGCTCGGCCATCAAGTAGTCCCGCGCCGCACTCTATTGCTGGCAGTGCACGTCTCTCAGGGCCCACCCAACCGAGGATATGACGGGAAATATCGGCCGACCGCTCGGGCAGAATAGCTCGAGTTCACTCCTATGCTAAGGAACAAACTTCCACTCTCACCGGTAGCCATGTTGTCGCTTGCTGTATGCTGTTGCAGTTTCGTGTGCGCTATGATGTTGTTGTCGTCGCTTGCCATACTGCTACGTGTGTGAAACTAACGCTACGAAACTCCGGGGGGGGCAAAAATGCGCCATTACACAAAAAACTCGATTTACTTTTTTTTTTAAATCGCCCGCAACAAAAAAATTCAAATTAATTCATTCAATCGATTTTTCACCCAGGCCTAATTTGCAGTCTAGATGAGTCAACAATAGTTGCCGAAAGTCTGTGCCAGTCTGCAGGTTTTAGGCAGTCGGAGTTGACAGAATTCACAGAAAATCACGTGTTTGATGGGCAGAGACTCTGGTTTCAGACTATGATTTCATCCTGATGTCGGAGGATATCTAATTATGTTTGATTTTTTTTTTTTGCCGATTTGAGAACACAAATATGTGCACTAGAACAGAACATCAAATTATCCTCAATATTTGTCGCACAGATAAAACGACTGACTCCGCCACTCACGTCTAACTCCCGTTATAATCTTTAAAGTCCAAACTGACCGAGTCAACCTCAATCAAATGTGCTTAAGAGTCGCTATAAAAACTACTGTGGTCATCTGCAGATCCATGTTTGTTTCATCTGTAATGCAACAAGGTGTGTTTCTGTGTGCGTTTGTTTTATTCTGAACAATTTGAAAGTCTGATGATGACCAGGTTTTCCACTGTAACCATTTTACACAGTCGGCAAGTGTATGATGCCTAGTGTTTTAAAATCTATTCAGAATTTAAAAGTTGTGTAGTGTATTCCAGCCTTTAGTGAACACCATGCTATATTAAAGTTGTTTCTTTTCTCTTTTTTTTCAGTTACACTGTTGTGAGTCAACATATCAAAATGTTTTTTAATGAAGCAAAGAAAGAGAATCCAAAGGCTTCTGTTGTGATGCTATTAGGCGCTATCAAGCTTTTCGTCACTCACACGGTTCCTGGGTAAAATACTAGACACTATTGCATATTCTGATCCCTGGTTTTAGTATGTAATGCATAATTACATATCTTGGTTTATGTCTCCCTTGCAGAAATGTACATGCTGCTACCACTGTATCTGAAACCGTGTCAATGCTCCTGTGGAGGTAATGCTACAAACATGTACTTTTGTGTGTTTACTTGGAAAGTCCCGTTTGCATTTTCTAGTTTTCTTATTAACTGTATGTTTGTCTTCCAGATTTATGACGAAGGTGTGGACGCTTTTAGTTGAGTTCGATTTTTCCAGCACTTTCATAAAGCAACTGGAGTTTTTCTTCCTGAGGCTTCCTCTGCCTTCAAACTCCACATTGCCAAAAAGGTAACAACACATACATGTGCTGTAACTTGGGTTTGGAAAAGCCATGCACTTTTTGCTGCTTAAAGAAAATTTCATCCAAAATGATAATTTCAGTCATCATTTGATCCCCTTATTTTGTTTCCTAGTTTTTAAAAAATAATTTTGAGATTTTACTTAATGCAATAATTGTTCAGTTGTGGTCTGCCATTTTTTTGTTGTTTTAATGATTAAATTGTCTTTTCTTTGGTTGCAGTCTGGGAGTGCTTCCTTGGGATGACCCCTTGCTTTCTGCTGTATTAAAAGGTCAAAATATCACTGGAGAGAGACAGGTCAAAGGTCAAAAACTTCAAGTCTTGTATGAACCTTTGAGCGTGATTCAAGCGAGAGTCTGTAAACTTCAACAACAACATAAGTAATGAGCCTTCCATAGTTTACTTTTTATGCTTTATTTACTGCTTATCAAACCTCTTAATTTACTGCAATGATATATGCAATAAACCTGCACAGAATCCGCACATGCAGAATTCCACAGAAAGAGTTCATTCATACATCTGTCATTCACAAAGTTTTATGCATACTTAAAGGTAGATTCACCTAAAACAGTATTTTTTCATTACTCTAAACATTGTTTAATGATACAAAATATTTAACAATGATCAGTAATAGTGTAGCACCGTGTTTAAAGGGAAAGTTCACCCAAAAATGAAAATTATGTCATTAATTACTCACCCCCATGCTGTTCCAACCCCGTAAGACCTTCGTTCATCTTCGGAACACAAATGAAGATATTTTTGATTAAATCTGAGAGGTGGATCACTCCCCCATAGGCTTCCTAAGGGATTGAAACTTGACGGCCCAGAAAGTCATTGAAGAAAATGTTTAAATATTTAATGTGTCTATAGTGGCTACACTATAAGTTTATCAAGCGACGAGAATACATTTTGTGCGGAAAAACAACAACAAAACAAAAAATAACGACTTTATTTGACTATTCCATTACTTCCTAGTGGGCCTGAGACGAGATTTCCAGGACGCATGCGCGAGAACTGAGATGAGGATGTTCTTCTACTTCTTGTTACCAGCTGCTCACTGCTTAGGAGGATTACCGCCTGATCTATTCTCGCGCATGCGTCCTGGAAATCTCTTGAACTCTCGTCTCAGGCCCACAAGGAAGTAATGGAATAGTCGAATAAAGTCGTTATTTTAGTTTTTTTTTCCGCACAAAAAAAGTATTCTCGTCGCTTGATAAACTTATAGTGGAGCCACTGTAGGCACATGAAATATTTAAATATTTTCTTCAATGACTTTCTGGGCCGTCAAGTTTCAATCCCTTAGGAAGCCTATGGGGGAGTGATCCACCTCTCAGATTTAATCAAAAATATCTTCATTTGTGTTCCGAAGATAATAATTCATAATTCATTACATTTATATAGCGCTTTTCTCGGCACTCAAAGCGCTTTACATAGAAGGGGGAATCTCCTCCACCACCACCAATGTGCAGCATCCACCTGGATGATGCGACGGCAGGCATATTGCGCCAGTACGCCCACCACACACCAGCTTACTGGCGGAGAGGAGACAGAGTGATGAAGCCAATTGGTAGATATATATGGGGATTATTAGGAGGCCATGATGGACAGTGGCCAGGATGCCGGGTTTACACCCCTACTCTTTCGAAAGACATCCTGGGATTTTGTGACCATAGAGAGTCAGGGCCTCGGTTTAACGTCTCATCCGAAGGACGGAGATGAACGAAGGTCTTACGAGGTTGGTACAGCATGAGGGTGAGTTATTAATGACTTAATTTTCATTTTTGTGTGAACTATCCCTTTAACACATTCTGCCCTTTTTAAAGAGGACCTATTATGCTTTCTTACATTTTCAACTTTCTTTAGTATGTAATGTTGCAGTTTGAGCATGAAAAAGGTCTGCAATGTGGCAAAGCACAAAGTTCACTTCAAAGGAAGTTATTCTCTATATCAGTGCTCACGGATTCTGAATTACTTTGAAACTCCTCAATTGTAGTCTCGAGTTTTCTTCTGGGAACAAACACGTCACAATATTCCTTATTTAGGCATACGCAAAAAAAGGGGGCGAGGCCTGGTTGAGTTGTGTTTAGTAGTGTGTTGAAACCGGTGGTTATGGTAAGGGCTGTGATGTTTCTGAAACGCGCTCAAAGCGGTTAACCAATCACAACACATTGGTCCATCATATTTTTCTTTTCGGAAGGAGGGGTTTCATGGAGACAGGAACTAATTAGAGGTTTACTGACAGTATGGGAAAGAAAGGTGCTGTAGCAGTGTGGAAAAATTTGTTTTTGAACATTCAAGCATGAAAACTTATTTTAGTAAAACCCCAAAACAAAAGCAAGACTTTATAAAAGGGCATAATATCGCCTTTTTAAATTCATTCTGGGGATTTTTCCTTGTAAACAGCACAGAAAATGTAGGGCAAAAAAGTTTGTAGATTCTGTGCAGAGCCAATGATTATTATTTAAGTTTGTGTTATTGCTTAGGACCTCGCTAATCTTAATAAAATAATAATAATAATCTATCCTTTTTTTAACACGTTAGGTACCGTGAGCTGGCTCGCTATCTGAAAGTTGTCAGAAGTACCAATAATCCCACGTGAGTGCCAGCTGCATATCATGAACATTGTTGTCATATAAGCAGAAAATTATTACAATTTATGGTACAATCTTTCATTGTATGTCTATCTGTCTGGTATTTAGGCTGCAGAGAATGAGAGACTTGGTTCCCCTCTACTTGTGCAAGGTACATCGGAATAAAGCCTTTCCTTCAGTGCTTTCTACCTTATTTAATATACTTCAGTTTTATACACTCATTTTAGACATTTAAGTCTGGAGATTTCTAACGTTTTGATGCAATGGATTTGTGTGGCCGGTGTGATGATCTACACACCCCTACAAGGACACCCTTCATAAAATATAATTGATCTTAAAAATATAATTTGGTAAAAGTAAATGATCGTGACAATGTAAATGCCCTGTCTTAACATGATGACAATCCTCATTTTGAAGTCAACTATTCCTTTATCATCCTCAAGTTGTTTTAAACCTGTATGAATTTTTTTCTTCTGCTGAACACAAATGAAGATAGTTTGAAGAATGTTTGTAACCAAACAGTTGATTGGCCCCATTGACTTTCATAGTATTTATTGACTGGAGTCATTGGGGTACATTAACTGTCTGGTTACAACATTCTTTAAACTATCTTCATTTGTGTTGAGCAGAAGAAAGAAATTCATGCAGGTTTGAAACAACTTGAGGGTGAGTAAATGATGACAGAATTCTCATTTTGAAGTCAACTATTCATTTAACTGCATTTCTGTTATGTTTGTGTTTAGGTTGCCGACTACAGTGGTGCGGTCCACACAATGTTATCGCCAATGCTCGGTGCCCCTTGCCCCGCCTCCCGACTCACACCTCCACAGTTCAAAGCTTACCTCAGAATTTTTACCTCAGGTCAAGTCCCTGATATAGCACAACAAGAACTGGATCCAGAAAATGGCCATATGATCACACCTGATCCTTTACTGGGCACCAAGTGGACACCCATTGAAGGTAGAGAATTGACAGTGTTTATCTAAATGACATCTGCTGAAAGGTTAGCCAGGCTCTTGTTTTCCTGCATTATGCATCTTCCCTTTAACAGATTCTGTATTATTTGAGCTCATCAACAAACAATGAATGTTTATGCTTAATACCAGCCCTGTTCCTTTAATAAAGGTTCAAATCCGTTCAAGTTGATGGAGGTATTGAAGTTTGCACTGAGGGTTCTGGACTGTAACGGTGCTGTTTTTGCAAATGTAAGTAAAATATTATATGTTTATTTTATATAACTTAAAGGTGCTCTAAGCGATGTCACGCGTTTTTAAGGCCAAAACATTTTTTGTCACATACAGCAAACATCTCCTCACTATCCGCTGCCTGTCCCCTGAACACACTGTAAAAAAACGCGGTCTCTGCAGACACCCCAGGCTCCACAAACGCCTACAAAAACAAACTCTAGCGACCGGCGCTACAAAACATAACAAACTGTTCCAGCCAATAACTGACAAGAAGTGTTTGGGGGTGGGTTTGAGGGGTTAGTGCGCAGATGAGGAGGAGAGAGGGTCTAGCTAGCCTCCGTTTTGTTTGACAATAGTTCGAACGTCAACAGGAAGTGATGTCACCCAGGATCGCTTAGGGGCTGTTTACACCTGGCCACTTCATGCGTTTTCTGTGATCGGATAGCTATCCGATCGTGAAAAGACCAGGTGTAAATGCCCACTGAAACGCATTCGAGACGGATTTGAATCCGATCGCTCAAACCACATCAGGAGGTGGTCTGGGCCGCATTCCAGACGAAACTGGACAAGTCTAAATGCATCTGGTTGTTGAAACCACATATGTAAATTTTACTCCTCCCAAAAATGATAAAAAATAAATGTGTGAGAGCGTGTTATAGGCTATATGTCATGTAATAGTCAGATATGACGACGCTACTGCAACACGCATAAACGCAGATGAGCAGCTGAGCGTCTATTCATCAAGTCAACGTGCAAACTATCGCAAATCAAAGTGAAAGTAAGTCGCAGACGCTTAACACACAATCATCTTCATTAAAAGTAAAGAAACGAAATGATCTTACCAGGGCTGTTGCCGCTCTCTCTTATTGCTGTCTTTGATATTGAAATTAGCCGATGAACAATAAAATGCAGCTCATAACTGTTGCTTTCGGTGACGTGCACTCCTTTAAATCTGCATATTGCGCGGGAATTGAAGATCGGATTTATATCCGTTTCGCAAAAACACATTTATGTGACCAGGTGTAAATGGAATCGTTTTGATAAATCGGATATCTATCCGATCTGAGAAAACACATGAAGTGGCCAGGTGTAAACAGCCCCTTAGAGAACCTTTAACCCTCTGGGGTTGTTCGTTTAAAGGGTACCTATCATGGAATTTTGAAAATTACCTTTCATGTAGTGTGTAATATAGATCTAAGTGAACAAAAACATCCTGCAAAGTTTTAAATATGAAAGTTCACCGTATACAAAGTTATTGTCTCTCAAAAGTAAGAGTCGACTCTGAGTCGCTTATATGAATCGATAGACAAACGATGCTTTCTCTCTAGCTTTCGTACGTCACTTGTACAAGTTATTTGAATTCGACACGCCCACTCAGTGCGCGCGCCGAGCAGACAGAGAAAACAGTGAAAACATAATGTCGACGAGACTGTTCTGAAGTGCGAATCAAAAGCAAACTTTTTTTTCACTGCCCAGGGACAAGCATGTGAAGACTCAGTGGCTAGAGTTTATATTTACAACTATACCACACAAGTATAGCCACCTTGAGCTGTGTTCGCGTAATTTTAATGACGATCGCTTCACAAACACAAATGCTTTCAAGTGTGGATTCGCGAGTCGGCTGATATAGGAATGTTCAATACCAAGTTTATTTAGATCAGCTTCCTCCTCCGAATCACAACCTGTAAGTACTATTAATAATTGTTGCTTGTGTGTGCGTGCATGCGTGCGTGCGTGCGTGTGAGAGTTACGCTCAGCAGCTTCTAGGTCTCCAATGTTATTTTTTATGTTTTTTGAAATATCTGAAATTATGTGAAGCGTATTGTAGTACTGCAGTGCTTTATCAATATGTTTAAGCTTTGGGCTAACGCAAAATATAACTGACTGCGTCATCTGACCAATCACCGCCGATTAGCGTCACGCAAAGGAGGGGTTTGGACAAATGAGTCGTCAAACGAATCATTAGGGAGTCGGTGAGCAAATCAGGTAAAAATAAATGCATATTATAAGACAACAAAAGTGTTTTTTTTTTTTTATAAACATGTATTTATTGAATTTTAACAATTAACAAGGTTACATGTTAATACATTTAACAAAGCGTATAACAATCAAACTATAAAAGAATCCACTCCCCCCACCCCAAAAAAAAAAAAAAAAAAAAAAAAAACACACACACTGGATAACGACATTATATAATCATTCATAGCTTAGGAAGTACAGACAGTTAGGTACATATCACCTTCAAATTTCCAGAGTTTCCTCGGCCTCACAGTTCTCCAAAAATGCAAGAAAGGGATTCCAGATCTCTTTAAATTCGGCTGATTTCTTTTTCATTGTGTATGTTAACTTTTCAAGGATAAGGCATGCTGATAATTCTTTCAGCCAGCGACCAATAGAAGGGCTCTTGACATCTTTCCAACAGAGAGAGATCAAGCGTCTAGCTTGTACTAAGCATAAGTCTGTGATTTTCCTCTCTTTGCGGTTTAACATACAGTCCTTCGGATACAAATTAAGAATGCAAAGTGCAGGATCGTCAGGCACTAGATTTAAGGTCATCTTAGAAATACATTTTGTAACTTCATTCCAGAACTTTCGTATCTCAGGGCAGTCCCACAGACAATGAAATAAGGTGCCCTTTTCGACATTACATTTAACACAGATATCAGGAATATTTGGATTCATCTTATTCAGTCTTTCCGGAGTAACATAAGTCCTCATAATCCAGTTATACTGAATCAGTTTGAGATGGGTATTTATTGTTAGGAGTTGTGCTCTAGAGCATATCTCTCTCCAGTCCTCCTCTGAGATATCTATTTGTAAGTCATTTATCCATTGGGTTTTCTTATGCTCAGTAGAGTCTTTATGGTTTTTAACCAGAATGTTATAGAGTAATGATATCTGACCCTTGCCAGTACAATTATTCACTGCTAGGTTTTCTAACATGGACAAGCGAGGTTGTGTATAGGAATGTGTCTGTGCATAAACAAAACTCCTTAACTGTAAATATTTAAATAAATGTGTCCGAGGTATGTCATATTCATTACTAAGTTCCTCAAAAGAAGCTAGTTTACTTTCCTTATATAGATCCATAACTTTACAGATGCCCTTTGTTGCCCACATTTTAAAACCTTGGTCTTTTTTTTCCAGGAGAGAAGTTATCATTCCCCCATATTGGTGAAAAGCCTGAGAAAAAAGTAGATTCACCAAGAATTGACTGTACATTATGCCAGACATTAATTGTGTTTCTCACAAAGGGGTTATCAGTGAGCCGCCTCAGTTTTTTGACAGATGCAGAGTATAAATAAGTGTCAAGTCGCTGGCCTTTAGTGCAAATATTTTCAATTTGTACCCATGGTAAGTAAGGTTCAGGGGAAAACCAGTACATTGCAGCTCTAATTTGAGCAGCCCAAAAGTACCATTGTAAATTGGGTAGTTGTAACCCTCCTCTATCATAAGGCAGGTACAGAAGTGACAGCCTTAGCCTTGGCCTCCTGTTATTCCAAATAAACTTAGTAAATAGTTGCTTCATTTTGGAGAAGAACTGTGGCGGCGGGGGTAAAGGGATGGATTGAAATAGGTATAAAAACTTTGGTAGTATATTCATCTTGATTATATTTATACGCCCTAAAAGGGAGATTGGCATTGATGACCAGTTATTCATAGATTCAGTTACTGTAGATATCATAGGATCATAGTTACAGGGTACTAAGTCTTTAATGGTTGGGGTAATGGTGATACCGAGATATTTAAATCCATTTACCGCATTATTGAAAGGATGGTTTATCACCGGATTTATTCGCTCCTGCTTATTAAAAAACATAATAGAGGATTTTGTTTCGTTTACTTTAAAACCTGAAAATTTTCCGAATGTGTCAATTAAATTGGTCAGATTACAAATTGAGTTACTTAGGTCTGTTAAAAGTAAGAGGGTGTCGTCAGCATACATTACAATGCGATGTTCGGTGTCTGATACTTTTATACCTGAAATTGAGGGATGCGATCTCACCGCCAATGCAAGCGGTTCCATTGCTAAAACAAATAGCATTGGTGAGAGGGGGCACCCCTGACGAGTACCTCTTGTGAGTTTGAAAGGAGATGATATTATATAGTTGGTGGAGACCTCTGCCATTGGGTCAGTATAGAGTGTCTCAATCCATTTTCGAAAGTAGTTACCAAAGCCAAGACGAGATAACACATCAAATAAATAGCTCCACTCCACTCTGTCGAATGCTTTTTCAGCATCTAAGGACAGAATAGCGGCGTCAGAGGTCCCCTCCTTCTCATGTATCAAATTCAACACCTGGGTCTGGGTCTGTTGTTATTGCTCCACTCTGAGTTTGAATTGCAGTAATTGCCCTGTCCGCATCTAATTTTTTAATTCGCCAGGCTAGCAATCTCCCCGGTTTTTCACCTTGATCATAATAACTCTGTTTGAGCCGGATTAAACTATTTTCTGCTTTTGATGTGGAAATTTCCTCATATTGGGTTTTAAGTAACTTTAATTCTTGTTTTATTTTTGTAGAGCCGTCCATAAAGGCCTCTTTCCAATTGTCTAATTTTGTGGTCAAGCTCATTCATTTTCAACTTGAGTTTGTTTGTTTTTGAACTGGTGTAAGATATAATCATGCCTCTGATGTATGCCTTAAATGCCTCCCATCTGACAATAGCAGAGGTCTCATCTGTATTTGTAGTGAAGAACGACTCAATTTGAACATCTAAAAAGTGCAGGAAATTCGAGTCAGAAAGCCATCTGGGATGAAATCTCCATCTAGGGCTCCCTTTAACTACCCCTTGGGCTCTAAACACCAGTGAAGTAGGGGAATGATCTGACAGCAGTATGCTATTATAGTTACATTCTATCACAGAGGAAAGCATAGAGCTGGAAATCAGGAAAAAATCTATTCGTGAGTATGACTTAAATCGGGGAGAATAACAGGAGAATTCTAATTTATCTGGGTTCAGACTCCTCCAGGGGTCGCACAAATTCAGATCATTTATATACTGTAACAGTTTTTTCCTACTTTGCATATGAGAGGAATCCATCCCAGTTGACCGGTCCAATTTAGGGTCTAAAGTGCAGTTGAAATCACCTGCTATTAGAGCTTTCCCTGGGAGAGAAGCAATTAATAAAAATAGATTTTCAAAGAATTTGGGATTGTCTTCGTTTGGGGCATATACATTGGGATTGTCTTCGTTTGGGGCATATACATTAATCATGTTTATCTTCTCATTTATCAATGTACCTTGGACAATCAGGTATCTACCCCCTATGTCACGGATGACGTTGTCCACTTTAAAGGGTATCAATTTATGAATCAGGATCATCACCCCTCGAGTGTGTGATAAGTAGGAGGCTGATATTACTTGCCCTGGCCATCTCCTTTTTATCTTTATCACTTCGTCTGATAATAAGTGGGTTTCTTGAAGATATACAACTAACGATTTGAGTTGTTTAACCCTACTGATGATTTGCTTCATTTTAGCCAACTTCACCATTCCTCTAACATTCCAGGATGTAAGCTTCAAATTTAGATTAGAAGACATAAAATAAAATCAAGCGTAAACATTTTCAACCAGGCCATATAAAACCATTGGAGTGTATGCCGTTATCCCGAATTACAAAATAAAATGTACATTTATAACCCCTAAACTTAATCCCAGCACTGTCTCCCCAAACGAGACGGCTTACCTTCCCCGGTAGCATTAGGAGCGAGCTAGACGCTCAACTGATCCACTAATAACGAGGAGCAGTTATAAACTGATGAATCACACACTAACCCTCCCCCCCCCCCCCCCCCCCCCCCCCACACATTCACAATCGGCTTAATGCTATAAGCGAACAAAATATACGATATGCATATATGTGCATCTGTCTTCGTGGGATTAAAACCACGTCAGCATATAGTGTAGATCAGGTGCAGCCTGACAACGCAACGTTACAGTACCTTTTCTCAGTAGGTGGAAAAAACAAAGTTCAGGTTATATGATCATATCGTCCGCTGCCGGTAATATGTCCCGTCACTGACAAATGTCCTCACCATTTAACTTTAATACCGTTAGTTAGCCGTGGCCAACTTGTTAGGTGTCCAACTCTTTAATAAACGACTCCACATCTGCAGGATCAGCGAACACGCGAGGTTTCCCTCCGTGGATCAGCTTGAGTTTAGCAGGGTAAATTATACCGTAGTCTATCTTCAGGTCGCGTAGTCGTTGTTTCACATCATCGAATCGCTTTCTTTTCTTGTGTAGTTCAGTGGAGATGTCTTGGAAAAGCATGACATGGTGGCCTTCATACATGATCTTGCCCTTCTTTCTGGCTGCCTGCATGACTCGGATCTTGTCACGGAAGTTTAAAAACTTCAGTATCATGACTCGTGGAGCAGAGGATTGTGGCGCGCCTGGTAGTCTATGAGCTCTTTCGATAATCAGCGGGTCAGGAAAGGTCTCGGGTCCCAGGACATCGGGTAGCCATTTTTCCAGAAAAGCAGCTGCATCGCCTTTTTCAACTTTCTCCGGGAGATTCACCAGTCTGAGATTTGAACGACGGCTCCTGTTTTCCAGGTCATCCACCTTAGAGGTGAGCTCAGACACCTGCTTTTCCAGTATCGTGATTCTGGTTTTCTCATTAGCAATATCATCCTCCATGTCACCAATACGGTTCTCTGCTTGTTCCAGTCTCCCTGAAAAGTCTTTAAAGTCTGACTTAATCTCGCTGATAGCGGTCAAAACTCCGTCAAATTTGGAGCTGAAGTCATTTTTCAGGGCTGCAATAGCCTCTAAAATCCCTGCTGTTCCGGAAGACTGCACATCAGTGATTAGCGTGCTAGCATCTTCCTCTGCTTCTTCGTGTCGGTCGGCCCTGTTCTGAGCTTTTTTTTTGATGGCCCGAGTTGGTTTTAGATTGTTTGGTCGACATGTCTTAGATTACAGATGCACTAAACTTAAATTTGTTGAAGGATTGCGTTCGCTTTTAACTCAGGATGAATAAATTTAGCCGATTCCTGCGGAGGGATCGAAAATGCGACCTCTCAGCTCCGCGTCATAGCCACTCCAAAAGTGTTTTTTGTCATTGCATGCATGTAAAACTGTTGTTGGGGACTCCCAGAACATTATTAGGAACATTTTAAATGCCATAATAGGTGCCCTTTAAGAGTCACACTTGGGGTGTTCGGGTCCAAATGGACCCAAAGGGCAGGATTCATATTTAAAAAAAGAAATCATCATTTTTTTTTTACTTGTTTTTTATAATATTTTTTCTTTTCTTTTTTGGTGTTTTGAAATAATTTAATGATTTATAATAATATTTATGCAACAATTATGACCCATTTTCCCCCCATTTTCCCCCCATTGAATATAATAGAAAATTATTTAAAAAATATATATATTTTAATTTTTTTAAAGCTGTATTTCATTTTAGAGTCAAGCCTAGGCCTCATGAAAGCAATTTTTGAAATGAGATGGATGCCATCTGGTGGACAAACTGAGCATTTAAAAAATGGAAAACGCATATGTAATCTGAATTTATTAGTGTTTACGTGTATAAAAGTGTGTTTGTGTGTGTGTGTGTGTGGATGTGTCTGTTTTGCACTCTTGATGTTTTATAGATTCACCACTTCACTGTTGTGTGCTTTTTTTCTGGATCGTGGCTGATTTGTAGATTGTACGCACAAAAAAACTCGGTATTTTTGCCAATTTCCCATCATTTCCTATTTGGACCCGAACACCCCAAGTGTGACTATTTTTTTACAACCACTTAGATTATTCAAATCCTGTCCCCAATTTTTTTGGGTGTTCATATACCAAGTACCAACAAAGTCACCAAATTTCAGACCATTCCGATGAAGCTATGATTTAAAAAAAAAAAAGATTTTTTGAAGACCAAATCTTGTCTTTTAACGAAAATACTTTATTTGATGCTAATTTTCATATTGCACATTTTTTATATTTAAAATACATTTTACTGGTAAAATATAGCAACAACAATCACATTCAGAAATAAACACTTTATAGCTACCATAAAAATAATCTGAAGTAGAGCCCTGCGCGGGACTGTTTTCTTCATCCCGCCCACGCCCGCCGAATTTCTGACCCGCCCGCTCCTGCAGCGTATGTGTTACACTCCCGCCCGCTCCCGCAATGTATGTCCACTCCCGCCCACACCCGCAAAACTCAGAGAATTTATTCCCGCACAATAATAGAGATGCATTGACTTTGTGTCTTCTCCCGTCCCGCAGGAAAAAAACGTGTATTTGTATTGCTATTATTAAAGAGATTCATGGGATTGTTTCGTTTCCCTGGCCTGCATGTATTCTGACGCACTGATCAGGAAGATGAATAGTAGTCTAAATGTCAGACTTGCCTTGCTGAGGTTTTCTGCTGTAAATACCTCGTTTAAAGGGCACCTATTATGGCATTTAAAATGTTCCTAATATTGTTCTGGGAGTCCCCAACAACAGTTTTACGTGCCTGCAATGACAAAAAACACTTTTGTTGTCTTATAATATGCATTTATTTTTACCTGATTTGCTCAGCGATTCCCAAATGATTCGTTTGACGACTCATTTTTCAAACCCCGCCTTTGCGTGACGCTATTCTGCGGTGATTGGTCAGATGACCCTGTCAGTTATTTTTCGCGTTAACCCAAAGCTTAAACATATTGATAAAGCACTGCAGTACTACAATACGCTCTATTCTTTGACAACTCCAATATAAACTACAAACATTTTACATATTTCAAAAAACACACACACAGAGCTTGGAGACCTAAGCGCTGAGCAACACACACACACACACACACACACACACACACACACACACACACACACACACACACACACACACAGCTTGGAGACCTAAGCTGCGTTGAGCGTAACTGACACACACACACACACACACACTTATTGAGCATGCTACAAAACCCATAACAGCAACAATTATTAATAATACTTACAGGTTGTGATTCGGAGGAGGAAGCTGATCCAAATAAACTTGGTACTGGACCTTCATTCAGTATCAGGCGACTCGCGAATCCACACTTGAAAGCATTTGTTTGTAAAGGAATCGTCATTAAAATGACGCGAACACAGCACAAGGTTCGGGTATAGTTGTGTGGTATAGTTGTAAATATAAACTCTAGCCACTGAGTCTTCACATGCTCGTCTCTGGGCAGTGAAAAAAAAGTTCGCTTTTGATTCGCACTTCAGAACAGCTCGTCGACATGTTGTTTTCACTGTTTTCTGGTGCGCGCAATGAGTGGGCGTGTCTTATTCAAATAACTTGTACAAGTGACGTACGAAAGTTAGAGAAAATGCATCGTTCGTCTATCAATTCATATCAGCGACTCAGAGTCGACTCTTACTTTTGAGAGACAATAAGCCGCGTTTCCACTGCCGGGCCAGTAGCCCTGCAGCGCTGCCCTAAACCCCGCCCCAACACGCCTTTCTGGATCAAACGTCATACAATACAATACAACCCAACCCATTTCAGCGGGTATTATGAATTTATTTATAATAGGAAGATAGCGTGTATATTAACTCACCGGCCGTGGCTGCAATAGTGTCCCGATTGTCTCGCGAGTGGACGGTGCTGGGTCACCGTACATCAAGTCGAACCATGGAAAGTCCCTTCTCTGAGCTTCGCTTTGTCCATTGTGCGTTTTAATCGCCTTGTACAATATACTGCGCCCGCGACTTGTTTATTTTTTCCTGAACTTGAAGCGTTGCTCGCTGAATGCTTAGCTTAGAAAGTTCAGCATCGATGCATTTTATAACGTCCTCGTTTCTTCATACGCCGTCATTCTTCTGCCCAAATGCTCAGAAGAGCTTTGGTATCTTCGACAGACCAGTACAGGCGATTCTCCATTTTGAGCAGCGATTATTTTTCGCGATATAAAACAGTGAAATGTGCATCTTGCTTCAGATCATAACGTTCCATAACACCGATAAACTCCGCCTTTTACCTCGAGCACGCCTCTAGCCCGAGCTGGCCCGCTTTGGCCCAAGGTATTCGACGGGCCAGAAATCCTGGCCGTTGGCCCCGAGGAAGCCCCGCTCAAGCCCCGGAAGTGACAGTGGAAACGCGACTGGCCCTGGCACGCACCAGCACGGCTCGGCCCTGGCCCGGCAGTGGAAACGCGGCTAATAACTTTGTATATGGTGAACTTTCATATTTAAAACTTTGCAGGATGTTTTCGTTCACTTAGATCTATGTTACACACTACATGAAAGGTAATTTTCAAAAATCCATGATAGTTACGCTTAGACATGTGCCGGTATTCGGTAATGCGATAAATCGCGGTAATGAATATGCACGATATTGTTATCGCGGGCACTTTAAAATACCGTGAAAAAAATAGATCCGAATTTAGATTTTTAGAATGCGCATTAGCTTATTTTCCATCATCCGTTAAAAAAACCAACTGCGTATATGCTGCGCAAAACACATGCGCACTCTGATGTAAACAATCCCCACATAAACACTGTGTGCATGCGGCGCAATGCGCGCTCTAGTCTAATGTAAACAATCCTTGCATGGAGAAGAAGCATGGCGGAAAGAGGAACGCTGCCGACGATTTATCTCCTTTCTAAAGGCAGGGCTGCCAACTATGAAGATAAAAGAGTAGCTAAACTCGAGAACACGTAGATGTGAAATTGAGAACTAGCATTCAGCTTGAGACTCACGCAATCAACACTTTTCACATGCTCTCACGCCACACATCCATTTTCTCACGCAGAGAAAAATCGCGGAGCAAAGAGGACACGACACCGACAGACTAGAGAGAGCAAGTTACTTTTTATATGAAAAATAATTCTCAGCTCTCAGGTTCTGTCCATTTTATTACGAAATGCAGACAATAAATACCGTTTTGGCGCTTGTAAATGTGACGCGACAGATCACTGTAGCACCTTAGTTCAAGTGAACTGATCATCTGTTACTTTTTATTTAAAGATATAGTACAACTTCCCGAAAGGTATTATGCCTCATACTAAATAATAGATCAATCAGTGTTTTTCAACCACGGAAAGGGGTCAATAAAACTGCATGAGAACATTTATGTCACAGAACGTTACATTTACCTCAGGAAAGCCATTTAATTACCAGCACGTTAGTTGACTAGAAAAAATAGAGAGGAGAATTTTCCGCTAAATATGTGCACTATATTACATATTTATTATATTTTTACTTATGTCATTAGGCTACATAATTGTTATTATAATGAAAACCACATTATATTTAATTTGTTAATTTTAACCTTTAATAATACCAGTTGATAGGGCTTGTTGTATGTTTACAGAATTATGTGAGATATATTTTTTCTTGAAAAAAATGTACATGTACTGTAGCCTACCTAATATTTATCCAAATGAGTTCATATTGAATCAAGATTGAAATCAAATCAAGAATTGAACTGAAATCGTGAAAATTGTAAGCAATAATACAAACAGTAGCCTACCAGTCACTGTACCATGTAAACATTGTAACATGTTGTCACTAAACTTAATGAAATTCTGATCAGTTACCAAATGTTTTGACAATCACAATTACACCTATTGTGATGCAAGTTGTTTTTTTTAGATCCCCCCCCAATCCATGTGTTTCTCTTATGCAAATAAAATACCGTGATAATACCGTATACCGTGATAAAAGCTCAATCAATTAATCGCATCATGAAAATTTGATACCGGCACATGCCTAGTTATGCTTTAAGGTTCTTTTCCACATCATTTAGTAGATTTCACAATGACTGATTTCTCACCTTTTTTATATGCAGTGACCGATGTTGGCATTTAAAAAAAACAGGTATTTGATCTGTATTATCTGATCCAGGGGGATATGAATGTTTTTTTCCTTTGGCTGATTACATATTGCTGAAAAGACAGTTTCTTCCTGAAGTCGGAGGGCAAGAGCGAATCCATTACGCTTCTTCAAAGCGGCCGCTTCGAGGACATTGACAGGCAAGTGCGTCAATATGTAGCTGAAATAAGAAATGATGGGCCTCGCTGATGGGCATATTCAGCTCTTTGGCAATTTCCAATGCCTTCAGCTGGATGACGGCTCTGGTTATGGGCAACCCCTCATGCATACTGCCACACGTTCCTGTCAGTTTCTTCAAAGCGGACGCTTTTAGGACCACGGTGAGCTTTTCTTTGACTGTTAGCATTTTTAAGAATTTTTAAGTCTTAAAACTTAATTTTTTTTGGGCTCGCCATCATCTAACATTACACTCTGACACATCGTATTTCTTGGGTGCTTAATGAGAGTTGTTTGACTCCTCTGCGTTTATCAGTCCAGGGGGAAACACTTGTTTTACACATTTGGCACTCCCTATTGTTGCGGGTGTATCATTTAATATAAGACGACACCATTTCTTTTCAGATGTATTTCCAAGAAAAAAACATTGTCTTATATTCGGAACAATACAGTATATTTATCGCTGGCCACCAAACTATATTTTGCATTGTTTATTAACATGTCAGTGTTAAAGGCATTATTTAGCTGTTGCATACTGAATGTGTGGCAAACAGTTCAGCATCAAATGCCACCTATCAAAAAACCATCAAAACCCAGTGTGATTTCATTCATATTAACTCTTCATATGTCTGTCAGCGTGTACTTTTCAGATCCGGTGTCTTTTATGATGAATGTCTCTTTGTTTGTAGTCAGAAACCTGGGTGTATCTGCTAAGCGTTGTCAGTTCCAGCTTCATTACTCCAGATGGTCTTGTCGTTGGTGCATTCTATGCCGAGCCTGACGTCACCTTTCAAGCGGTGAGAAGAGTGTTTATCTTGTGTGGTCTGTCAGGATGGAGAACATACTGAGATGTTTTGGAGACGGATTGTTATGTGTTTCTGTTCAGTTGATCAAAGACTCTGCCAATGCAATTCTCAAGGAGCTGACACTGACTTCCCGTATACAGATCCCCAAAACCTTTGACAATGTGAGTTTAATTAATTAGTTCTCTGTAGTTTTTTTTGTATATACCTTGGATTATTCGTGAGTGACATTTAAGTGGCAAATTACATTATCTATGAAGCAGTGTGTCTGATGCCCAATATAATGGCAGTATATTTATGTGTATATAATGATAGTAAATGATAAGCACAAAATTAAAATTAAAAAACAATTTCATCTTAGGCCTCTGTATATACCTGGCATATCTTAAATAAATGATGATAAATAAAAATTACTCTTTAAATGCCAAATGGGGCAGATCTTACCAGTTATATATTATTATTGGTGCTATGTTTTTATTTATTTATTTTCCAATTAGGGTTATCCTGACCAGGCTAGACTGCTGTTAGCAACTCAGGCTTTGGTGCTGCGCATTTTCCACTCTCAGCTCAGCCCCATCCTTGATGTCATCATTTCCTTCAGGGTGCTTATTTTCTGTAGTTATTAGTTAAATTTAGTAGTTTTGATTTTGTATAGATTCATATGTGTAATTGTGTGTATGTGCCATTTGCCTTCAGTTCAACCACTGGGCGCTCCGTTGGTTCTTTAACAGTCTGCTGGGGAGACCGGACGTGCTGCACTACCTCCTGTGCTGTCTTCTGCAGGAACTTTCTCATGAGGAGCAGTACCAACTCATACAGGGGTAAGTCTGTGTGCTCACACACGTACACCAAAACTGAACAAAAACATCTATGATAAGCATGTACATGCTCTATATCCGTTTCAGAACATGGAGTGATACTGAACATTGCCTAGTTGCATCCTTCCTCTGCTTGTACTTCCTGGAAAGCAGTGTGGTTCTAGACTCCCACACCTATCCCATCAATAGCTTGCTTGCCACTTGGAATGAGTAAGAAGCAATCAATCACTATAGTAAATTCATGATATGTCATATTTCAGCACTGAAGGATGTTTGTTATGATGTAGATGTGCTGCACATGCATGAATATTAAAAGAGGTAATTTCTAATTGAGTTTTAGATAGGGCTGGGAATCGCTGGGTACTTCACGATACGAGATGCGATACATTGTTCACGATACCGATAATATCACGATATGGTGATACTGCGATAATCGATATATTAGTAATAACTCACAATATATCATGGTTTAAGAAATACAAATATTTTTTTGTAATTAGGAAAATGGATCACCATTATTTTTTTGGGATGAAACACAATAACAAAAACAACTTGTCTTATCAGTTGCAACAAAACAGTCACAGACACTATTTTAGTGTAACATTGCTGCAATTGCTGGACTTTTGCAAAGCCAGACATCCCAAGTCTCCTGGAAGTTCCGGGAGTCTCCCGCATATTGATAGCGTCTCCCTGATGTCCGCAAATTAGTTCTAATCTCCTGGAATCTAGAGCGCGCATGCGAGACAGAACATACTGCGCGCATAACATACATAGCACGCGCACGACAGTAAGGGAGAGAGCAAGAGACCTTGCGTGTGTGCCTCATGAAAGCTAGTCAAATCCAGTAAACTCGGATAATGAATAGAGCGTTTTATAACGGCTTTTAATATCGATACTTGGCAAGAGCGCATCGATAATCGATCGCGGGAGTAAATATCGTGAGATATCGCCATATCGATATTTTGGCACACCTAGTTTTAGAGTTACTTTGGACATGGATATTACTAATACACCTTATCCAGAGGGATATAAAAAGGAAGATCGGGAATAAAACATGAATTCCACTATAAAGCAGTTGGATAATTTTGTTCATATTAAATGCATATAAACATAATATGAAGTTTAATTTGTCAACAATTTGCAATCTATTTGATTTCAGATTGTACTACCCTTGGCAATTAAGCTTGAGACTGCAACTTGAAAGCAATGTAAGAATCTTTTCCATTAAAGTAACAAAATGTAAACAATTTTTACAAACATATAATTAGATCTCAATAACCCAAGTGTTTTTAAGGTGAGCTGCTCTTTTCTCTCTCTTGCAGGTGGCCAGACTTACTACAGAAAAGCGTAAAATCCTGCAAAAAATCCAACGCCAAGGAAAACAAGCCTGATCAACATCCTGAGCAAATGAACATGCACTGCATTTCATTCCATGCAATAAGTTTGGATGAGATCATTGTTTCATTTATCCTTTATTATCTGCTGGGGAATTGTTTTTTCCCCAATGTTTTTGTTTGGCAAAGTGTGAGACTCACTTCTAATTTAACGGATAATTTTTCAGTCAATTCATTTATTCAGAATTTTAAAACTGTAAAAATGAAGAACTATCTTTATTATGTATATATTTACAATTTTTTCATTGCCCAGTATTTTTTAACATTACAGTACTGTGATTAATAGCTGGAGCATGTAAAGCACAATTATATTCAGAAACAGAACAATATACAAATCTTTGAACATCAGCAGTAATGTAAATAAATGACAGTTTAAAATGCAACACTGAAAAGCTGTTTAATTTTGCTTTGTTAAAGATCATTTAAGGTTAAACTATGACGGTTCTTAGGGATCTTTGCAAAATATTACTGTAAATATTCTATTCAACTGCCTTTGTAAACAAGATTTCAAAGCATGCAGAAAATGTAATGACTATATAATGTTACAGATGGGCAGTGTTGGGGAAAGTTACTTTTAAAAGTAATGCATTACAATATTGCGTTACTCCCAAAAAAGTAACTAATTGCGTTACTTAGTTACTTTTTATGAAAAGTAATGCGTTAAATTACTTTTGCATTACTTTTTCTCATTTGGGCTGGGCTTGCTTGTTTGTTTTTTAATAACAACAAAAAAAGTTCTATTTTTGGCAAATGTTAAGGCCCTTTCACACCAAAAGTGATAAATGCAAGGAAATGCATGTTTAATCCTGTACAGTAGAGGGCGCCGCTCAAACAAACTGTTCAAACATTCTTCATTACAGAACAACAGGAGAAGGAAGTTCAACACGCTTATTTCTACATCTAATCTTGAGTAATTTTTGCCTATTAGTATAGTTGAATTAGATAATTGAAGGTTAGCAGCATTGGTTAATAAATTGAGATTAAATACATAAAATATATTTGTGTAATTTACTATAGTTAATTATAAAAGTTTTGCATAAAATTCTGAGATTGCATTTTACTGTTTTTATTCATTTTGAGGAATGCTGAATGTTTTCCTGCAAGTGAGATGAGTAAATGCATGTTCATATTTAGTCTAGAACTACAATAAGCATCATGTTTACTCTGCACACACACACACACACACACACACACACACACACACACACACACACACACACACACACACACACACACACACACACCACCTCCTCACTTTGTTTCTATCAATATGAGGACAGGAGAATTGTCAGTCCATACATGTGAAAAAGTAACTAGCGTTACTTATTTGAAAAAGTAACTCAGATATTTTGTTGCAAATTGAAAAAGTAATGCGTTACTTTACTAGTTACTTGCAAAAGTAATCTGATTACGTAACTCAAGTTACTTGTAATGAGTTACCCCCAACACTGCAGATGGGCAAAAACAACTAGATGTGCAATGTAAGCTAAGTATAACTACTGTACAGTGCACAAATAGTTAACTAGTTTGTGTGTTTCAGTGTTTGAAAATGGAGGTTGTGGTGTAGCTGAATCGGAGGACATTGGGTGGAATCTCCATGAAGTTTAGTTTAATGAGCTCAGATAAATAGTTGAGATTTTTTATCATCTTTGTGGAAATTCAGAAAGAAAACATTTTGTCCATGTACTTTCTCTAGCCCTTCTGGGTGTAAGGCGATCATGTAAAAATGTTAAAAGGAATGCTCGGTGACACGCTTGCTTTGCACACTTTGAGCAAACATGAAGTAGGTGTTTCCACGTATAAAAGTTGCTCTTTGGATCCACCAGGAGGTTGATTAGAGTACACTGTAGGTCGGACAGCAGTATGTCTTTTGATCCACATCTAGAACACTGATGTATCGGCTATAATGGCCCAGGCAGTGAGGCACAGTTGTGTGAGTAAAACGCACATCCTGAGTAATATAAAAAAACAAAAATATTGTCAAGGTATCTTCAATTTAGCTAACAGTGTTTATCCAATGTCATTGTTGAAAGGTAACTAGATTCTTGTTTTTCTCATCCCAGTAAATGCCCTTTAATAGTTACTGTATCATTAAGGGCTCATCAACAAGAATGAATGCAGTATATCAGTGGCATGCAACCCTGCTCCTGGAGATCTGTATTGTCAAGTCATGATGTATTAACTTCCTATAATACTATTTCTGGTCCAAGCCTCTACTTTTTTCCAAATGGGAATACTCTCACAGCCATTTATGAGCACTTACTTTTATTGCACACTTCTAAGCTAAGTTTTTCAAAGGCTTACAATGACCCAGACACCAATATTTAAATGATCCAGAAAAGATGAATCACTGGCCACCAAGATTTTTAGTACGGCAATAAAGGTTATGATCATGATTTGTAAGTAATACTACACCCGCCTGTTTGAGTGTTTGTTGCTTTTTGTACCAGGAGTGTTTGGCCTCAGAAACGGTGAAGTGTGATGTCAGACTTAACTGGATGACTTCCTGTTTACCCCCAATAAATATGTCAGAACTAGCTAATTAAGATATTTGAGTTAAAATCAGGCATTCAAACTTAGTAAATGTTACCTATTAAAGCCGATGAGTTTCCAGTTGAGAAGGTCAGTAAGCTGCAGTGGTGTTGAGGTCCAAGGTTGAATGCTGTCTCTGTATCTACTCGGATGTGGCATGTACATAGACAGTGCTGTAACTAGTCGTCTCACTGCAGCCTCCTCGCTGCCTAGTACCACCAATGTTCGGCCACTCAGAAGGCTATACACTGCATGCACTGCAAAGGGAAACTGTCGCAAGAACTGCAATGCTGCCCGCCCTACTTTGCCACGCCTTCGTCTGGTCCCACCTTCTTTTTTCCCCCTGGGAAGACAAGCAGAGAAAGGGCATTCGGAGGTTGTGGAGGCAGTGGTGCTCCGATAGCTGAAGCAGTCTGACAAATCATCAGGTACTATCCGACAGGGCTCATCTGGCAACAAGAGAGGGATCGATTCTGTTGCATGAAAAGCATCTTGGAAGCTTGACCCACCCAGGGATAAAGTAATGGGACAGTCAGGTGGAGTCAGGGTGACGGCAGGATAAAAACCTTGCGACTCCTCCAAACAGACACCTACATGATCTCCGGGAACATTTCCCACCCCGGAAACACATTCAACATTTGTGCTGTCTTGTTTTTGACATCTGTCTTTCTCATCATTCTCTTGCTCTTGGCTTTCCTCATCAATTGCGCAAGGGTATAAGGCACGCAATTCTTCTTGTAGGATGGATTCTGTCGTGCTAAGCACCTCAATGCTGTCTTCACTGCAAGTCCGTCTGGTAGGTACCCTCCCTTGCCTTAGACCCTCCAGTGCAGCTGTAGTGGACAAAGGTGCTGGACTTTGCAGTGCCGTATCCATTGGTAAATTTGAACCTTGGGATCTGAAGGACTTCTCCGTCCCTAAGACCTCGATACTATCTCCACTACTAATACTGGTCTTCATCAAAGCTGAAACATATTCCACATTTTCTTGACAATCGAGAGCTGTAACTACTCCTCCATTTTCTATTTCAGCCTCTACTGCGGCAGTGTCGGATGTCACGGGTAGGTTATGCTCGGAAGGGGTATTCACAGAGCTGGGTACAACTGGAGATTGGCTAGATCCAGCCAACTCTAGTTTGATTGGCACCATTTCAACACAGGAGGCATATGACTCAAGACTGACAGGTTCACTTAGAATTGAGGGTGCAGGAAGAAAGGACTGTTGTCGCACTGAATGTTGACCAGCTATTTCAGTGTGTAATCCAGCACCCTCTTCCAAGTCACATGAATCCTCAAATAAGAAATTGGTAGACTTAAGGTTGCGGAGAAGATTACGGCAGAGGAGTTGTGTGTAGAGATGGCAAATATCTCCTCTGAATGTCCTCTCTATGGAGTACAGTTGCTGTAGAGCCTGTTGGTGGAAGTAGTCGTCACACAATTCCTCAAGAGTTTTCAGACGCTTGTCAAATCGGCGAGATGAAGTGGAGCTAATCTGCTGCAGAGAATGCGAGGGTGTGTTTGTGTAAGGAAAAACATTGCATTCTAGCATTGGCTCAGCAAGCTGACCTTGCCTTAAATCATCCAGGTCAAGTTCCAGAGAATGAGGGAGGTCATCTGGTTCGTAAGGGGAGTACTCGGAGTTCCTCAACTTCCTGGTTGGGTAGCAAGTGACCTGTTTTAAAAGGCTTTTATAATCCTCAATCGATTTTTCTACAGTGGCCAACTCCTGTTCTTTGTTAGCCAATGGCATTGGGCAAGATCCTTTATCCTGCTTATTCCTTCGATCCCCAAACCGTTTATCTTTCTCGTGTGTAATACATGACCTGTTCTCATTTTCAGACTCTACTTCCGCCTTTCTTGAAATTCCACATCCGTCTTTCTCTTGTAATTTCATTTCCATTTCACACTCTTTCAGTTTCACATCTTCTGTATTTCTATCTAATGTAGAAATACCATTGAACATCCGTTCCCTTTCATTGGTGCACTTCACAGATGCATTATTGAACTCACTCTCTATCTCCCTATGTAACATGACTCTTGTATACTCCAGATCTCTTAGTTTTATCTCCAGTTCATTCGCAAAGTTCTTCCTGTTCCCCGTTTTCAGACATTCAGATACTTTGGAGAACTCTGTGGAAAGCTGCTGGAATTGTTGCATGATTTTATTCTCATCAGACGACACATAGGCAAGGCAAAGTGGTCGCACAAACCCTCGAGCCTCCAGGTCATAGAGCGTAAGGTGGTGCACATATGCAAATGCTCCTTCTTTAGAATCCCCTATAACTACCTTTGCGTCTTCTACAAAGTTCAGTTTCAAAGAGCCACAACCTGTCGAGCTGGCGAGAGAGGACTGATAGTCAACTGACATAATCCGAAGGGAGAAGTGGTTCAAATCAAACGTCCCACAAGCTTTGGTTTCAGGAGGAACAGTAAGCAAAGGTTGGGGCCCAACTTGCTCTGAAAACTCTGCTAAAAGAATAAAGTCCTTCTTAAAATTAGCACCAGACATCCTGGACCACGGGGTGATATCCCCAGTGTAGGGATACGTGGGCACAGAGAGTTCCTCTGGAAGAGCTGATGGGTCTATTTCACTGAAATCTGTTTCTTTAGTAAAAGCCACCAAGTCTGGAGAACCAATCATGGTGGAATTTTTTTTTAAAACAAACCGGACAGGGGTGTAAAAAATATTGTGAAATTATACTTAAATTAAAATATGAGGGCTGTCAAAATGTTTCACAAAATTAGTTGTGATGGTCTTGACGGCTATTACATGTCAAAAGTGAAACCTTAATACTGATACCTGCTAAACTTTACATTCAGCAAGATCTGATTTTATAGTAGTTTTACAGTACATGTAGATATAATTGTTTATAGACTGATCATCTACCGTATTTACATTCAACATACATACATTCCCCATTTTTCACTATGGTTATGATTAAAGCATTGTTTTAGGTAACCCACTGTTGTGATGACTGCTAAAAATTTCTTCGCGAGAACAAATAGACAACTGTGGCTAGTTAAGTGGATTTCATTGGCTGTTTAAAATAAAAATAGCAGGTTGTCAATTTGACAGGCTTGTTTACTTTACTGGAAAAAACTAATTAAAAACTTGCTATTATAACTTAAGTATGCACTTTGTTGTACACTGAAGGTCTAAAATTTAATGAATAAAAAAATTAAATTTCTTTAATTGCGGGAAAGTCATTAAAAGTATAAGCATTAAGTTTTAATAGTACTAAAGTACAAATTCCATAAAATCATAAAATCACTCACATATTTTACACACCCCTGAAACCGGCATCTTCAGTGCTGTCCATCCAGTCCAGGAGGTTTAGTTGTATTACGTATATCTTAGTAAACTGATTTATCGTCAGACCTAGCTACTTAAAAAACACAACAAGCATGAAATTATCCAGTTTTCGCCGATTTAAAAATTACATGCCTGATACAAACTACAAACCATGACATAAATGCAATGTCATGAAAACTGACAGGTCAATTCAGTATAGTATACGTATAAATCCGCTCGCTGACGGCAGCGTGAGTACAGCAATTCACGAGAGTAGTCGTTGGCTAATTTTTAGAAGTTAGTTTAAGTCGTTGTTCAGAGGTAAACAAACATTAAAGCGCTTCCCGGAGAGCAGTAACTGAAGCAGCCTTTGCCATAGTTAGCCATGTGACACCTCTGGTTAGGAGGGGGGGGCTCAAACTTGTTTCCGCCTCAGACCAATTCCTCAAAATAACTTTGGAAAAATAAGACGTGCTCGTGCTCAGTGTTGTTGAGAGATGGAATACATATTTCAAAATATTACGACCTGTAATTAGTTGATAGGCAATGACAATCAATTGAATTCAAGTAATTTTAGAAAACAAACTTTATTTTACAAGCCAATCACTAACACACCAACACTATCTTTAATCGACTTTAAAAATCCTCTTTTCTCTGGGTCATTCAATGAAATGTAAAAGGTGGCCCAAAGCAGGAAATTGATTAAAATAGGATTCCTTAAAATGTACCATAATCCATATCATTAATACAGTTAACCTTTTTCCCCTTCAGAAACATTATTACACTTTTAAGGTGCTGTTAACTGTGGAGTTAAATTCAATAGTAACGTGGCCATATCTTTTTTTATTTGACCTTTCATAAACCGTGACTTGCTTATTGTGTTTTCACATGATAGCAACACAAAGGGGAAATTTCTTAGCATACAAAAATCAATGACAAATGGACATGAAAAGCAGAAGTAACACCACAAACAAATGTGAAAATTGTGAACCATCTCTTTATTCATATGCATCCCAGTGGTAAAGAAGAAATCATTTAAGATTTCATGTAACCTTAGTGGAGTAGGTTTTACCAAAGTGTGATATTTGCTTAAGTTATCATAGGATGAATAAATGGAACCTGCATCACATTAACTTTTAGTTTATTTCTGTCCATTTTAGCCATTTATGCTGCTATTGACAAAAGGGTAGAATGTGAGCAAGTAGGAAAACAACCCTTACAAAGGTTTAGACAACCCTCAGTGCACATTTCCCCCAATCAAACAGTATTTTTGCTACTTTATAAGCAAGACTAACAAACAAAAATGTATATAAAAATATTTTTGCATTACTGCTTTGTCTTAATATTGAGTATTTGCTTCTTCAGAGTTAACCTAGCTTCACACCGTCTGATTACTGTTTATATATATAGTCATGGTCAACACATAGCTCATAATAAAAATACATTTGAAGTCACAGACAAACGGTTTAAATACCCTTACACACACACACACGAATAAAGATGTTTTATGAAATCTTTCACTTCTTTCAAACCTACATCTAAGCAAAGTGCCTGACTAGGATAATGCTGCATAGTAAAATAATGTTTGTCACTTCAAAATCACCTTTAAAGGAGCAGGCAAGCAGAAATTCACATCAGAGGACTGTGAGGAGACATATAATATCTAATATTACATTCTTTGTTTAAAGATGCATTATTGCCAGTTGCCTTAGAGATAGATGTTTTGATAGATGTAATACTCTGTGCACAAGTATAGGAGTGAATCAAATAAGTAGTATCTCAGGTTCAGTTATGGCACAGTAGAGCATGAAGCCCATCTCGTCAATGTCGTCCTCAGTAAATCCCTGAAGCAGATTCACATTATGTTTAAAGAAACTAGGCATGATTCCAGTCTCCAGGTATCCGATTAGCTCAGCAATCGCCTGCAGGAACCTATCAGCAAACACCGATTCCGACCAATCAGTTTCCTTTTCACTCATGTGTAGAATGACATTGCTAAGATGGCTGCCGTTGAGCTTGCGCAGTGCAGGGCAGTTGCGGCACACAGCCTTTAGTGTTTTCAGACACTTCTTTCTGACCCCCGAGTCTGTTTTGTCGAGCGCTGCTAGTCTAGTTGTTTCGCTGGTGTATAGGCTCTGGTACCAGACGTAGTCGAATGACCCAGTGATCTCTCGCTGCGCCGTAAGCATCATCTCGCTAAGGCGCACTGTTGGCAACACGGTAATATAGAAGCGTTCCCCACTGTCACAACTGCTTTGGGTTAATCCTTGAATCTCCAGTTTGAGCTCAGGTGACCCAAGCACCGGTCGCACCTCGCACTCCAGGGTTCCGGTTAGCGAAGGCCAGTTCATTGATTCCATCACAGCCTTGCCTAGTTGCTCAGAAACAAGCCGTGACGACAGGTATCCACCCAGTAAATGTCGATCCCAGTAGCTCCGTCCCCTTGGGAAGTACTCAAGGTTTTCACGCCGCACCATGCAGTACTGAGGGTGACCCAAAAATGTGTCCTCTCCGGCAATAGGCATCCACAGACTGGACTCCAACTGTAATAAACACATTTGGAACAAATTTAAAAACAACTTCAATCCAAGTCCAAAGATCCAAATGGTGACATTCGGGAAAGTTATTTTGAATATGATATATATCAATTTTGGTCCATAATTGACAAATATTGTTTAAAGAGTCATCAAAACATCTGCTCATTTAAAAATGACGGAAAGGCTTATCAAGGATTTCTTTTTTGTGAATTTTACTACTATTACTAAATTATATTACATTATCCCCTGAACTCTGCATGACCAAGGAAATCAAAAGAAGAATTATATTCAAAAATTGTGAATGTTGGTCTAAATTTGATCTAAACCAATGTTGGTCATTTAAAAATACTGAAAAAGCACATGAAGGACCTAGAAAATATTATTATAATTCTTTTAATGATTTTTTTTTTTATCAAATCCTAGGGAACAAAAATAATAATTTTAATTAAAAATTGCAATGGCTGGTCTAAAAATAAGAAAAAAACAATTTTGGTCAACAGTTGAAAAGTATTGTAGAAAGGGAGTTTTTCCCCAAAAACTTAAAAATGGCAGAACGGTTTATGGAGTATAATATAATATAAATCAATAGATATTATTTTGATTCTCTGGGTCTAATTTAATATGTAAATATCTTGTTGTACAGCTGGTGGCGCCAAAAGGTTTAAGATACAAAACAGAAAAATACAATAAATATATGAATGACATAATTAAATAAATTATATTTATTAAAAATAAATATAATTATCAACATATAGTATAGATTACAAAACTCCAGGCTAGCTCCGGATATCATGAAACTTAATTGGTCTTTAAGATGTATGGAATTAGCAACTATTAAAAACTATAGGATAAAATTTGCACACATGCAAGCAGGGTGGGAAATTAACTTTTTTGCCCACCAGCCACAGTGGCTGGTGGATGCCCAATTTTACCAGCCACTTATATTTTTTACCAGCCACTTTTCCCGGAATTCAAATTTACAAAGTATTATTATACACAGTAAGTACAGTGCATGGACTGTTCGACGGGAAGGTAGGCTAACCATTCCCTCTTTTTCCTTCGTCATTAATGTGCCACTTTTTCGAAAAGTACCTTCTCTTTTTATTTACTTCGCCCTCAACAGTTTGTACATTCATAGCTACTGCTGACTCCACGGCGGGCCTCTTAAAGGGATAGTTCACCCAAAAATGAAAATTCTGTCAGTAATTACTCACCCTCATGTCGTTCCAACCCCTAAGACCTTCGTTCATCTTCGGAACACAAATTAAGATATTTGTGATTAAATCTGAGAGCTGGATCACTCCTCCATAGGCTTCTAAATGATTGAAACTTGACAGCCCCGAAAAGTTCTTAAAGAAATCGTCAAAAGAGTCCAAGTGACTACAGTGGCGAGATCTTAAGTTTATAAAACGACGAGAATACTTTTTGCGTGCAAAAAAACACAAAAATAACGACTTTATTGAACCATCTCTTCTCTTCCATGTTTTTCTCCTAAGCTGTTGACGTAGTGTAACTGCGCAGCGCTTCTGTGTTATACGTCACACGTAGGCTCACTATTGGCCGACGCTGGTCATGTGTGATTCAACCAGAAGCGTTGCACAATAACACTCCGTGAAATCTCCAGGCCCAAAGAGAATTCTTGAATAAAGTCGCTATTTTTTGTTTTGTTTTTTTTTGCGCTCAAAAAGTATTCTCATAGCTCGATAAACTTAAGATCTAGCCACTGTAGTCACTTCGACTCTTTTAACGATTTCTTTAATAACTTTTCGGGGCAAGTTTCAATCCCTTAGAAGCCTATGGAGGAGTGATCCAGCTCTCAGATTTAATCACAAATATCTTAATTTGTGTTCCGAAGATGAACGAAGGTCTTACGGGGTTGGAACGACATGAGGGTGAGTAATTACTGACAGAATTTTCATTTTTGGGTGAACTATCCCTTTAACACCGGGTATATGTCGCCACATTTTTAAAATTTTCCTTTCGTCTGTACCTCAGCTCAGCTATATGTGTCACGGTCCATTGAAAAACCAATCAAATTAGTTACTCGACAAAAGTGCATTATTGTTACTTAGCAACAGCATTCTTTGACAAAAGACGTCCAATCTGTTATAAGGAATGTTTTAAAGGATAATTCCGGTATTTAACACTTTGAGTCTATTTTCTAGTTTGTTTTGGATGAACTAGAGTGGTGGACTTAGAAATGTTGACGATGGGTCCTGTCTCGAGTTTTTGACTATTTTAGGATCGCCTCTGAGCGCTTCAGAGTGGCTGTCTATGAGCATACTGAAACATGTGCTTAAAACAACCCTTAACATTAGCTCTCAAAACTGTGCAACTCACCGAGTGGTTAGTGGTGTTCGTTGATGATTAAAAACAAATATATCGGCGCAATGTATGCTTTCAATCCGTGTTATTTACTATAGTGGAACTATATTTTCAGATACCTCACAACCACGTATAAACTTCCGCTGGATATTTGAGTCTGAAGCGTTAGCACACTCCCGACCACTTGATGGTGATCAGTTGCTCTGCTCACGCTAGCCTTCTGAGAGACGGAGAACCGAGCGAAAAGACTACAACCAGAGAATGTCTAATAAAGAGACTTATGCCATAGTTAAAAACTCGAGACAGGACCCATCGTCAAAATTTCTAAGTCCACCACTCTAGTTCATCCAAAACAAACTAGAAAATAGACTCAAAGTGTTAAATACCGGAGTTATCCTTTAAGTAGTAACCAATAAAAATATGTTTTACAATCTACCAGCCACTGTGGCTGGTATACAAGGCAAAGTCACCAGCCACTTTGAAAAAGTACCAGCCATTGGCTGGTGGCTGGTGCTAATTTCCCACCCTGCATGCAAGCACAAAGATAGTGGTCCGGACAGAATCTTGATACCTGTAGAGGCACGATCAGGCAGGCGTGATCGGCTTTAACCACCTGCAGGTCGTCGAGCAGTGACCCCGCCAGCATCATGTCTCCCAGCGGCATGTCCGGGTGTTTGGAGTGCAGGAAGGCCTGGATCTCGGTGGATATATCTAACGCTCGCTGCTGTGCGACAGACACCTCCTCCGCTGACAGACACACTCGTGCTCTGAAGTACTGCTGCAGACGCTCTGCAAACGTCATCACACACAGATCCAAGCGTTTCCGGCGTTGAGGTGGGTCAGCGTCACACCGCTGGGGTTCAGGCGAGGGTAGGGGGATGGGCTGAGACAGTTCTGCTAAACGCACAAAAAAAGGTTTTCGACTTAAAACCGCATTCACAACTCATTTTACTTCCATATCATGATGTGTTTTAGTGAAAAGAATTGTTCAGTGATATCAATTTCCATGGGACAACAAGCTATATTCCATTCAATTCTATTTATTAAATAGCCAATTGACATTCACCAGTAGTTTTAGAAGTTGAGCAAGTTAAAACATTATGATAAAAGATTACAAAACTTTTGGTTTGGACTAACATGCACTGATAAATTGTGCACAATGAGAGAGTAAATAGGGTACATTTTGATGCCTTTCCGCTAGATGGGAAATACCTTCATTTGGAAGACTCTTTAAATATGCATGTACCTTTCTTGGTTGCGGCTGCAATCTGTTTCATGACTACTCCTTCAATACCCTTGTGGAGCAGTTTGGGGGCGGGGCTAACCAAGCCTAACTCCTCCCAGCTGTCCGTCATCTTCTTGTCGGGCTTCTCATCAGGAGGCCTGCCAGCACGTTCTATCAGCTATCACATCACAAGAGGAAATAAGAGATCAAAAAATGAATAAGTAATCAAAATAAGCATAATAGAGAGTAAAGGTTGGGTTCCGGAAATAAAAATCCCATTGATTTTCCTTCACTGGGAAAGTTTTTTTTTTTTAACAATAACGTATAAACAGTTAAAGACAGACCTAGTGTGAGCTACAATTTTTTTAATTAATTAATCGTATATACTTCTGTTGAAGTCATCAGTCTACATTTTTCAACTGTGGAAAAGAAAAAAATAATTCCTGGTAAAAAAACTACATTTCCCATGATCAGAGAATCAAAATAACACATTAGCTCCCGCCCACACCCTCAAAAGATGCGAGTCAATCTCCCTACACTCTCAAAATACACACACACACACACACACACCACACACACACACACACACACCCTTTTGAATTACATGGTTTTGCTTATCAGAACATAAAAAAAATCATGTCTTAAAATTAAACGCAACATCAGATGAAAAACAACATGACATATTACAATGTCAATGTCATTATTTATTTAACAAAAGTAAAGCCAAAATGGAGAAGCCATGTGTGACAAACTAAGTACACCCTGTGATTCAGTTGCTTGTAGAGCCACTTTTAGCTGCATGACTTTATCAGTCTCTGAATTTTGGCCAGCTCTTCTTTACAACGTTGCTTCAGTTCATTGAGGTTTGTGGGCATCTGTGTATGCACAGCTCTCTGAAGGTCCACAGCATTTCAATCGGGTTGAGGTCTGGACTTTAACTGGGTCATTGCAACACCTTGATTCTTTTTTTTTAAGCCATTCTGGTGTAGATTTGCTGGCGTTTTTGTGATCATTGTCCTGTTGCATGACCCAATTTCGGCAAATCTTTAGCAGATGGCCTCACGTTTGACTCTAGAATACTTTGGTGTACAGAGGAGTTCATGGTTGACTCAATGTATGCAAGGTGCCCAGGTCCTGTGGCTGCAAAACAAGCCCAAATCATCACCTGTCCTCCAGCGTGCTTGACTGCGTGTGGTCTGAGGTGGTTGTGCTGATATGCTGTGTTTGGATTTCACTGCATTATGGCCAAACATCTCCACTTTGCTCTCATCTGTCCAAAGGCATTGTTCCAGAAGTCTTGTGGTTTGATTAGTTGCAACTTTGCAAAACCTAAGCCGTGCTGCCATGTTCTTTTTAGAGAAAAGAGGCTTTCTCCTGGCAACTCTTCCAAACATGCCATACTTGTTCAGTCTTTTTCTCATTATAGCTACTATCATGAACTTTAACATTTAACAGTGTAACGGAGGCCTGTAGAGTCTGAGGTGTAGCTCTTGGGCTTTTTGCAATTTTGTGTACGTGTTTTTGCAATGTACGTCACAGGTCATGTCGTTCAAAACCTGTATGCATTTCTCTCTTCTGCAGAACACAAAAGATTTTTTGAAGAATGTTGGTCAATGAGAACGGAGACTAGATAACAGCATTCTTCAAAAAATCTTTTGTGTTCCACAGAAGAAAGGTTTGCAATGGTATGCGGGTGAGTAAATTATGATAATTGTCATTTTTGAGTTGACTAAGCCTTTAAATCACTTTTATTTCAGCCATGTAATTTGCAATCCTAGTGCAAAGCAATTATAATTCTTTAAAGCAATTACGTACACAGTCTTGTACCTTTGTCTTTTTGTCTGATTTTCAAATACTTTTTTTTGCTTGAAATCAAAATTTGTAATGCTGTGATTGACCTCATAGTTGGTTGGTTTGATTCATGGTTTCTAACTAGACTTTAACATCTCTATGGGAAAAATGAATTGAAAAAAATACTTGTTGCACTCTATTAAACAATATTATTTTTGACCAATCAGAATTTGTAGTGTGTAATAAAAAAACACGAATGATCACCCGTTTCACTGCTAATGTGGCGATGCCCAGCATCGCAGCTCCGCCCACCCCCAGCACCAGCCGGGCATTGGACAACAGGAAGTCAATGACAGCAGCAATTCCATCTTCTCCTCGCCTTTTTCCAGAATAATACATCACTTCCTCTGTGAAAGCGTCTGAAAATGTCAACAAAGAATTACATTACCATTTGATTTTCACACATGCTTCCTCAAAGTCCAAAGTCTGATAGCTTTTTAGTTTAGAGACTTGAAACAAATACATAATTGGAAGAATGTTTTATCTATGATTTTTGGACATGTATCATGCCATTCATGGTACTAAAAACACCATGGGGCACTTTTGGTGTACCATAAATAGTATACGCCACAGTATATATATTAAAGTGCTATTATTATTGCTTTAGGCATTTGATAACATTTAAGTCACAATGAAACAGAAGTAGCGACAGATATTTACTTCTCTATTGTGACACATCCAGAGTGTAATGGATTATTTTGAGATGTGGGTGTTTAAATGGAGGCAGATGAATGCAAGCTTTCAGGGGTGATTTAACTGGACTAAATGATTGGAAAAGTCCTGCATACATGACAAGAGAGAAACACGTCGTTTTCACTGGAAGGTTCAGTTATGACATTGTGATTAAACATTTTGAAGTCAAAACATAAAAAAAGAGTAACTTCACAAATTAATTGTACACATAACATTTAGAAATTTAAAGGGTGAATTTTCATTAAATTCTGGCTTTAATGTACCACCACAGCACTCTTTATGAAGGTTATTCCAAAGCACGTGGTGTGTGCACGTATGTGTGCTACGTGACAGGCCAGGCATCTGAAGCTTGACCTGTCACTCACTCTAGTCTGTGGATCAGAAATAGCTTTGGTAGCTTCATAAACTAGGCACCAGAAGGGTGGTTTACCAGGTCTAAATTTAGACCCATGTGGCTTAGTAACTCTCCACTTATTCATATGATAATTTTGTGATACTGACTTAGACTTTAGTCTCTGTCTGGGATCTACAGATTACAGAAGTCTAAGGCTCGGGCATGGATGCATACAGTATTGGATGAATAGATACATTTTAGGCCTAATATTTTTTTATTGCAAAAGGTGCTTGAAAATTAACAGCATGTTATTAGCCAAATCAAAAGAGAGAGAAGAGAGAAAAAAAAATCAAACAAAACAGCTTACATACGTACAGTATATTCCTCGTTATTGGGTAAAAGGCCAACTGGGTTAATACATATTAAATGACAAAGCCTGCAGATGGACTTTAAAACCCAGATAACATTAATTGAGCTTTCCAGAAAAAACAGCTGATGTATACAAAACTGATTAATGCTATCATCAGTGGTTTATATGTTAAACAGAACGCCTACATCACATGTATAACAATGTAGACGTTTTTCCTTCCTAAATATTATATTAAATCCCATATGACTACCAAATAATCGAATACTTATTTTCAGTAGTTCACAAAGGGCATAGTGCTAAATTAAACTGAAAACAACAGTGTTTTGCTCTGTTAGCGTTTGCTAACTTAACTAGCTGTCTGTTGAACTCAGAAAACCAACAATCTCGGGAATATATTAAGCAGTCAACAATTTATAAACACGACATAAACAACTAACTTACCTTTTTAAGGTGGTATCAAATCAGAGCCATTAGCGTATAGTATCGAATTTCCCATGTATCATTCTTGTCTTGTACGCACTTGCTCTCTTACCTATAACAAACACATCATACGTCACTATCCCGCTGATTGACGTACATCTAGACCAATGAGATGACAGTACACCTGACGTCAGAACTTTATATGGAATTGTAAATGCATGTATGGCCAAAAGGTAATAAGCATATCTTACATAATTTTAACATTTGAACAGGAGGATCCACACTTTTTCCCCCCCATAAATTATTTTAAATACTATTTGTGTAACATGTAAATGCAAAAAGTTTTGATAAATTATATCGTTTCGTATTTTATTTCCTTGCACTTTGACACTTATTTTATCGCTTCTGTATTTGGTTCTATTGTTCAATGCAGAAAATAAATGAAACGTAAGTTGTTATTAAAAATAGAATAATAAAGATCCATTCGCATTTGAATGGAGAACCAAAGCACTTCAAACTGAATAATTAATTTGTGCATTAATTAATTGATTGTAATTATTACATTTGTTGTATGGTTACCTTGATTGTAAATAATGTAGTTTCTGATATTCAGCGAAATAATTTAAAACCAAGCAACATTGATCAAGCTAATATTATCTGTGAAGAATTAGTGGAAAGTTCTCTCATGCCATCTAGTGGACAGTCCCATCCGTTCATTTACAACCAGCGCTTGAAGAAATAACCTGTGGGATTTTGTTAGGTAACGATTCAAGGTTGCATAGCCACACGAAATGTTTACTTTTTTATTTCTGAACCAAAAAAAAAAAAAAAAGGGGCATTGAGCAAATTATGAACATCCGAACGGGAGCAATTTTTTTTTAACTTTCTGATGCATGTTAAATTATGTGTAACCTGAACATGTTCCTATTCTCCATATTAATGGGCAAAGCAAATAAAACTGAAAAAATAAACTTTCTCAAATATAAACTAACATGAGCAGTAAGAGTTTCAAGGAACATTGAGTGAGAATGTTTGGAATTTAAAAGTTAACTACAAACCAATACAACAAATATTAAGTACTAGAAAAATAAAGAATGAACATAGAACCTCCAAAACAGTGCATTTTAATATTTTATGCAGCCAAATCTACTCCATTTGTTTTAAACCCTTAAACAAAAATAGTCTTGTGTCAGCCTCATGAATACAAAGTATAGTTTTTTGTAGTCAATCGCATTTTTTTTATATCAAACAACTGCAATGGGACACTTTATCGTCTTTTCCTACTTGTTCTCCACTTCCATTCAACCTCAAAACTAAACAGTATGAACATAAATAAAACCATCACATACAGCTCTTGAACGACAGCTGTAATGTTGGCATGAAGTAAAGAATCTAAACAGCATGGTTGTCAAACAGATGTAGTTACCATGGCTATACCACCCTTCACTGGGGAGAAAGCACTGAGAAGCTACTGTGTGCAAATCAAAGACATTTTATTATTACGCATCCACAAAACGTGCAATTTATTTTCCCTCTCGCTTTCTCTGACTTTCAGGATTTTGCAAAAACAAAACATTTCTGTAGCTAGGCTTTCTGTTCTATACGCTTGTTCTAGAATTTATCCAACAAAAATCTTAAAGCCAGAAAAAATAAATCACCCGAGTTTACTTCTCAAAAATCTCCCTTTGAAAAAGAGGACCAATACACAGTTGTATTTGATCTTGTTATGTGAATGAGCTAAATATGCATTACACTGGCACATGAAGTTGCGAAATGGTGAATTATGATTGAATTCCATGTCAGTTTAGATGTCTTTTTATTCCATACATTTCCTTTAATCACACAGAACAAAATATAGTGGATATTAAAGTATAATTTCGATATGTCTGAATAGATAGATCAAGCAGCCAGCGTGTAACGTCCTCGAGTCCACCCACTCCAGAAGCATCTCTTCTACTGAGTCACTGTTGGCTTGAGCAAACGTAAAGGCGTCTGAGGAGATGAGCAGCGAGTTCTGAGTGCGTCTCAGTGACGTCTCATCTTGACTCGTCGCGTGGGTGCGTGGTCGTGTGTGTGGCGTGAGCCCGGCTCTCTCTCTTCGGTTCTCCTCCAGGAGTTTTCTGAACCGCTGTCGCCGTGACGTCTCTGTCGGGAGGAGAGGGAGCGCCTCTGCAGCTCTTTGTCCATCTCTAAAATACGAGGCCTGAGGGAGGAAAAGAGCAAAATGCATGTGAGGAATGTGACAACTTTGTTAGTCTTGAAGAATTAGTTCACGCGGAAATGGAAATTTTATCATCATTTACTCACCGTCATGTCATCACAAACCAGTATGCTGTTACTTTTTGTATTTTAATGACAGATCATAGTGACTCCAGCGTAAAGGTTTGGAAAGACATGAGGGAGAGTAAACAATGACAGATTTTGTTTTTTTTTGGGTTAATATTCCTTTACAGGTTCACTAAGCAAGCCGGTTCAGCAGGGGTGATTTGTTTTTGGACTTTACACTGCATCTTGCAAAAGCAAAAATATGTAGTTACCAAACACATTGTAGAAATAGCCAACATGCTTATCTCTCTCCTACATTATCATTCAAAAGTATGGGGTCGATAAGACTTGTGGTCACCAAGGCTGCATTTATTTGATCAGAAATACAATAAAAACAGTAATAAGTGAAAAATAATTACAATTTAAAATAACAGAATTTTTTTTAAATTGTAATTTATTCCTGTGATGGAAAGCTGTATTCTCAGCATCAGTAACATTTGAGAGCAGTAGCACCGGCGTCACTAACTCTACAGATAGTGGCACCAGCACTATAATAATAATACATAATATTACACATTTATTTCATGCATATGCACATTTGACAGTAAAGGGATGAGCGTCAGTTGAGATGCAGATCAGTAGAATATTTACATTTTCAAATAAAAAAAATGATTTCTCTTATTAAATATATTATTGTTCTTCTATATTATCATACTGAACTGACAGCTTCAGTGATTGTAAAAGGAGTGCTCTTTACTGTTTTTCATGAGACTTCTTGACTTTTCCTACTTCCTAATTCAGAACTAAAAGCATCAACTTTGACAAATTTATTTCTTGATGATTTGATATTTTATTATTTGATATTTTATAATAGGGATTTCATAACATTTAAATTTAAAAGCAAAAATTGTGAAAAAAAGCTATATTAGGTGGAAATGGCTAGTGCTTCTTTGCCATTATCTACTGGTTATAGTGGAAATTTCCTGTCTTTTTTATTTTAAAATAAGAGTGTTTGCCACGTGTTAGATTTTCTTGAAAACTTTTAGTTTTACAAATGGTGTCATTCTTAATGATAGAATAACTATATATATATATATATATATATATATATATATATATATATATATATATATATATATATATATATATATATATATTAAATCTGCATATATATATATATATTATACACACACAATGTTTTTGGTCATAATATTAAAAATAACATTAAATTGGATAATATTTGAAGTGCTGGAAAAAGTGTGAAGCACTTGAAAGTCCTTGAATTTCACTCTCAAAATACGCCAAAATAAATAATATAAAAACATTAGACTATTTCTGCCACAATACCATGGTTAACACAGTTAGCGCTACTACATAATTAAATACATGGGGAATGTTGGTGATTTGTGGATTGAAAAGCCTTCTATAACTTGTTTATTCATGTTACAATGTTTCTCCTGATTTCCTGCGCATCTCAAACGAGGAGTGCGGATTCATTTCGTTTGAGGTTTCTCATATTGACCAGGAACGGCAGCTCTTATCAGTTGGGCAATGTGGTGGAGGCACCAGTATGATCTCTAAAAAAATGTAGTTACACCGGCAAGTAGTCTTAGGGCCGGTTTACACCTGGTCACTTCATGTGTTTATACTGATCAGAGAGCCATCTGATTTATCAAAACAATTCCATTTACACTTGGTCACATAAATGTGTTTTCGCAGAACGGATATAAATCTGACCTTCAATTCCCGTGCTATATGCAGATTTAATGGAGTTCACGTCACCGATAGCAACAGATATAAAATGCATTTTATTGATCATCAGCACATTTCAAAATCAAAGACCGCAATAGGAGAGAGCGGCATCAGCACTGGTAAGATCAGTTATTTTCTTAACTTTTATTGAAGATGATTGTGAGTCTCTTTCAGTTTTATTTGCGGTAGTTTGTGCTAGACTTGATGAAGAGATAATAGGGGTGTGCAAAAAAATACAATTCACATCTGAATCGCGATTCAAGCTTTACCGATCCAAAAGCGATGAATAGAATTCCCAAAATCGATTCTTTTTTTTTTTTTGATGGCGTGCAGTGGCAATGGGGAGAGTCGGGACTTTTCCCGGTGGTCTGGTAGTGTTTCGAGGCCGCGAGGGCCGGCCTAATAATAGTTATACATTACAAGTTCTTGCTGCCCGCTGGTCAAACTGTGCAGCCTCTCAGTTCAACCCGTAAATAAATGCATCGATCCGCAAATTTTGTTTGAGTTCTTAATTATCTAGAGGAAGATCTTTTGCCAAGCGTGTCAGAAGTTTTTTCTCTCTCATCAAAACCGAAAATGTTTATCAGTGGTTACATCAAGCTGGAACACGTTTGTGTGTGCATTTTATTTTGTGATTTCACCGGAGTCTCCGCAACGGCGATAGATGATAGCACGCGTCCGAGTGAAGACTGCGCGAGCCACAGAGAACAACTGTATCACGACACTGATAGCAGCGGACACGAGCGCTCAGCTTGATTTCAAAAACAACAGATTTAAGCGCTAGATCTCTTATTTAATGAATGCTCTGCTAGTTAACTGGAGATGTTTTATTTATTTGTATTCGGTACATCCGTGCCTCAATGTTTCAAAAAGTGGTGGTGTGGGACATTGATCCTGAGAAAAAGGATCAAGTTCACATTTCAACAGTCAACCTGGTAGCTGAAGTAGCCTCTCTTAAATCACATTTAGCATAATTGTTTGTTTGATCTGACTACAGCACTTTAAAACTAAATGTAAAAGCTTTTTTTAAGTTTTATTTTAAACTTGAATTAAATGTATTTAAAAGCTGGCCAAAGCTTGGCACTTTGCACATTTTAGTTGCAAACGTTTTTATTTTTGTATGAAGATAAAGTATATCAAACTACATACAATTTAAAAGAAAAGAAACATAAATTAAGTCTAGCCTACTGCATTCAATCACATAGGAAAAAGTAAACTACATTTACATACTGCGAATCGTTTTTTGAATTGAGAATCGATTTTGAATCGAATCTTGAGCCAAAAAATCAATATCGAATCATGACATTTTCTGAATCGTGCACCCCTAAGAGATACTCAGCTGCTCATCTGTGATGATGCGTGCTGAAGTAGTGCCATCATATCTGGCTATAACATGACATATAGCCTATGACACGCTCTCACACGTTTATTTTTAGCATCGTTGGGAGGAGTAAAATTTACACATGTGGTTTCAACAAACAGATGCATTTAGACTTCTTCCCACTTTCTATTTTTTTCTTTTTATTCCACTTTTGTCTGTAATGCGGCCCAGACCACATCCTGAAGTGGTTTGAGCGATCAGATTTAAATTTATTTGCAATAGAAATCCTTTAATATAATGTAAAACTTGTGATTTAAAAAGAAACTTTTTAATTAAATGCAGCCTTGCTGAAAAACAAAAAAAACAACAAATAGATATATAAACTGATAATAATAAACTGACCCCAAACTTTTGATCAGTAGGATATGATTTAATTATTTTGCAGATAAAGGGGTTTACGAAGATAAACCTTAGTATATCTGCTCATGTGATCTCAAGATGGCCGGCTCCATTAGGTGGATCCAACTTCATGCAAACAAAACAGCTTTTCTACACTGGTCTTAATCACGTTCTAGTGTAAATCCATTTAAACATTTGTCATATTTACTTCTTCAGGTGTAAAACTAATTGAATAGAGTAAATAAATTACATTTGTGCACATTAAATATTAAAAACAAGGTTTTTATCATTTCTGAAGAAAATCCAGCCTTATCAACTGTCCTTAAGCCACATTTTTAGGTGTATTTATGCATTTAAGTACTTATTAATATTAATCAACAATACATACTTAGGGTTAGTTAGTTGCATGTAATTAAGCGTAATTTACTGTTATTACTACAGTAAGTAAATGTAACAAGGAGGTTAAAATAGTTAGGCTATAATAGTTATGCATGCCTTAGTAGCACCACTATTTAAAGGAACACTCCACCGTTTTTTGAAATAGGGCTTATTTACATTCTTTCCTACATTTAGATAGGTGTGCAAATGCATTTTTGTCTCAGTGCATGCATTGTTTTAGTTTGACAGGGTCGGCGCTAGCTTAGCTTAGCACAATGAATGGAATCCTTTGTTGCCAGCTAGCATGTCCTGAGTAAAAAAAACAACAACACGTAATTACTTCTTGTGGCCTGCGTATTCACAACGAGTACAAATAGCGATGCAGATTAACACTAGGCGATTTCCTAGGCAGAAATTTACTTGAGACTATATTAGGGGGAAGCACAGGCGAAGCACTGCTGCTTATGCCGAGTTCAGACTGCACGATTTTAGCCACGATTTTGGCTCGCCGACAGGTTTTGAGAAATCGCCGACAAATGCCCGAAATCACAGGCAAATCGGTGCTCGTTCACGCGAGTGACAATCACGCAGTGTGAATGAGCAAAGACGCGATCTGAGAGAATCGCCGACGAGTCGCCGACGCCCGTGAGATATTTGGCATGCTAAATATCTGGACCTGTCGGCGATTCACAATCCTGCTGTGTGAATGTGTTCTGACTGAAAACTACATCGGCGATGAACGACAGCCAACGAGAGAGCAAGATACAGGACAGGCTGTTCGGGGAGGAGTTATAGACCAGAATATCAGTATTTTAATAGATAGATAGGCCTATATTTACAATTATATCAAACAGAAACAAAGCACAAACATTTGCATGACCAGCAGCAACAGCAGGCCGGACGTTTGCAAAATTATTTATTTACCCCCAACTCTCTTTGCAAAACACAGTCCTTGCTCCCCTCGTCTTCCCAACCATTTCCTCCTGCATAAACTGAATATTTATTTGTTTCATTTTCGCTACAAATCAGTGCACAGACAATTTGGATCGCAATCTTCTTGTAGGCTATCATTTTTAATAACAAAGTCAGTGTCGCGCGAGAACTCCGGTCTCACGCACGCGTGATCTTCCGTTATTTCCGTATCACTTCTCGCGTTTGTTTGGTTGTGAAACGTAGTTTGCGGACCAGGCAGAGGTTGTCGGCGATTCTTTCTTTTGTAAAGTCATGCAGTGTGAAACCTCCTGTCGCCGACCCATCGTGCAGTATGAACACAGAAGCAACTGAATGTTACCCCAGATAGTCATGCAGTGTGAAAACAACAGTGACCCGATTATTTTGAAAATCGTGCAGTCTGAACTCGGCATTAGGCGAAGCACTGCAACTTGGGCGCAGAGATATCACGCAACACATGAAATCCCAAGTTGCAGTGCTTCGCCTAAGCAGCAGTGCTTCACCTGTGCTTCCCCCTAATATAGTCCCAAGTCAATTTCTGCCTAGGAAATCGCCTAGTGTTAATCTGCAGCGCTATTTGTACTCGTTGTGAATACACAGGCCACAAGAAGTAATTACGTGTTTTTTAAAAAAATTATCACTTTTACTCAGGACATGCTAGCTGGCAACAAAGGATTCCATTCATTGTGCTAAGCTAAGCTAGCACCAACCCTGTCGAACTAACACAATGCATGCACTGAGACAAAAATGCATTTGCACACCTATCTAAATGTAGGAAAGAATGTGAATAAGCCCTATTTCAAATAACGGTGGAGTGTTCCTTTAAACAGACTTTGCAAGTACCTGTGTGCAGCATCTGGGTCAGCCTTGCGGTGTGAGCGTTTGGCTTTGAGTATGTGTCGTCTCTCAGAAGAGTGGATGGACGGGCTCCGTGAATTGGAGTCTAAGCGAGGGGCATCCGGCCTTGTTCTGCAAAAATCACACCAAGACAAATTATACACCCCCGCATATGCTTCCAGAGCTTTCAAGAACAACTCTGACTCAAAACAACAACTCACTTTCTGAGAATGATGACAGCTCTCCTTTCCTTGATGTCCTGTGGGCGGATGCAATGCGTGATGTCATCGGCTGCGTAGTCACTAAAAAGAGTCAAAGCAGAGAGCATGAGCAATAATTTAATATTTTACTATAAACATGGCAGTACTACAGTACTGTGTGAGTTTTAGCATTTCAAGTACCATGTAAAATCCAAATGAATATGGAAATTATATACTACCCATAGTATAGAGATCACCATGGAATTACCGGTAACACTTTACAATAAGGTTTCATTTGTTAACATTAACTAATGTATTAACTAACTAACGTGAGAGCAACACATTTGTTACTGTATTTGTTAATGTTAGATAATACAAATCCAGCTGTTCATTTTTTGTTCATGTTAGTCAACATTAACTTGTTAACAAACACAACTTTTTGTTTTTAATAATGAAATAGTAAATATTGAAGGATTAATAAATGCTGCAGACGTGCAGTTTATTCTTAGTTCATGTTAACTAATGTAATTAACTAATATGAAACTTTATTGTAAAGTTTTACCGAATTACATTATCACACATATCACTACATACAATAACATGAGAATGTCTTGAACATGAATCGCAACACAGTAGCAACTTGTGTCCGGGCTGGTAAAGCTCCCCACCTGAGGACGGTGACGCTGCCGCGCCTCACGGGCAGGTACAGCACGGGCTCGGACACCCGGATGGGCTTGAACTGGAACTTGCAGCCGAAGCAAAGCGCGCTATCGCTGAAGAACGACACGGACACGATCGGTCGCTCGAAGATGTGGATGGGGTCCACGTGGGACACGATGCAGCCCCCGGGCTGGTAGTCATTAATCACGGCGCTATTAACGAAGCCCTCCGGTATGACGCCGTGCGTCACGAGGCGATCGATGACCAGCTCGTGCACCCAGTCCGGGATCTCGTCCACCTCGCCTTTGGAGTACAGGCGCTCCTGCCCGGGGCCGCGCTTCTCGAGCTGCGAGCCGTACGTGTAGCCCTCCCCGAAGAAGTACTTGTTCCGCAGGGGCGCCCGGTCCACCGTGTGCTCCCGGTAGAGCCCCTTGTCTGCCTTGGCAACCACCTCGTCGATCTTTGCCTCGATGCGCGCGCACTCCTCTTGAGTGAAAATACTCGCTTGTTTAATGCCGCTCTTCACTTTGCGCGCCTCCGCGTCCCGCCGCTCCTCGTACTCACTATCGTCGTCATCCGACTCGCGGTATTTGCGCTTCTCGCCGTTGCTGTGCTCGAAAACTGTGTCCCTGTGCGGTGTCATCGACTTCAGCTTCTCCCGCAAATCCGTAAAACCGGCCATTTTAAAGAGCAAAGTCCGAAATTTTGCGGCTAAATGTTGTTTATCCTGAATTCACTTCAGGTCCCCATGTTATAATATTAGTATCGGTCACTGAAGTCGTGCGCGACGTGACCGAAGGCCTGGAGCGGTGTCTCCTGCTTCCTCTTTCCCTGTTGTAGCAATTAGACCAACCAAAGTTTCCACTGCCCCATTCCACGAGCAACCCTGTTGAACGTGTAACGCAACGCAGAGAATGTGCTGTCAATCACAGGCGTCGTCTTCCTGCGGTTCAGTCCCATAACATTAGCACTTAGCACAGCTGCGGCACCGCTAGCTTCCAGTGGACACAGGTTTACAGCGGCATGTTGTTTGAATAGCACGCCTTCTGGTCACCAAACGCGGTGCTGATCAGATTATTATAATGTAACCAAGAGATAGTAGTTATTCTGCAGCTGCAGGATTGCACAGAGCCGTGAAGAGAACGTAAACTCGTGTAACCAAAACTGTTTAGAGTAGCTGCGCGCATGCGCGTCATGCCTTGCACGTAGGCAACTATGCATGAGGGTCTGGTCCAGTGACAGCCAATGAGCGACGCGATCAGCTGTCAGTAAACCCCTTAAGGCATTTTCGATTAAATTAAAGTATTACCATATTTAAGAATTATTTTTATGATTATTATAACAATAACTTGTAGACAGAAAAAGTACGGGTGAGAGTGGGAATGGGATGACCCAGAACAGACTCGAACCTGGGTCCTCTTACATGTCCGGAACATGTGCTGCTGACATCATTATTGTATTTTTATATTTTTTATTCAATTACAACAACACAAATGTTCCATAAAACTAGAACGGCATTTAAATATTTGATTATTATTATAACAAAACGTTACATTTCATTGTGCTAGCATTACCCCTGATTATTTAAATTTAAATTAAATACATATTTAGTCATGGTAAATGTCCACATTTTTATTTTATTTTGATCAACATATTTTGTCATACAAAGGGTTATGTAACAAAATAATTGATGTGCAAAAGTTGCAACCCAGTTAAAAACCCATAATGTACAAGCGATCACTACGGCTCAAATCTGAGGGACTCCTTAGTAATCTCATTTTGCATAATGAAAACATAATATTTTAAAACAGACAACTTATGCAGCTACCAATTTGCTGTATTTTATTTTGTATCATTTATTAGATCATCATTATAGAAAACACAAATGTGAACATCATATTCCAGTTTCTCCAAAATACTGAGAGTTATTTACAGGACAATTATAAACTTAGGCTATAACCAATAAATGTATTGAGAAATCTATAAAAAATACAAATTTAACAACCTACAGGCCCCATATGTTAACTAATAGTTAAATATACAAAGTTTGACTGAAAAATTGTCATCACACTACTTTGAAAACTACCATTTCATTGTCAGTCTGTGTGAGATAATAATAAGAGTGAAAAATATTACATTCATATTGTGTTCTCCTGAGTAACATCATTCTAACTTCTATATGTGCATGTTTTAAAAGATTAATATAAAAACATTTATACCTTGATTACTTTCACATCTAAGGTATCAAGGAACAATTTTACATTACATGTTTTGATGCACAAAAGCAAGACAAATAATAATCCATCTGTATAAATATTACGTATTCAGTACAAAAATAATGCTTTTCATTCACTGCGTGTGTTCTATACATGTGAACAAATACACATGATTAGTGCAAACATCGCATTAAGAGGTTTGGTTTGTTTAGTTATGATGAGATAAACAATAAATAAAAAATTACACATGAGAATGCATGAGAATGTGTTTTGTTACAGCATGGTGATTTCACTGGGTGGCAGCGTCAGCCTCTTCTCTCGCACAGAGAGCATATTCTCAATGTGCATGGCGATAACCCGACACAGCTCCAGACCCTACAAACAACATATATGGTCATAAACCACTCCTTAATACTTGTCATACATGGTTCTAATGGTGTTGAATGTGCGTTACCTGTTCCAGCTGTAACTGTGTGACTCTGTGGTTGGTTAAGTCTCCTATCAGGATGTCTACATAAGGATAACTGGATCCAGCGCTGGGCCGCTGTGTGTGAGCTGACTGAACCAGCTTCAGCTGGAACTTCACCTGCATCTCCTGCCAAAAGAAATATAAAGGTTTTATATTTGTTTTGGAGATTTACAAGCATCCAAGGTCGAAAAACACTTTAATGTTCTCATAATATACATTGCAGCATCACATAATTTCTCAAAGTGTCTGAAAACGGTTTGTTTGTTGATTCAGTCTCTCTTAACCGCTCCTTTCCTTTCCAAGAGCCTACTCTGCTCTGATTGGTCAGACAGCACAGTCTGCTGTTTGGTTTGCCACTTACAGTGAGTGATGGAAACGGAACTCTTATTACTAAATCTGAATGTCAGCTGCTGGAAGGCTTCCTCAGCGTTTGATACACTAACAGTAACGATGGCATAGGTTTTTCAGGATTAATTCCATTGTGAGTCCTCATCGTTTTAAAGCGCATGCAAAGTGGATTTGCAGTGCTGAAAACAGCATCTTCTCAACATGAATCAAACTCTTACAGTCTCAGCTACAGTGTTTGAGGGCAGGTCAGGTTGTTTGCGGGCAACCAATGAAGACCATAGGCGGGCATTATGCTAATTTGTTACATTGTTACGTATAGGTATGTAACAAAGTGAGACTGGAATTGCTGATGACTCGTTTCGGCAGTTCAGAATCGATAATTTCTTTAAGGAGACAATTTTATTTGTCATGCACTTTGATCTTTCAAACTTTGCAGACCTTTTACATTCACAAACAGCTGTATTACACACTACATGAAAAGTTATATTTGAAAAAGCATTATAGGGGCACTTTAATTTGTAAAACTGAAAACATTAGCTTTCGTAAGTCCGTGTGTGTGTTTGTAATACGCACATGAGTGTCTTTGTGCAGGAAGTTCAGTCCGTTCTGATTGACAGCGAGGATGCATGGTGCAGAGATGGTGCTGTTGCTGCTGCTTTGGATGTAAAAGAAGGACGATCCAAACATGGGAAATGCACACACCAAACCTGAAGTACACACACAAACACGATCTAGCAAACTTGCTTTTTATCATAGTATTATCTGATAAAAAAGGAGAAAAGTTAATAAGGGTGTTTGGCCTGGTGAGAATTAAATACCCAGGAACTGGGATCTGGCCTGGTGAGGGTTCAGGCTTTGGACGGCATGTACATGTTGGGCAACCAGTTGCATCCACTGCTGAGGCCCCTGTCTGCCAAAGATCTCAACTGGGATGTACTCGGTCAACTCATGACTATAGAGAGAGAACATTTCAAGTCATTATGCTTAAATTGAATATGTGGAAAGATTTTTAACTAGAAAAATCCCAAAGTGACACTTATACAGACACTTGTAAAAAAAAGTCCTTAAGAGAAATAGTCTACTGTTTAAAAGTTTGGGGTCATTCTGCAGAGATTGATGTTGATTATTATATCATATTCGGATTCTGATTTCCAGAAATTATTCATAGGGTGAAAATTAAAGGAGTAGTTCACTTTAAAAAAACTTTTGCTGATAATTTACTCACCCGCATTTCATCCAAGATGTCCACGTCTTTCTTTCTTCAGTCGAAAAGAAATGAAGGTTTTTGATGAAACATTCCAGGATTTTCTCCATATAATGGACTTCATTGGGAGCCAAACGTTCAAGGTCCAAATGAGAGTTTCAGTGCAGCTTCAAAGGGCTTTAAATGACACCAGACGATGAATAAGGGTCTTATCTAGGACCCTTCGAGTCATGACTCGAAAAAAGATTTGTTAATTTTGATGAACGAGTTCGAACAGGAGAGTCACGAACGCTCTTCACAGAACAGAGCAAGGCGAGCATTTGTGCTTATAAAACTTAAACTTTGTTATTTATTTTTGAAATGAGCGATGGTTTCGCTAGATAAGACCCTTATTCATCGTCTGATATCGTTTACAGTCATTTGAAGCTGCACTGAAACTGTCTTTTGCCAATGAAGTCCATTATATGGAGAAAATCCTGGAATGTTTTCATCAAAAACCTTAATTTCTTTTCGACTGAAGAAAGAAAGACGTGGACATCTTGGATGACATGGGGGTGAGTAAATTATTAGCAAAAGTTTTTTTAAAAGTGAACTACTCCTTTAAGTAAAATGTTAGTATATATAAAAAAGACAGTTGGTACAAATAAGGTTGCGTAAAGAATGAAGGATGTCTAAAGTTGAAACATACATGGTAGGTGTGTAGAGACTGTCTTTGGCTCTGTGTTGAAGAGCAGCAAGTTTGGCAAACTGGTTAAACTGCTGTTCACTGATCTTTCCCTGAGGTATGATATTCAGCAGACCCTTCACGTAGTCTGGCAGAACCTGTGCAAACACAAACACATACAATTATGATGGAATTATAGGTGCAGGTACATTATATTTAGAAAATAATTGTGCACTTTTTGAAAATTTCAATAACATTATTCATAAAATGTGCTCCAGGAAATTTATTATATTTACACTACCGGTCAATGTTTGGGGTTGGTAAGATTATTATATATTTTTTTAAGTTTGAAAGCTTCTTATGCTAACCAAGGCAGCATTTATTTGATAAAAATACAGTAATAGTGACATTGTGAAATATTATTGCAACTTAAAATGAATGTATTTTAAATTGTAATTTATTCCTGTAATGCAAAGCTGAATTTTCAGCATCATTACTCCAGTCTTTAGTGTCACCTTCAGAAATCATTCTAATATGCTGATTTTCTGATTATTATCAATAAAAAAAACAGTTATTTACATATATTTGTGGAATTCTTTTTTTTTCAGGATTTATTTGAAATAGTAAAGAATTCTGTAAAAGATTTCTGTCACTTTTGATCAATTAAATGCATTCTTGCTGAATAAAAGTATATTTTTTTACAACCTTACTGACACCAGACTTTTGAACGTTTGTGTAAGTCATTCTGCGTTCACGCCATGTTGTAATTGCCGTAAACATGTGATGTCCTTGGAATTATGCGTTTCAATGGCAACACTATCAACACCAAAATCCACTGCAGCTGTCTGCATGCTGTCCAAAATAATGTTGCCCTCATAAAAGTCGGAGCTTCCGAGATGTAATTACAAGTGCTATGAGGACGTAAACGCTTTTTACAAGTCGGAATCTTATAATAACGGTAATTCCGACATGGCGTGAATGCACCTTAATTTACATTTACATTTTCTTAACACTGTCCTGTCCAGATGCAATGCCTGGAAGTTTCTAGCATCAGTCATTTTTCTGTCCTCACTGAAATCTAAATACTGTCGTTATGAACATGGAAGAGACAGGATTGCTGGTTTGATGTTTAAGTGCATTACATCTGGTGAGGACGCATGTAATGTAATGGCATATGATAAGACAGACATGTCGTGCCTGGTTATAGTGCATGGTGACACAGAGCTCGTTGTCAAACTTGAGCGGATGGGCCCAGATGACTCGTCTGAACCAGAAGCTGTAGTTCGTATCAATTTGCTCCGCTTCTGTTGCAATGTCTAATATGTACTCTCGCTTATTGAGGGGCCGCACATTCTGACCTGTGTGACATAAAAAATATATGAATTAATAAATCTGGTAGTGAAAGCGGTAGGGTATGTTCGGAATGGCATACTACTAATGCTATTTTCAGAAGAATGCATAGTTATATTGTCCACACTACAGAATATACAATTTCCTGCATAGAATACTTGAATAATGTACTTTTCCTACATTCATTAAAATAAACAAGCTGTGTAGAATAGCATATCCCACAATGCAATGCTCTTGACTTGACCTTTCATTTCCAGTGTGACTAATTAACCAGAGGTAAAAGCAGCTGTATTTTGTTAATATAGTTTACTTTTGTATATTGATGTATATTGAATTAGATAGCATTTTTTATGTATAAATACAAGTGTTCTAACCACTAAACCACAGGTTGGATAATGCAGTATACACTATATAGTGAGCAATATTGAGGGCTCAGTTTGCTAATTTTCCACTATGAACACAGGCTTATAGAGGTGTAAGGACATCAATCTGTACCTCTGTTGGTGACTATGAAAATTGTGTACTCATCCATTGCTTCCAGCCTTTGTAATGCCATCTCATAGCACAACTCCTCTATGATATCCAGTGCCACCTGCACACACAACAGATCAACATCTATCTTAAGTCAACTTACAAATATAAGCACATGCAATACATGGTATGGACTGTCAAACAAGAAAAGAGACATACAGAGCAGGTTTTGATCTTCAAATGTCTCTCAATCCCGCCGGGAAATAGAAAGAGTTGCCGCTTCGAGCTTCGACCAGCCTGAAAACACATTCATGAACATAATTACATTGTAATTCATATTAAACACTCTACTGATCAACAGATGTTAAGAATGTTAAATGTTTTCTTATACAAGCAATCTCTTTTGCTCACCCAGAATGCATTTATTTGATCAAAAATACAGTAAAAACTGTTGTGCTGCTTAATATTTTTTAGAGGAAACGTTTTTTTTTGTCAGGATTCTTTTATGTGGCATATTTTTTTTGCATCAATGTAAACGTCTTTACTACCACTTTTGATCAATTTAATGCATCCTTGAATAAAAGTATGAATTATGTGTAAGACGGTTATTGACCATTATGGCTTTGAGCTCCATACTACTGGGGTAAACACTCCTGCCACCAAACTGAAAGGTCTTTCTCAGATTCTGCTCACAAGCTTTAGCAATTCCTGGAGATCACACATTAAATAATGTTAGATCATCATGCGTCATAAAATTTTTTATATTTCAATTTAGAGACTAACATAAGTTAAATGTGTACTGTATCCAACGCAGTTCATGAAAGTGCGTATCAATACCACGAATGTTATTTCTCGTGGCATTTATACGCCAAAAATGGTTTTGGCGTGCATATGCTACGCACTGAAAATCCCTTGGGTAGGATCAGGGGGAGGGGGGGATGGGGGTGCGTGCCTATTACACGCCATATCGTGCGTATCATATGCACGCGAAAACTGCGTATCATATACACGCCAAAACTGATTTTGGCGTATTAATGCCACGAGAAATAACATTCGTGGTACTCATACGCACTTTCATGAGATCGGGCTGACTGTATCTGTGTGATGTATAATTACCATGGAAAAGCACTTCAGGACTTCTGCAGACGTCTCTGAGGAACTTGAGTAAGAATGGTTTGAGCACTTCAGAGCAGCGGTAAAAAGAAGTCAGAATGTAGAGCAAGCGCCAGCCCTTCTGACAGCTGTCACTGCAACACAACACAACACAACACTAACATACAGACCATCAAACCCTCTGACAGCTGAACACAGATTCCTATCAAACAAGCAAATAAACATCTCACGGTTTAGAGCTGGTATTGGCTGTAATCTGTCTGAGGACTTGACAGTAAGCCTCATCCTTCATCAGTCCATATTCACCCGTTAACTACAAAAACAATTATGCATTTTAGTCAAATTAAAGCTAAAACTAAAATATCAAACTGGGGTCTATGAGCCCTATGGGTTACAGTACAGCTGGTCCTATGGACGAGAGGTTGTGCGTTACCTTAAGGAAGGTGCAAACCACAAACTGCTCTGATTGGCCCCTGAGTGGATGATCTCCCATGAACTTCATTATGGCTACACACAAACCAAACCCAGACAGAAATAAATCTTAAGATATGAAGCATTCCAAAAAAATAATAAACAAACATAAAACCGACTGAGTGGCTGTGATTTATGTCTCATCTCACCTAGGAAAATTTCTGAAGCAACTCGGTTCATGTTGGGGTCAGTGAAGTCTATGAGCGACTCTATGATAGGGTTCTGGAGAAAACAAGAGATCATCAGTTTTATATGTGTGTGTGTGTGGTGTACATACAATACACCACCACACACACACACACACACACACACCACACACACACACACACACACACACACACACACACACACACACACACACACACCACACACACACACACACACACACACACACACACACACACACACACACACACACACACACACACACACACACCACACACACACACACGTATACTACTGTTCAAAAATATAGTAAAACAGTAATATTGTGACATATTACAATTTAAAATAACACATTTTTTGTTTTAATAAACAATTATTTTCCTGTAATAGTAAAGCTGAATTTTCAGCATCATTACTCCAGTCTTCAGTGTCACATGATCCTTCAGAAATCATTCTAATATGCATATTTGGTGCTTAAGAAACATTTCTTATAATTATTAGTTTTGTTGCTTAATATTTTTCTGGAAACCGTAATACATTCTTTTTCAAGATTCTAAAAAAGAATGTATCAAAAAATGTCAAACTTTTTTTCAGCATTTCTTTTAAACAGAAATATTTTGTAACATTATAAATGTAAACCTTTACTGTCACTTTTGATCAATTTAATGCATCCTTGCTAATATTGAAACTTTTGAATTGTAGTGTATATGTATATGCATATGCATTGTATTTATATGTTTGTGTAATTATGCCTATAGAGGACGCAGTACCTTGCTGAATTTCACCATCTCTGCGGGGTCTTTGTTTCCTTTACTTTTTTTGGACTTATCCCTGAACGAATCACTAGTAACATAAAGAAAAGTACAACATCTGGACTCAGTCCTGTGTTTAACTGTGTTGGACTGACTTTGAATAAATAGCAGGATTTTTTTATAATAGCAGTAGCATCACGTTTACCTCTTGTTTCCATTTGACGTCCTGAAATATTTCTTAGCAAACTCCACCATGTTGTACTGGCTGTCCAAAATGATGTTGCCCTCAATTTCAGAGTCACCAAAATCCCCTAAACCATCAGACTAGCAATCACAAAACAGACATCAAAACAAGTATGTAATATTAGTAATATATCATCAGTTTTTGTTCAACTTCAACTCCAATATCTACTAACAGCCTTGTAGTAAATAGGAAATCCACATGTTTTATTTTCAAAGATCAAGAAAGAATATAATAAATGCATACAACTTTTTAATAGTGCACTTTCATTGTCGCATAATTTGCTAACATTAAATGTTACGACATATAGTGCCAGATTTGCTAAACAGGGCAAATTATTGTGAGAGCGCAATTCCAAAAAAGCATCGATGGAAGTGGAATGCCCAGTGCGTGATCTACAGACAAAACACAAATTAAAGCACACAGACACAGCGGGATTATTTCCATAATGACCAACACGATCTACTCAGAGCAGCGCAAATTAGCGTCTGGTTTAATTGGTAAATAATGCCACAAATACCAGTAAATTGACTAGCGCAAACCTTAGTAAATCACTTTGCGTGATTCATTTAAATACTCTCCTCCCATAAATTTTGCATCTGAAAAGGAAACTCCTACAAATGCATACGCAATAAGGTCAGCCACAAAAATAACCCTGTCCATGGCTTTTCAGTGCTTTTCTTTTCCACTTCGTGTCTTTAGTAAATCTTAAAATAAAAAGCTTTCCTAAGACAGTAGTTTTTTAATACCAAAAGAGGGTTCTCTGAATCTGACCCATATATATTGGCATTATATCAGCCTGTCATAGTGATATCGGCATCAGCATTTGTATATTCTGCATGAATGATGTTGTGTTTATATACCTCCAGTGAGGGGTCTAGTTCATGTGCAGCTGCAGTGGAGGCCACGGCGAGAGCGATAGCTCCTGATGCTGCCACTCGACCCTGTCTATCTCTCGGCTCGTCTCTTCTCTCTGCCGGGAGACTCAGGAAATCAGGAGCAGCTACGGGAACCACACACTCCACGGGGAACGCTCCACTCCGACCCTGCACTGCCCCATACTTCCAGCCTGAAAAAAACAAAAACACAAGCTTATGAGAGCTTATTATTTCTGCATTCCACTTTTTTTTAACATCTTTAAAAAATGGCATTAATAGATATCTGGTTTGACAAAATATATATAATTTCAAGTTTAGTTACACAATTTAAAGCATCCTATAAACAAAATAATATGTAATATGTTAAATGTCGGACCAAAATCTGGTGTGCCTCTCTTTAGCTCCTCGAGGTAAATTACTTTTTTCTTCACCACACAGCCGTAACTCTGACCTGAAACACAAATGCACATGCACACCATGAAAATGTCACAATTCTTCCTCTAAAATGCATGCACAGCAGTTTAAGTATAGTCATGCACTGTACGGGACCCTCATACAACAGTATTAAGGACAAGCCTGTCCCAAGGTTAACTGCTGATCCTCCTGATGGAATGCAAATATTTTGAGCTCCATTCTACAATAGAGTAATTTCCTAATTTTTACAGACTCAGACCTAAAACAAATCACTGTATACAAAAAAGTTATTGTCTACCGTTCAAAAATGTGGGGTTGTACAATTTTGTGCTCACCAAGGCACCGTTAATTTGATCATAAATACAATAAAAACTGTAAAATTGTGAAATATTTTTACTATTTTAAATAACTCTATTTTCTATGTCTATAAAATATATTATAATATATTTTAAATTGTCATTTATTTCTGACACAAAGCAGAATTTTAAGAATCATTCCTCCAGTCTTCAGTGTCACATGATCCTTCAGAAATGATTCTAATATGCTGATTTGCTGCTCAAAAAACATTTCATTATTATCACAGGTACAAACAGTTGTGCTGCTTAATATTTTTGTGGAAACTGTGATCTATTATAAATATCTTTACTGTCACCTTTGATCAATTTAATGCATGAATAAAAATATTTAAAAAAAAAACGTTTGAATGGTAGTGTACTTAAACTCAATGGGATGAAATCAGAAATATATTGTATTCGGGTGTCAAATATTTTCCCCTGCTAGATACTGCATGACATCACTGCTTGTGGGAAAGACCTATAGATTTAAATGTGTGACTGCATTTCTCACCCTCCTCTAATCCATCCATGGCCTGCAGACGAATGATATCTCCTTTATGGAAGTTTAAAAGAGCTCTGTCCTCCGTGATGAAGTTTCTCTCTGCTACAACATACTCAGAGTCCTGCGGAGGAAGTCAGAAGTATAGCATTGCATTTTAACACAAAATCAGAGCCGTCTTTGGCAGTGTAACAGCACCTTAAAGTCACCATGAAATCAAAAGGGAGATTTTTTTTAAAGGTGCCATGTGTAATAATTGAGGTAAAAATATCCAAAAAATGAGCTACACGCATCAAAAGAATGAGAAGAAATAAGGGCGATGATGTCATTAAAAAAATGAAAAGTTATAGTGTTGCAGAGATATCAACCTAAATTAGCATTAGCATTACTAGCCCCGGCCCGACTGGTGTTGTAATACCAGTTTCGGCCATGGGAGGCGGTATGCGGGCAACATACATAACCACCGGCCAAACTGCAACCCACGAATAACTCGCACTGCTTGTATCTCTTTAATCTCTAAAAATCTCCAAATGCTCCACGCGAAACTGTGGTCTTACTATCGTGTCAATTGATTTGATTAATATGCGCGAGGGAGAGAGAGCAGGACCGCGCTCGTGTTGTTTGAAGACTTAAGAGTGTCGCGCGCGCGCGGCCGGGGCTCGCTCTCTCTCTCTCTCTCTCTCTCTGCTCGTAAACGCGCCCTGTCAAGCGCAGCGGCAGCAGTCATTCTAGTCTACATCCCTCACCGATCAAAATAGGCTTTGGCGGGACTAATAGCGGACTATTTGACGGTTTTAGAAGATTAACAACCTGAAACTAAAAAACAGACTCGAGTAGGCCAACTTTCTGGAGGTATACTGCCCCCATCTGGTATGGAATATGTGGAGTTTGATTTGATTTTTTGACAGATGGCACCTTTAACGGAATTTATTATTTAAAGGTCCCATATTGTCAAAACTGAAATTACCTGGCTTTTTTCATGATGACAGAGGTCTAGGGTCTATGAAACTACCATATAAGTTTCAAAACAGTCAATCCACAGACAAATGCACACAGCCTGCGTAAAGTAGCTGTGCCTTTTCACGAGCCGTTGTGACTTCCTATTATTTGTGATGTCAGAACTACTAAGTCACCGCCTTCAGTCACCTTCCCCTCCAATGGTGGGTCACTCAGAAAACACCAGGCCAATCAGAAGAGAGGCTCATGAATATTAAGTAGACAGGCCAAAATCGAGCTGTTCTTGGCAGAGCTCCTGAGAAAGGAGCTGTAAAAATATATTGAGATGTTTTTTTGGTACTTATACCGCAAATATATATTCTTAAGGACATCAACACCTAAAATAAAACTTCAGAAAGTTGTACAATATGGGACCTTTAATTATTGTTATTATTTAGTATTTATTATAAATTATAAATTATTTATCTTTTTTAAAATCATGCACCCTTGTAATTTTTAATCAAAATAACTCCCTCTTGCAGCGACATCTCTTCTCTTCTCTGATGACGTGTTTAATGGCAATAAGGCGGGACAACCTGTCACTCACATGACATCACAGTAATTGCAAACCACAACCATCCAATCAATTCCTGATAGACAAAATAAAGTCCCGCCCTACATTTTTTCTTGTTCAAGAAGCCATTTTACTCACATTTCCAACATTTCACAACTGTAAAAAAAGAAGAATAAATCAAATCCTCTTCCGTACCTTCTTAAGATGAGAGATGAAGAGATCAATCATCTGTTTGATCTGAGGAGCTTTGGCTGAAAACAGAATCAGTTTCTCATTCATCAGATTAAACTCCAGCATGTTCTGAGACGGGATGGTCACAAACAGGATGTCTGTGTAGCTGTGGGAGAGATGGAGAGTCGTGGTACTCAATCTTTATGAGGTTTCTGTCTGACAGAATGCTAAATGGCTGGATGGATGACGCACCTGTACGGACGGAGCACTCTGAAGTAGTCTGGAGCCGCAGAGCTGCTTTTCACTGTCTTTAGAAGTTTGATCCCAGAGTGAGACACTGCCAACACCTGCACTCCAGTACCCACACTGCCCTACACACACACACAACACACCGTGGTGACAAATCAGGCATAAACTGAACTCATACTAAAAGTCTGCCAGCAAAAGGAACTCACAGAGGCAGGAAAAAGGCGAGAAAAATAAATCTCCCATGATTCCCTGGCAGCAGCAATCACAGCTTTCTTCACACTCTCATCCGGAACATCTGTGTTCGGCTCGATGCCATGTTGAGCTATGAAATATAGTAACAGATCAGTGTAGTCATCAAAAACATTCAACTAAACATGCCATGGGAAATGATTCCACATAGAAAATAAATGTAACTATAAATTAATTCCTTCCTCACCAAACAAGGATTTCATCTTCTGTCTCTCCTCTTTAGTAATACGCACACAGGCCTCTGTAAATGTGTCATTGACAATCTGAAAAACATCATTTAAAGGTGAGAAATAAATTACAAAAATATGGAATGAAGAGAGAAAAGCAATGTATTTGGCAAATCTTTTAATATTTGAATAAAAATGTTTGGGATTAGTACGTTTTTATTTTTCAGCATGTGCATTACATTTATCAAAAGAGTCAGTGAAGACTAACATTGGTACAAAAAATGTATTTCAAATAAATGCCATTCTTTCAAACTTTCTATTCATCAAAGCAGATGATTTTCTGAAGGCGATGAGTGGAGTTGGCCTCACCTGTTTGAATATGAGGTTCAGCACTAGCGGATGGTTCCAGCTGTCTTTGGGGTAGAAGACCTACACCAAGTTGTACAGCAGCATTAGTGCTGAAACGGTTCTGTGTTCAAGATGATCTACAAAATGTACAAAATACACACACACACCTCCTTCCTGAGGCAGATTTTCCAGGGGACGTTCGTGTAGGTGTAATGCTCCTCTGTGCTGCTCCTCTGCAGCTGTGTTTGGATGCTCTCAGATTCCACTGGAAGATCTCGGGACACTGGTGTTTGTGTGTGTGTGTGTGTGTGTGTGTGTGTGTGTGTGTATGACAGATGGAGAAATAGAGATGGTTGAGGACATACAGTATGCATTATATACAGTATATATATACTGCTATACAAAATTTGGGGTTTGTAAGATGTTTTTGAAAGAAGACCATCTTGCTCATTTATTTGATCAAAAATACAGTAAAAAAAGGTAACGCTGAAATATTAGTACAATTTAAAATAACTGTTTCTATATTCATATATTTTAAAATGTAACTTATTTCTGTGATGGCTGAATTTTCAGCATAATTACTCCTTCATGATCCTTCAAAAATCATTCTAATATGCTGATATACAGATCTATAAACATTTTTGCTGTTTAATATTATTGCGAAAACCATTTTTTCAAGATTCTTGTATGAATAGAAAGTTCAAAAGAACAGCATTAATTTGAAATAGTAATATTTTGTAACATTAAAAATGTCTGTCACTTTTGATCAATATAATGCATCCTTGCTGAATAAAAGTATTAATTACTTAAAAAAAAAACTTCTGAACAATAATGTGTGTATCCCTTACAAAAAGATGGTTATACTACAATACTTTGTTATCGTACCATTGGTACGTCATTACCATATTCATTTGCTTTAGTATTTAGAGAATACAATGGTAATACCATCAAGGTAGTGCTCAAAAAGAGATAAAACTGTGATAATACCATAATATCTGTTGTACGCAGTGTGTGTGTGTGTGTGTGTGTGTGTGTTGTGTGGTTCACCTGGTGGTGGTAAAGACAGTGGTGGTTCTGGTGCTTTCTTCTTGCTGCTTTGAGTTGGTTTGAGGCCTCCATCTCTGGACACAGCGGCTGGAGGGAGAGGCTTTCTCTACACAAGCAGTTACACACAGCACAAGATGTTATATTTTGCAAAGACAAGCATTTTGTGCACAATATGACCAGGAATGTGTATAAAGAAAGAAAAGCAAATTCAATCTTTTCACCATATAAAACAACCGAGTCTCTTCAGAATTTATGGATTTAGTTTTATCTCTAAATGAACTTTTTGAAGCATCAAAGTGGTAGTTGTGTAGCTGTCAATGGAGGAACAGAAATTGCTCAGATTTCATTACAACATTTTTTTTTTTGTTGTCCAAAGATGAACGAAAGTCTTACGGGTTTGGAACGACATGGGGGTGAGTAATTAATCACAAGAATTTTTTTGTTGTTGGGTGAACTATCCCTTTAAAGCATAGCATAGCATAGCATAGCATAGCTAAGACACGCTTTAAATGGATAGTACAGAAGTGAGAGACGTAGACATGGGAAAACATACACACCTCTGGAGGAGGTGGATTGTCCATCTGTGTTTTTAGGATCTGCATTGCCTCATCATGTGGGTTCAACTTCTTGACAAAACCTTTCCCATCTCGCCTGTCAACAAACGCATGCCAGTCTTTGAGTTAATAATAAAATAATCTGATTGCATGATGATACACAGGAGCAAAGGCACAGGTAACCCACCTCTGTCTCTGAGGCACAGGTTCTGGGTCCGGAGTTTGATATTGTTTAATGATGTCTTTAATGTTGTGGCTGGGAACAATGTGCTCAGAGTTAGACACAGAATATTTCACCACATCTGTGGCAGGAGCCGGAGCAGAACGCATGGGACCCGTGACCGCAACAGGAGCTGAGAGACAGAAAGAAAAAGTTGGAATATATAGAAGTTACAGAAAATTTATTTATTTCAACTGTTGGGCATTATTATATTAAATGCAATCACACCATGTTTTTTAGCAGGCCTGCTGTCAAGTTTAATTGGTGCAGCGGGGGCTTGTTTCTTCCCTAATGTCCCATTAGATGATGCAGCCTGAAAATCATTTAGCCAAATATAATAAATCATCAACAGTTCTTATATGAAAATATACTCAGCAGTTAAACAGATTAGATAAATAAAAGTGACTAAAAGTTACAATCAATCAAAGTGCAATTAGAAGTAATTAAGTTGCAGTGTAATATGAAAAATATACAGTATTAATGACAATAATCAATAAAAGAAATGCACATAAAAACAAAAAATAAGCACTACTGTCAACCATATTATATTAACTTTCATGAACCAGTTTTTAAAAAGTATTCTATATAGTCCTTAAGTAATATAAAAATATAAAATGAATTACACAAACTGCTTGTATACAGTTCAAAAGTTTAGGGTTGGTAGGATTTTTTAAATGTTTTCTATTTTAATATATTTTAATGTGAATTATTCCTGAGTGAATGATTCAAAGCTGAATTGTGCACATTGTGAATTGAACACATGATCCTTCAGAAAACATTCTCTTATGTTGATTGGCTGCTCAAGAAACATTTATTATTATTATTATTAATGTTGAAAACAGTTGTGCTTCTTGTTATTTTTGAGGAAACCGTGATGCAAGTTTTTCAGAATTCTTTCATGAATTGAAAGTTCCAAAGAACAGCATTTATATGAAATCTTTTGTAATATCCTAATTTTCACAAATTTCTTTGCTGTCACTTTTGATCAATTTAAAACTTCCATGCAGAATAAAATTTCTCTTACTGACCTTAAACTTTTAAATGGTAGGGTATTTATATTTACATTATATGTATTTATTTAGCAGATGCTTTTATCCACAGCAAATGAGGAACTTCATGAGCAATTGGACACAATGTCAAGTTTACAGTATAAACTAGATTCTATCAAGACTTGGGCACCTGTGTAGTCTTGGTGTTCTGCGGCTGTGGCGTTGGGGGGCTGTTCTTCTTCATGGGCTCACTTTGCCCCTGTGAGACGCTGGGGGTGGCGTAGATGGAGGTGGAGGCGACGGCCGGTTGGGGGCTCACGGGAGGGCTTGTGTACACGGACAGGGGAAGTGGGGCGTAGGGGCTGAGGGGGATGTTTGCGTAGGGGCTGGGAGGGATGTCGGGGTACGGGCTGGGGGGCAGAGTGCTGTAAGGGGTGGGAGGAGGACTGGTTGGGGGGCTGGTGAGGGGGGACATTGGTGGACTGGTCACCATAGCCATCGCCTGCATGGTCATCTGCTGAGCCTGAAGATGGGGACAGTCGAGAGACACAAGGTGACTTTAAACACTTGAAAACCAGTTCACACCAAGAACAATAACTCTAACGATAACTATATTAGCGTCCAGACCAGTGGACAATATTATTCTGTTTATTATTAGGATGCGCAGCAGTTTTTATTATAAATACATTTTATTTTATTTTATTTGACATATCAAAATATGTACAAATGTAACATACAATCTGTAACCAAACATTCAAAAAGTAAAATGAATAATAAATGAAAACAAACAAAATAAAAACTATAATAGTATATCAATGATACTAAATGAACACTGGTTTAGTTTACTTTTTATTTTAGATTTTATGTTTTGTATTTTTTTGTGATTCTGTTGTTTGTTTTTGTCATTTTTATTATAATACAAAAATATATGTCTATATGGTTTTTTTAATCTTAATTAATTAGTTTTAATTTATTTAGTTTGAGTTATTTTAGTATTTCAAGTTAAACTTAAATGAGAAATGTTGACTTGGAAACTAGATAAAATAAAAGTTTAAGGTTTTTATATTTTATTTTATTTCAATAAAAGCTTATTTTAATTAAATTAACACATTTTTTTTTAATGGATTTTTTTAAAAACTAAACAAAACTTAAAAAAATGGAGTGTCTATATTTACACTAAGTGCAAATAGCCCCGGGCTATTTACACTAACTCCTCCCAAAATACTGCTATTTCACTTTATGTAAATAGAATCTATTGCTATTTGCACTTAGTGCAAATAGCCCCTGCTAATTTAAAAAAAAATTAAATGATTGAAGAAAACTTAAGGATTACTTTAAAAGCCTTTATTATCAGATGGCTAAACACTAAAATTCAAAAAACTCTCCAACGTCTTTCGGCCCATGCCTTCCTCAGGGAGAGCAACACAACCAAAGACATAATACATACATAGACGCCCTATTGGCCACTTTGGAACATTGCTGCGATACGTCAACGTGTCCGCCATTTTCCGGAGGTCAAGACTGCGCTGTGAACAAATGCAAGTAAACGGGTGAGCTGCGGTTTTCCTGGATAAAAACAATAATAACGTTTACATTTATCAGCCGATTTCAGTGGTTTGTACGTGGTGTATGTTACTATTACTAATTATATAATGACCAAATACAACCAGAAATTTTTTTTCAGTCTTGTTTGTGAAAGGTAATTCCCAGAGACCTGTTTTCAATTGTGTGGCGACTTGTACAGCCCCACGCAGCGCACGAAACAGGCATTTTTCTCAATTCCCATAATGAGAGATATGGGAAAGTTGCCCTCCTTGATATGGCGGCGCCATTGACGTACGCTCCAGCAGCCAATAGGGCGTCTATGTATATATTATGTCTATGAACACAACAACCTCAACCACAGGCGCAAGCAGTTTCATTCATTAAGACGTCTGATTAGTTAACATTTGTCATGTGATTAACTAATCAGATGTCTTAATGAATGTTTAATGCTGCAAAGAGATGTTGATTAAAGCCAAGGCCACTATGTATCCAAGATTGAACGAAGACTTGGATTTGGGTTTATGAAGGGGTGTTTCTGAGTTTGGAAATGTGTTGGTGAATGTTTAATGCTGTAAAGAGAAGTTAATCACATGACAACTGTTAACTAATCAGACGTCTTAATGAAAGAAACTGTTTGCACCTGTGGTTGAGGTTGTTGTGTTGCTCTCCCTGAGAAGGCATGGGCCGAAACGTGTTGGAGAGTTTTTAGATTTTTTGTATTTAGCCATCTGATAATAAAGGCTTTTTAAGTGCCATGGTCACCCTTAAGTTTTCTTTGATGGACTACTAAAATACATGGGCCATAGAGCACCTTGACTTCTCCTTTAGATGCGCTCTCTTCTATTGGACTTTGTTTAAATAAAATTATTGTTTACACTAAAATGAAAATTCTGTTATAATTTACTCACCCTGAAATATTTTTTCAAAATGTAATAAAAAAAACCAGCAATTTAAATAATTAGTCAAATGCTTTGAAACAACATGAGTATGAGTAAATGAGAATTTTCATTTTTGGGTGAATTATTGTTTTAATAAAGACTGTACCATAATGACGGCTTGCTGGTTGATGATGGTTTGTTGCTGTTGGGCCAGGACAGTTTGCTGTTGGTCTAAGGGGAAGAATTAAAAGACAATACTGAATACTTTACTTGTCCATCACTAAGCCCTGGCATTTTAATTAGAAATACCTGGCACTGGGGCCACCGCTGGCATTCTAGGCATGACTGAAGTGCCTGGTATGGGTGGCAGAACTCTCACTGCTGCAAAATACACATAACACAGCCCATCACATCATTCAATTATGTACAGTATGTGGGCATTCATAATTGAGTCCAGCTGAAAAGATAAGCATAGCTGGTCCTCAGGCTGGGATTCTGGAGAGCTGGTGTCTCTGCCAGACTTCTTGACTTCACTAACGGATCTGGTCAAGCAGCAGGAAAATTACGGTAAGTCAAATTTATTTCACAATACAGATTGTTTCAAAGCAGAATGTTTATCGTATCTTAATAATCTGCCTTATAGTCACATTTAGTTAAAGCTGGGTGATAATATAGTTCTAATATATAAGATACAAGCAATCAAACAGATAAGATATACTATAGTATGTATGGAGTATGTATGTAAAAAGTTTGGCATCTTTAAAGAGCTGGGCGAGTTAAATTGTGCGAAAAAAAAATTCAGGCAGTTGAGATTAAACCGATGAATAGCCTTTTAAATGGTCTATATATATAACTGTACTACACACAATGGGTCTCATTCATGAAACATTCGTAAATATACGAGTAAAAATGTGAGTGATTTGCGCGTAAAGAGACCTTCCCGAAAACTCTTCTCCTGATTCACAAATACTTCGTAAACGTCAGATCTGATAGTGAAATGTGTGTGTGTGTTAATGAATTCCAATCAGTCGTAAATGGGATGCGTGTGCACGTTCATTCTCAATTACCATAAATCCCGCCCATTAAATCCGACTGACAACTATATATGGGCATCATATTATGACATGAATGCGAATGAAAAAGAAAAATTTCTCAGATGCACAAATTGAAGTTTTATTATCAGAAGTTCATTCAAAACGCCACATTTTATTTTCAAGCGTACATAGTGGCGTATCGGGTCCTAAAAAAAAGGAAGCTTGGCAGCATATATTACAGATGCAGTTAATGGAGTTTCATCTGTTAAGTCCCAGAAGTGAGAAGAAAATGGTTCGACATTTAGCTTGAGAGCAAAAAACGGATTAGTTCACTTCGGAAAAATCGTATTCAAACTCGAGGAGAAGGACCACAATCGCATATGCTATTACTGGCTCTCATAATAAGAAAAACCATATGTAATTACTATAAATAATATTTTTTCAAAATGCTGTGTAAATATGTACCCGATTAAGGTGAATTAAAATGCAGCCTTATTAATGAGCAAAACGTTCGGGTGTTAAGCACACTATTATGCGTGGCTGGGAGCAGGTGTAGATTTCTTGCGTACCAACTAACATTTGGAAAATACGAACATTTTAATGAATCCGAAAATTTACGCCAGAAGCACTTTACACACGATTTACACAAAATTTGTTCTGCTCGTGTTTCATGAATGAGACCCATTGTACTGTGTGTATGCAGAAAAAAAAATGGGATAAGTTTTGCAGGCAGTCCAGCACCAAAACTAGCATAAACCAGCCTGGACCAGCTTACTGACCAAATTACTTGCTTTTTTTTAAGCCGGACTTCAGCAGAGGATGTGTGAAGTGAATGTGTGTTTACCTCCAGGCTGAAGACTGACTCTAACAGGGGACTGCGCTTCATCGCCACCTACACCTCCTCCACCCTTCATCCTACCAGACAAAACTGAAGCATCAAGGTCCTACATATAAAAGAATAATCCAGTTAGTTACTAAGACTGCATTTCAGAGTACTACAGCAAAACAAAAAACAAACAAAATAAAAATCTATAGCGTTCCATAGAATGTTTTACTTTCATAATATCTTTCTAAGTGAAACGAAGGTAAAAAATAAAATTCAAATTAGTCCAGATAATATGCATTAAAACCAATCTGGAGTAAAAAAAATTAGAGAATGTCGTTTTCCTTTTTTTTTTTTGCAGATGGTTTTTATGCTGTAAAGGTTAAGGACTCTCTGTGTTAGTTGAAAATTAAATGGTTTTATTTCTATGAAATGGTTTGATAAATATGGTTTTATATTTGAAATGGTTTTACACTCACATAAAAGCTGTATTTGCATTCCATGAAAGAAGATAAACAACCTATTTTTCTTTCATAATGTATTTCTGAGTGAAACAAGATAGATATTAAATAATAAATCAAATGTAGGGCTTCAAGCCACACAGAGAGTCAGATCATGCTTTCACACATATTTTACTGCATTAATCTGTTTCTATAACAGAGATTGATTTAGAAATCATTGATTTAAAAGTGTGTAGTTTAGTGCATGACTCTTGGTCTCCGTCTCTCTCTGCATGTGGGATAAGCCTCATTAAAAAATTACACACTCATTTGCTTACTTTTTCCTAGTGCTCTGTGTGAAACGATCATAGGAAGCACAGCCATACACACACACAAACAAACACATAAATGAGACTTGTAGTAAAGTAATCTTTCATTCTCTCGCTCTCTCTGACACACACATTAGGGGTTTATTGACATTATGTGTGTGTTTTAATCAGGTGTCACCGTACCCCAGTTCCATCAGACAGAACTGGGTCAAAGAGGCTGTCCAAATACCGGTCCATCCCGCGATGAGAGGCATCATAGGACGGTTCTGAGTCTGATAAAGACAGAAAGAGACTGTCTTAGGAAAATAAGGATAAAGTGGAAGTGGTAACAGGAATTTATGTAAAAAAAAAAAGATTAATTAGGCAATTTTTTTTTTAAGTATAAGAAGCAAATACATCCCAAGATACACTAGCGCTTAAAGTTTGGGGTCAGTAGGATTGTTCTGTCACACTTTAGTTTAGGGTCCAATTCTCACCATTAACTAATTATTAACTATAACTAACTCCTAATTACTGCTCATTAATAGTTAGTAAGGTAGTTGTTAAGTTTAGTTATTAGGTAGAAATAAGGGATGTAGAAAAAGGTAATGCAGAATAAGGCATTAATGTGTCCTTTATAAGTACTAAAAAACAGCCAATATCCTAGTAATATGCATGTTAATAAGCAACTAGTTAATAGTGAGAATTGGACCCTAAAGTGTTAACGATTGTTTTAAAAAAAGGACAATGTATGCTTTTATTCAGCAAGGATACAATAAACTGATCAAAAGTCACAGTAAATACATTTATAATGTTACAAAGATTCCTATATTTCAAATAAATGCTTGTTTTTGAACTTTTTATTCATCAAATAATCCTAAAAATATTGCATCAATATTGGTTTCCCCAAAGACACAACTGTTTTCAACATAGATAATACTAAGAAATGTTTCTTGAGCAGAAAATCAGCATATTAGAATATTTCTGAAGGATCGTTTGACACTGAAGACTGGAGTAATGAAAAAAAAAAATCACAATAGAAAGCTGTTATTTAAAATAAATGCAGCCTTGGTGAGCAAACGAGACTTTCAAAGACAAAAAAAAATATTACTGACCCCCAAACTTTTGAACAGAGATGTATTAAAGAAATAATTTAATGAAGAATCTAATCTATTGCAAACATAGTAGTTAATTATACCATCAAAATATACTGTAACCTACGTAAAAAAAGATAAATTCATGGAAACCAAGCTGAGTGTTTTGAAATGTCTCATGCCAGACAGATTTTACATTGTCACATGACCATAAGTACATTTTTCTTAACTTCAGGTTCAGATAAAATGGTAATCAAAACAATTTTCTCATGTGTTCATTAACCGAAAATTCAAAATACGCCAGGTGAAGTCATTAACACTGATAGAACAAGCCACTGCCTTAAAAACATTATTAATGATCAATGACCTGAACATGTCACCCCTGCAAGACCTCTTAAACCTGTATAATGTTACTCATCCTCTGGACATGCACACAGAAAGGTTACATGAACACCATCGGGGTTAGTTTAGCTGTATGTAATCTAGCCATTCTGTGTGTATCTGATTCTACTTTACATGCAGGGTTGTACAACTGCTACAACAGGGGCTGTAGTTTAGTGTTTCTTCAGATTATGCTTAGATAGTCATGACTCATGAGACAGACCACTAGGCCTATTGATGGAATAACAATCACCGGGCAATCAGATTGAGAAGGGTTAATGACTATGTCGTTTCACTTAGGAACTAGTATCGTTGTGCTTCATTTAAAAAGACTGAAAAAAGGAGGTTACCCAGACTGTAGTGACCTTCAGAAATCGGTAGGCTGTTGGTTGCAATGGCGCTCGTTCGGTTGGCATACGAAAGCGGCCCATCCTCATCCTCTTCAAATCCACTGCCAAAGAGACTTCTGCATACCAACGTATGTATTACAATGTCACAACAATGCACTACAAATGAAACGTGGGAGAACAACTAAATATTTTGGGATGCATACATACATGCTCGCGTTGGGTCGTGCCTTGCTGGGGTCTTCAGTAGAGATGATGAAGTATGTTTTCTGTTTTGGGAAGTCTGGCAGCAGCTCCAGGTCACACACCAGATCGAGAACATAATCGTGACCTTCTAACTCCACCCACTGCGCCAGCTCTTTCATCAGAACGGACCAACCCCATCGACTCTCAGAGGACACGCCCCTGCAGGATGGCCAATACCATGTTATGGACACTACAGGCTGGAATACACTAGACAACACATAGGCATTATATACTTGCTGACTTTGTAAATGTTTACAGAGAATAACTGGGCAACAAAACGACTGAGGATCACAATTGAACAGACTTTTCAAGTCACTCTGAAGACAACAAACTCAAGTATGCTTCGTTTCTAGAAGATGTTTGTAATCCCCAGACTGGATGAAATCAAAGTCTAAAGCTGAAAAAAAATCTGAGTCTGTGCCCATCATACACTATGCGATTTCTGCTAAATCTGTCAACTCCGACTACCTAAAATCTGCAGATTGGCTCTGATTTTCAGCAACTAGCGTACTTTGTAATCTTCGTAAAATCTGTGTAAAGGAATCCAGCATTAAGATACTGTATTTTCAAGTAAAATTCAGTGGGGAAAAAGTTCACCTGTGTTGTAGAACATCTCCTGCAAGGCCCTCTCCATTGGTCCAGGAATGGACAGGACACAGGAAAGAGACACCTAACAAAGAGATAATCAAATAAAACTCAAATCAAAAAAGCCCCAAACCCAAGTCCCTCTGTTATTATGGTCTCTAGATAGAGCCAGGCTTACTCCCAGTCTAAATCTATACTTTTTTTGTTCCAGGTGAAAATCAGGGGAAAATCATAAGTCAGATTGCTTAGAAAAGTAACCACATACGTTTCAACCTAAAAAGAATGGAGTTTTCATTTCTATAAAATACAAATAGTATACAATTTGAGATACACTCATGCCACTTTATTTCTTCGGATGGACACAAACAAATATTTTTGGAAAAATAATCCATATGTGAGACCATCTATCACGGAGCCCCACATATGACATGTGTAAGCCAGAAATTGTAGCAACAAATTAAGAATTTATTCCCATAACTTATTCTCTTTAAAGCTGCTGTCCGTAACTTTTTTAAGTTAAAAATAATCCAAATTAATTATTTTAAAAAAAAAAACATCTTCAGCCAGTGTTCAAAACTATCTGTTTGCCTAGCTAGATTCAAAACAGTTAGCTTGTAATAATGATTTTAATTCCAGTGGTACTGGTGGGTTTACCCGGAAATTCGAGCATGTCTTTGCGTCATTACGTCACATCCGTACACATAAAGAAGGAGTTTCGGCTAGCCGGCTATACTGCGCGTGAGGAGATGTAGAGATGGGCTTTTTACATGATTAAACTCATGGCGGATCCAGAAAGATCCAAACAACAATCATCAGTGTCAACTGGAGATTAACCAGTTATAAAACCCAAAAGACTTCGTACTTCGGATTTAAGGTGGAAAGAGAAAGAAACCGTCTCATGCGAACACAAGGATACACATCGGTGAGGCTTTTGAAAGGTGCGTTAACTCCCGAAGGGGTTCGAAACGGAAGAAGAGACGGCTTTTTCTGCTGAACAAGTAAGACATTTCAATAGTTCAATCGTGTAACGGTACGTTTTCTTAATTCACACAGTTATGGAGTTTCCTTTGTTGTGCCTTTCTCGTTTAGCTATTATGGAGAATATGAATTCTGAACTACACAGGTAATCATAAAACATATTAAATAACGTTAGTCACGCAACGCTGATATTGTTAACATGAACAATTTGAGAACAAATTTAAGTAGGCTATATTTGCACGGTTGCTGTAAATCGCGCTGATTAAATCTAACGATCGCTTGTCATGTCGAATGCTTTCCCCCTTAGTTGATCAGAACAAAAATGGATGTTACTTGTTCAGAAAACATTTTCCGGTGAAAATTCGTATGTTGGTCAAGCTTTCAAAAAGTGAATCTGTGATTCTGAAAGACAGTCTCCACACCGCGCGGTGATTGACAGCAGCACTCGCCTCAAAACACTGTGTTCATCCGCATTGTTTCATGCCGATTTACAACCCACGTAAAGATGATAATTCCGCGAATCACTGCAGTTACAGATTTCGAACAGAGATGGCGACCAAAAGGGAAAATGCTACGGACTGCAGCTTTATTTTTCTCTCATATGATGAGAGAATTTTTTTGTGAACTAACTAATATACGATGAGCCAAAGCACCTGACTTATAACCACCTTCCTAATATGCTGTTGTTCCTCCATGCATGTGTTGCCAAAACAGCGCCTACCCCGCCAAGACATGCACTCTACAAGACCTCTGAAAGTGTCCTGTGGAACTGGCACCAAGACAATAGAAGCAGATCCTTCATAGTCCTGTAGGTTGCAAGGTGGAGCTGCCGTGGGTCGAACTTGTTGGTCCAGCACATCCCACAGAAACTCAATTAGATTGAGATCTGGGGAATCTGGAGGCCATGGCAACACCTTGAAGTTTTGGTAAATTCTCACCGTTTCAGACATACTTTCAGACCCAGTTGCCATGCCATAACAATTTGGCCCTTGTCAAAGTCACTCTGATCTTTGTTTTTGCCGATTTCTCCTGCAGAACTGAGATCTGTTGTTTTCTTACCATCTATTCTACCCAGACCTTAATATGAGGACTTGTTAGAAGATGATATTGTGATCAACACACAGGAGAAAAATCTCCAATAAGAGGTCATTAATACCTGTAGCTTGTAATGGTTATGTAATTGTAAGAGAATTGACGGGTGGAAAGATTAGTCAAGATAATTTGACTGACCATCTTATCTCTACCAGCACACACACACACACACACACACACACACACACACACACACACACACACACACACACACCACACACACACACCACACACACACACACACACACACACACACACACACATATCACATATCTACTAATCTGCTCCAGCCCAAACAGGCGAGGACAGAGAGACAGTGTAATTGGATGAGAGAAGGAGTAAAATAAAGCAGAGTGACAGAGAGAGGTGAGCAAGATTAGATGAAAGAGGAGAGGCTGAAAGAAAGATATAGAGAATGACAGAAGAAGAGATTAAATAGATTAGAGGAAAGGATAGACAGATGACACCAGTCCTGATTTGCCTCCTGACCTGACATTAACATGCATTATTTGAGAGACAGTAGAAAGTGGCACAGGAAATTGAGGAGAGAGAGAGAGAGAGAGAGAGAGAGAGAGAGAGAGAGAGAGAGAGAGAGAGAGAGAGAGAGAGAGAGAGAGAGAGAGAGAGAGGAGAGAGAGAGAGAGAGAGAGAGAGAGAGAGAGAGAGAGAGAGAGAGAGAGAGAGAGCACTGACACTACTGGACGAGAACAAAAACTCAAACTGAATTGAGCTGGAAGATGACACTACTGTCTTCTGTAGAGCTGCTTTATAGCTGAATCCACTTTGTTTAATAATTAATGAATTTTACAACATTGACACTGTTATTGAACTGATTTGACTTGATATGAATAACAGAACTATTGTCATCTGTAGAGCTGCAGAGTTTGAATTTGTCTGATATTTGATGAAGTTTGCACCATTGATTCTGTTATGAATTAGTTTATCGTGAAACTGCTTTGAAACAATATGTATTGTATAAAGCAATATTTAAATAAATAGACAGAGGGGATATAAAAAGAAGGAAAACAGCACTACTTACAGAAACATTGTGGCTTAGTGTGGAACTGAAAGGGAGTTTTAAAACCCAACTGTATGGAAATAGTCAAGAATCATGTCTATTGACTGCTGTTTTCTGTCTGACGTTGTTGCTTTGTTTCAAAATCAAGTGAGCTGCCTAACTAGACAGCATTTATAGTAATCAATTGGGACTATTTGCAAAGATTTATTTTAAAATATGCACACATTCACTCTTAATCGTCAGCTCCATTAATATTTCTTGTCTTTTCACATTCAGTTACGAATTAGATGAATCACGTGAATGAATTTATATTATAAATTCAAAACGACGGAATTCGATAAAAAGGTAGCTTGCATCACTGGATATTATTGTTGGTTGTTCAGTAAACAGTTGTCAAATGTTAATGCTCAGCTATTTTGCAATTCATGCTTAGTAACTGTGAACAGTAAAGCTTGTCTTCTGTGATTTGATTGCCATCTCAAATATTTTGACATTGACGAGGTCATATTTGGGACAATTTTGGGACAATTTATGAGTACCCTTCATGTATATGGTGGTTATGTCATACGTGAAATACTAAAATACACTTTTTGAGGCAGTAACATGTGATGCACTTAATAGAAAACATTTTTAGTTTTAATTTTTGATATATTTTATTGTTATTTCTAAGTAATGTGGCACGTCCTAAATGAGTCTGAACAGAAAAAGATGACAAAAATCAGAATTAGTCTGAAATCTGATTTTGGTCATAGTTTAACTATGCTGTTTTGTTCACGGTGTACATTATCCTCTTTACTTTGTTACACACGTAAGAAAACACTAATAGTGTCTTACCATCAAAACAGTGCACCTGGAGAACCATGTGTGCTTTCTTGCGGGTGGCAGTCCACTCTAGCAGGGATGGAGGGTATGTTCGAGATGCTTCAGGGACTAGGTGGGATTTCTGCATGGCTTGGATGAGTTTGTGTTGGCACAGAGACTTAAAGCCATTCAGAGCATAGTCTGATACAAATCTGACAGAGACAGAGGGAGAGACAGTTATTTAACTGCTAAATCTCACATTGACTCGAGCTCCATGTCCATGACACCAAACTTTTGAATCGTGTGTGTTTGTATGTTCATTTGTGCATTCTCTCACTTTAGCAGATATTTCTCCATCTTCTCAGATGGGGCAAAGGAACTCAAACATGCAGCCATCAACAGCCAGCCTCTCTCTGCATTTCTGCTGTTTTCATTCCGCCACACCTGATTGGCTATCTGCGCTAGGATCTCGTCTCTGATTGGTGGAGTGGCAAGGCCTCTCTGAATATGTGTAATTTCCAAACAGGTTTTCTTGAGCTCCATTCAGGTTTGGATCTCCCATGAACCTCAAAATCTGTCAACCAAAACAGATATGAAAATTCACCAACAAACTGCTAAGAGACGTACAAAGGGTGACTGATAATAAGACTGGATTTGTGGTAACGGTAACATTACCAGTATAAACACATCTAGAGCATCCTGTTTCAGATCATCTTCTAGACGGGTCAGTGAGTTCTCCAGCGGTGCTGTTAGCATCCCGAACTGCAATTCCTACACAAAAGAAAGAACAAATATAGACAAAATGTACTGCATTATGTCCTTAATGGTAGTGGATTGTGAGTATTATCCACATGAGTGTGTGTGTGTGTGTGTGTGTTAGCAGGCAGGACATTCACCCTGAAATGCGTGCGTATATATTTGGTCATCAGATAGTTGTTGATGTCCAGTGGAAGAGTGAGTTGGGGGTCCGTCTGTATTCTAGGAGCCTGAACCAGAGCCAAGCAGTCTGAATGACGCTCCCTTCCAGCTAAAAACAAAGCAAAAGGTAATATTAAACATAGGTTTAAAATTATTTAAAATTATTAGGTAAAGTAATGCCTAGTTTTGCATCGTCTGTGCATAATTTTTTTATTTCAACTGCAACAATACAAACTAGACAGCTTTGTTGATTATAATGGGAGCAATGCAACATCTGATTGGTAAGAATTGAGTGTTATTTAATATAATTAAGATACTAATATAGTTTTTATTATTATTTTGATTTAGTTCTCTGATTTCATTTTAGTTTTAGAAATTTTGCTGTGAAATTTTGTCTGTTTTATTTTTTGGTTAATATATCGGTAGCCTACACTTTATTTTGCAGTCCTTTTTCGCATGAACATACTGTGTACTTATTGTAGTAATGAAACTAACTATGTATTAAACCCTGAACCCTGTACTCAGTACTTCTGTGTAAGTACATTGAAAGTGCACGTACTGTAAAATAATAACATGTGCAACACATGTCTATAGTTTTAAATTATTTTAGTTAACTAAAATATACCTAAGTTGTAAGGATGTTTTGGGTGGTTGCAACTAGATCAATTTTAAATTCATTTTTATCATCTGCTGTCAGATCGCTAGAAAAAGTAAAAGCACCTTTTTCCATTTTCTAAATTTCAATTAATATGTATAATCTGCTGGACAGATAAGTCAGATCACTCAGAAAAATAATAGCACATCTCTCCTTAACGGGTTAAAGGTTTTGAACAAAGCTTGAACAATAATAATAATAATATTGATTTTGCCTCAGCAAACATTATTAATAATAAGCAAGACACACTGGTAAATTGTTAATAACCTGCTGTGGCCTGTAATAATCCTCCCAACTCTGCAGGAATAACTAGCTGAGTCACATTTACCACCTCCCTGCTTGTTCGCTCCTACAGAAAAGAGAAAACACATAATAAAAACTCTCGTTAAGAAAAGTGGAAAATGTTTGGCTGGGTATTTACAAAAACTGAAATCTAAAGAACAGTTTGAAAGTTTAATGAACTCCAAATGGGCCTTACGATACAACCTCAATCATCATTAGGGTGATAATATATACATAATTCCTTAAATAAAAATGAGCACAGACTGTTCTTTTACCAGTTCAATCCTTCTCCTCTCCTCTTCTGCTCTTCTCGCTAAGTAGATGTTGTACTGTAACAAAACCATGAGCAAAAGTAAAGCATTAAAAATGTGAAAACCCAAATGTGAACATATATAAATTGCATTAGACACTTTAGTATTGGTGAAGTAATGATTGGAACTTATTATTAGGTAATAGGGATGCACGATATATCGGCCACCATAGCCGTATCTGCGGAATATGTTCAGTTTTAATGTTATCGCTATTGGCCCGATAAGAAAATTAGGCCGATATATTAAAGCCGATAAATAATGGATTGTTTCCTTCAGTGAGACACTTCAGATGAGCACTGTTAGCTTGTTTTGAATTGCTTAAAATATGATTGGAATCACTTCAAAAACTGAAAATACAGTGCAAGTGCAACATATGCTGTCATATAGGCTACAAAAATTACAATTGTTTGCTTGGGACATGGCTTTTAATAGTGAGACATTTGTTTTTATAATCAGGCTCTCAATTATTATAATATTTTTTTTATTTAGATTTATCTGCCAAAATATCGGTTATCTGATAATACTTTAAATATAATCGGTTATCGGTATCGGCCAAAATGTTCATATCGGTGCATCCCTATTATGTAACGTACCCTGATGTATCTTTTGCGATTGACAATAAGTCGGATCATTGCACGGTGCCTGATCAGGTTTATACGCATTCGCAGAAACCGCCGCCTAAAAGGCACAAAGAGAATGAGGGAAGTTTCAGCCATTTCAATGACATATAGCACTCAGTTTCATTGATATTACTGTAACATTTTGATTTTTTCTGCAAAAATATCTCTCCCTGCAGAAAACCCCCCCAGATCATGAGGTGGTCAAGATCATGGTTAACCAGCTCAGCCAGTTTAATCAAAGTGGTCTACCAAGGTTATCTGAGATGGTCGGGTCTGCCAGATCGACTTTATCCTTAGCTTGTAATAATAACTTCAATGGGATCATTGTTTCTGCTTTAAGTTAATACACGATGTTATCTAACTGCATGATTTGTATATGTGCATTTCTGAAGACATTACAATTTATAGTGATCTGTTTTCAGAGGTGACTGTGTTCAAGTAATGTAGACACATGGATTTTCTGTAAAGCTGCTTTGAAACGATATGTATTATGAAAAGTGTAGTACAAATAAATGTGAATTGAATTGAACTAGCTGGTTGTCCAAGTGATCAAGCACCTAAACATAGCTTAGGCCAGCTGAATGACCTGTTAATGTCCAATGTTAACCAGCTAGAAATCTTGAAACTACAATCAAAGGCTGCATTTACACTGCCAGGTTAATGCACAGATCTGATATTTTGACCAAATCCAATTTCCAATATCTGCGTTTACTTTAATCTTCGCCCAACTTTATAATGATTTTATTGGTGATCACTTTCAGCGACATTGAGGTTTTCATGGCTGTAAAGTTTTATTATATTCATGTCAGGTGATTCTTTTATACCATGACAACTTGCCAGCATGGAAAAGTTACAGCTGTCATTGATGTTCGTAGCACAAATATTTGACTGAACGGATAAATATAACAGTAGCTTTCATTAGATTTAGAATTCTGAAGTGAAATAATCTTTATGGGTAAATTTGTTTCCCTCGCCTTGTGGTGGCTTGGAATTATTTTTTTGTTCCAGTGTAAATGCAGCCAGAAGCTGCTGTTAACAAGTTTTTCCAGTTGGGTTAAAATCCCTGAACTTCACATCATGCCTCGGACTGTATTTGGATTCTCTAGCTGTAAATCACATTACAAAATGACACGGCATTGAAGTTAAGTTACAGGCGATTGGTAGTAGTGTACCTGGCCAGGTAGCCCTTGCAGTGAGCCTGAAGATTTGTCATGTCCAAACGAAATTTGAGGAAATTCTTCCGGACAAAATACATCCGTACGTAACGCTGAAGGGTCAGTGCAGCTACATGCCTCATACGATCACGTTTACTCTCCAATAACTGATTCACTTCCTCCTTTAGAAAGATCTGAGAAGAAAAACACACTATTAAAACAAACATTATACAATGTAAAATTGTCTGTTTTTTTTTAATAAAGAAAAATGTTGGTATCTTTAGAAGTTCAATGTTTAATTATTCTGCTTACCTTTGACACGCCCACTTGATAATCTCCTTTGTTGATTGGGCAGAGCTTCATTAACATAATGACACAGTTATCTCCGTCTGGAGGTGGTGGCTTCTTCATTCCCAGCAGGGCTTTGTACCTGGGGAAACATTGGCAGAGATAATTTATTATAAGATCTGTATTCTATACACTGGCACGCGTACGTCTATTTATAGCACTAGACTAGATTACACACCATATGTCACTGCAACTATAAGTAACAAGCACCAGCTGTTGATGAGTAGGATACCTGTTTAAGAATTTATGGAACGGCACTCTGACTGGATAACCTTCCTTCCTGATGCGGATTGTGTCCCAGATTCCCGAATATCTGAGCTGAGTAGAGACCAACTCGGGATCAAATATACCAGGTTCCTGAATGGACACACAAATACATTTAATTCAAATACACATTAGAGTGGTAACACAAAATATATGAGTAAGCAAAAATAGAAATAACAAAAATACACTCAAATATGCAAACATTCTGAGTTGCATTAACCACTAAGATTTTTTTTAACATTAAACCAAATAATTTTAACAAATACAGTAAAAACAATGATATTGTGAAATATATTATTATAATTTAAAATAAACGTTTCTATTGTAATAGATTGTAAAATGTAATTTATTCCTGTGATGGCTGAATTTACAGCATCATTACTCCAGCCTTCACATGTCATATGATCCTTCAGAAATCATTTTAATATCCTGATTTGCTCTTTAAGAAACATTTTCTTATTAGTTTCTGTTGAAAACAGTTGTGCTGTGGAAACTGTGATACACTACAAATCAAAGGTTTGGGGTAAGTAAGAAAAGTAGCACTTTTATTCAGCAAAGATGCATTAAATTGATCAAAAGTGACAGTAAAGACATGTATAATGCTTCAAAAGATTTTTTTATTTTAAATAAATTCTGTTCATTGAACTTTGTATTCATCAACCCTGAAAGTATTTGAAGAAATATTATACATTCAACATTGATATTATTATTATTATTAATAAAATTAATAATGTTTTTTGAAGGATCATGTGACACTGAAGACTAGAGTTATGGCTGCTGAAAATACAGTTTTGCCATAAAAAAAAACATTTAAAAATATATTAAAATAATATACATTTAAATAATATATATACATTGTGATAATATTTCACAATGTTACAATGTTCAATAACATTAATCTTAATTATTAGTAGTGTAAATTGTCTGAAGAAAATGTGGGTGCTGCAGTGAAGTTAAATTGTTAGGGTTAGGTGTTTGTTCACATCCCTAACCTAACCTAACCACTTAATAAAACAGTGATAGTGCTGCTTGTGAATTTCTGCCCGTACCTTGTTATTATTTGGCTTTATGCAGCGCACAAAAAATGGGTTGCACCTGAAAAAAGTGAGAAGAACAGGAGATATAACTAAATAAATTCCACCAAAGACACATAATCAGGAGAAACAAATATATGAATGTATGTGTATGTGGTGATATACATGTGTAATATTGAACATATCTTTGTGTTTATGAGTGTACAAGACCTCTCCATTTTGTCAAGGAGCTCTTGTAGTGATTGCTGGAACTTGGCGGCCACAGTAGAGGGCTGATATCTCCGAGTCACTGTGCTGGTGCGGGTCATTGCTCCTTTTTGCTGATTCAGCATCTCAGCATGCTTTATGAAGAGATTGGACACCATCTAGAAAACACACCCACATATGTATATTAGAAACATACAGTCATCAAAAAAAGAAAAAGAAGAAAGAATCATGTGCATAAGCAGAGGAAATTGTGGCTTCTAATTATATCGTCTCAGTTATTTTTTTTCTTTTTAATATGACTTTTAGAGAAGAATAATAGGATATGCTTTCACATAAACACAACACAACCATATGCATGCATGGTATACATAGACTCACTCGGTTCTGGCTCTGCATAAACAGATCCAATACTTCCTGCCGAACCTGATCGAAGTTCTTATCCAGAAATTTATGGATCTAAAATCAGTATGAGATTCTCTTTAGACAGGCTGGAAACATTAAAACCTCCATCACTAATGGTAAATTAATTCAAATTTACAAGAAGCATTAGAGTAGAGCTATGACCTCTAAACTTTGGCGTGACATAAATGTCTAATTAAAACACTGCCTGTGGATGTTGTGATTTCTATTACCTGGTAAGTTACACGGCCAGCATAATGATAGACAGTAAACTCTGGCAGTGGCATTTTTGGCTTGGAGTAAAGGGGGTTGTTTCCATGATGATAGTGACACTTCTGAACGAATGTGTTGTCAGTGGCCTGTTAACAAATGTTAAAACGTGTGGTGTTAACATACCAGGTTTCCTTAATTTATGCCAATGCAACATTTAAATACCAAGTGTATAACCTGTGGAAAGCAGCTCTGATCATCAAGGATGCGGAGTATCCCATGGGGCTTTGCAGCGATAAGGTCTATGCATGCCTGGTTGTCAGTGAAGATCAGTTCTTTCCAGTTGATTTGCTCTCGAATGTACTCTTCCTGCAGACACATGCAGAAAGAGAGAGTGCTGTTATATTTTTGGAATTAATATTTCAAAGAAATCACAGTATCAGAATTTCTACATATATTACTGCTCAAAATTGGTCAGTGGATTTTTGTTAAAGAATTAACTTGATACTTATGTCAAGTACAGATTTCTGAAAAGTTTTTTGAACATTTATTATCATAGAATCCTAAACAAAATATTAATATATTAATAATTAAAAATGAATGTAAGCAGCACAACCATTTTTTAATCATTAATAATAATAAGAAATGATTCTTCAGCACCAAATCATAATTACAATGATTTCTGAAAGGATCATGTGACTCTGAATAACCGGAAATTCAGCTTTGCCATCACAGGTATAAATTAGTTTTCAAACTAGATTAGGTAGAAAACAGCTTTTTCTGTTTTTACTGTATTTTATCAAATAAACGCAGCCTTGGGAGCACATGAGACTTTCAAAAACATCCTATGACCCCAAACTTCTAAATGATGGTGTACACAGTAATTCTCACCTGCTCCAGTTTGAAAATAATTTTGCTGAAGAAGAACTGCAGTGTCTCATTGGCATAGTTGATACAGAGCTGCTCAAAGCTGTTGAACATCAAGCTCTGGACAATACAGACCAAGATGACATGGAGATATATGCAATTTATATGCAATTTAGAAGGTCTAAATTCCTAAAAAATAATAAAAACGGCACATTTGACCTTTATGTAAAAATGTATCTAATCTAGAATTAGCTTCTGTGTTAGTGGAAGTGCATGGGAGTGTCAGTGTATACCTCAAACCCGTATATATCCAGTAAAGATATGGACAGCGCCTCATTCCTGGGGTAGACCCGTCCATTGATACGTTCTGTCAGCCATTGAAAGAGCAAGGAATAAAGGATCTTGGCAACTGCATCTCTGCGATTGAGAAATAGAAATAAATAGTTAAAATGCAATGAAAAAAATCAAGCTATTGCAGATAACTAGAAAAGGTCTCAGAGTACCTGGCATCCATAGCACTTTCTACTGAGAGGGGAGTGTATATCTTCTCTTTCATAGCCTCCTGTGGGAAAACCAAATAGCACACTGCTTAGTTACTGTATATGTTTAAAAAATCATTTAATAAGTCAGAGAGTCTGAGTTTAATACGCCACAGGACAGCTGGTACGAAACACACACACACACACACACACACACACACACACACACACACACACACACACACACACACACACACACACACACACACACACACACACACACACACACACACACACACACACACACACACACACACACACACACACACACACACACACACACACACACACACACACACACACACACACACACACACAACACACACACACACACACACACACACACACACACACACACACACACACACACTATGTCACTTGTACTGTCACAGTGAGGGTGTGCAATTGAGACAGTGTTATGTGACAGCTGATCCAAGTAAGTGGTGTAAACACAAACCTGTGAGCTCTGGATAGCAGAGCTTTACTTATTAAATGAGCAACATGACACAAACCACAAACACACTAACTAATCACACTGTATTCATGTAACACCTTTTTTTGAATAAAGCTAACATAAAAAATGCTTAGAGCGTGTTAAAATGACTAAATGTGTTTGGGTGAATTTCAATAACAACAAAAAACCTCCATGTCACATTTCGCCTCAAAAAATGAAAAGATATATAATATATATATATATATATATATATATATATATATATATATATATATATATATATATATATATATATAAAAATTAGTCTACGAAAACTATGATAATTTTCATGCATCCAGATATATTAATTTGTAGTGTTTTTAGAATTCCTATAATTGTAAATTTGCTTTCTTTCATTACTATTATTATTAATCCATTTTATTCATTACTATTATACAATCTTGCTTTTTTTTAAAACACACGAAAATACTTTTAAAAAATTTGATTCTTGATTTTTTTTGTGTGTGAAAAATTAGCCTAAATTAAAGGTAGTACAACAAATACTACCATGGCGTATGAATATTATATAATTAAAATTGCATTAGGGCGCAATGTGCTTTTTAAGCGTATTAATGTATTTATTTTATTCTGGTATTCTGAATAACCATCCAAACTAGTCGCTTTTCAATGCTGTATAGTTTACAGCATTAGTTGAAAGATATATTTTTTTCTTTGAGGAAATTTGTCTGGACTGCACCTGATAGGCCCCAAAATAATCAAAATCGTATCAAAGCTTGTGCTTCAAAATCTAATTGAATTGTGAAATTTGTGTCAATGTCAGCCCATGTTTTTTTTTTTTTTTTACTGAAGCAAACATTGTCTTTTCCCTTTATGTTCTTCTCAGAGTGCACCAGAATGCTTCGTTTACAAAAGTTTTCTTATGGGGGACGATGTCCCCAGACCCCACAGGGATTTCATTCGTAAACATGTAAACTTTTTCACCTTTGTGAGATTGCAATGGTCTGACAATGCTATAGAAATACAACTGACCTGATGTTATCTCGTCTGTCCTCGTTAACCTTCATTGATCTTAGTATGATGTAATGTCAAGTTAACCTGGCAGTGAGCAAGCTATTAGGTGTTAAGATTACTCAACCCTGAGTAACCCTTGATTAGATTACCGTGGTTTCCATAGAGCTGAACTTAGAATAATTAAATTAGGTTACTGGAACTCATTAACCGCAACCTGCTTACATGTCATTACAATGTTCCTTTTTCTCTTTATTTCTGCTCCAGGTGTTCGCGAACGTGTCAGAAAATATAAAAATGTAGGATCCATGGGCGATGTGAGTGTGAGTCTGGCTTCCCATGAAATCAATATGTTAAAAAATGAAAGTGGCCCAAAATTCTACACTTAAAAATAAAAGTGTTTCATCAATGCCATAGAATATCTTTTTTCAGTTCCCCAAAGAACCTTCCAGTGAACAGTTTTTTTTTTCTTTTCTTAGTGTGAAGAACATTTTAAGAACCTTTTTCCACTATAAAGAACCTTTTTGGGCAATGGAAAGATTCCATGGATGTTAAAGGTTCTTCATGGAAACACAGATCTAACAGTGTACATGCTGTTTTTCAGAGCACATTATGGATTTTTGTTTATGTAAAGGTGTGTGTACCGTCACTTTGAAGGTGATGGCTTTCTGCAGACCCTCTGGAGAAATCTGCAACAGATCGGCTACTGCACGAATCTCCTGAGTGCTCACCACACCAGCTGTCTCCTGCACTTCTGTCTGAGACCGAGAACACAAAGCACACGGTCCACAAGACTCTTTACATTGTCCATATATGTTTGCTATATTTACATAAAAGTGCAATCAAGAAAACTCTATTTACAAGGTAAAATATTCCATCTACAAACATCTTGTTGGGACAAATGGGAAGAGCTGGAACAGTGAAATTCTTAAAGTAACACCAAGTCACTTTTCCTCTTCGGTCGCCCTACTGGTTGGAAATGAAATTGTCCATTGCCGCTGTCGTAAATAATTTAGCCTACCGTCGCACGCACGCTCGCTGTTTATCCAGCACCGGCTTTAGAATGAACGATGTCCACAGACAAGGTAGAGTATGTTACATGATTTCATGAAAGGATGATGTATTGCGACATCAGAAACAAAGAAAAAACAAATAATGACTATTGTAGCGCTTGACGTAAAGCAGTCAAATTCTGCAGTTCTTTTTGTGGCCCGGGGTTTCTACCCGAAACCCGAAGTTACATAGTGCCAGTAAAAGTGATACAGTCCACGTCAGGCTATGGCAGACGTGTCATTTAACTTATTTTAAGTCGATGTACCATCACAAGGGTCTTGGAAATATATTATGAAGGTTGAAAAACTACATAGTGTTACTTTAAAATCAGCATTTTTTATTATTACAGGCTTGGTGTACAAACATAAGTGAAAGGAAATTTTCAAATGGTAATACCTCTACTCTATGGAAAAAGACATTGCCCAGGTGCAGTATGGACGACAGCACTCTGAATATGCTGCTCTGGTCTTCAGGACTGAAGTGGAGAATTTCCATGGCACTCTGTAGCCTCCTGAAGTCCTCTCCATCCTCTTTCCCAATGATCTCACAGTTACCACCCTAACATGAACCATGATAAATGACATCAACCTGACAGTACCTTAGATTAGCACTTTTATGCAATATAGGTTAACCTTTGATTTTGCAAAGGAGATCTAGATGATAATTATATTAATTAAATATAATAATATGATATTCTTAAATTACACCAGAAATATACACTACTGTTCAAAATTTTGGGGTAGAATTGTTTTTGAAAGAACAGTTTTTTTTTGTCAAAAAGGACGGATTCATTTGAAGTGACAGTAAATACATTAATAATGTTTCTGTTTCAAACCATTGCTGTTCTTTTGAACTTTCTATTAATCAAAGAATCCTGAAAAAAAAATTAAGCAACACAACTGTTTTCAACAGTGATAAGAAATGTTTCATAAGCAGCCAATTAGCATATTCGAATGATTTCTGAAGGATAGTGTGACTAATGAAAATTATATATTTCAAAATTGTACTGTATTTTTGATCAAATAAATGCAACATTGGTGAGCATAAGAGAAGCTTACCAATTTTATTATACAGTAGTGCAAGCTGAAATCCTTCAAAAGAAACAATTACCTTTTAATATTTTATCATCTAAATGATTTGCCTATATTTGTCTACTTGTTTTTCGGTGTGTCTTGGCAACTTGCATTTGTATATGTCTGCATGTACCTGGTTCAGGTAGTAATAGGTTTCAGCCTCCTGTAGGTAGAAGGCCCGTTTCATGTGAGTAGGAAGTCCAGCCAGCATCTCATAAAAGATGTGGTAGTTTCTCTCATCTTTGGCCTGCACACCACACACACACACACACACACACACACACACACACACACACACACACACACACACACACACACACACACACACACACACACACACACACACACACACACACACACACACACACACACACACACACACACACACACAACACACACACACACACACACACACACACACACACACACACACACACACCACACACACACACACACACACACACAGACACGGCTCAGATAAGGTCCAAAATGTCAGTGATAAATACAGGGCTCTTTTAGCCTTGTCCAAGTTTAAAGAAAAAGAAACAACCAACCTGAAAAACGATCCTGGACTTCTCCAGTAGATACTGCGAGGTTATGGCACCACTGATCACCCCTCTGATACGGACAACAATACACACAGATTGGTCTTGTGTATGAACTATCTTTGGCCCATACCTGTACCTTCTCAATTCTCTTTCCATCTCTCTTCCTCTCTTAGCATTCAGAGGTAAAATAGCAACCTTACTGTCCTACTTTCACACAAGGTCAGGCGGTACAGATCTAGTTCCCTTACAGTGTCGCCTCTCAAGCAACAATTTCAGAGTTACGCAATGTAACATTCAAACAGTCTATTTAACATAGCTTGAAAGAGTTTTTCACACTTCAGAACAGAAGTAATGTACAATATATATAAAAATACTCACTCCTCCAAAAAGACCTCCACAAATTTCCCAAAGCGACTGGAGTTATCATTTCGGACCGTCTTAGCATTCCCAAACGACTCTAAAAGAGGAGCTGCCTCTAGAATCTGGATATTAACAGATGTATTAACTTACTTACAGATGTATGCAGCAATGTTTAGAGTTAGGCTATCAGCAAAAACATAAATTTCACAGATTTACCTCAATCTGTATAGAGGAAAGCATTAAATAGAAAAACAAAAAGACAGATTATACATTAATTAACAAACACGGCATGCATCATATGCATGGATTCAAACAAAGTTTTGTGGTTCCAGAAATGTACTCTATAATACGCACTTGCTGCCTATGATTTTGCGAAGTAGTAGGACTTCCTGGATCAACATCTTTTTTTGGACCTGGAACAACATATCTACCAAAGATACCCTATCACTAACAGTGTTATTTTAGTATTATTTAAATACCTTTAAAGTATTTATTTTTATTTTTATATTTTAATTTTTTTTAAAAGTTTTGCCAATTTTGTTATGTGCGTTTTCATTTTTATTATTTTTATTAAAGCTACACTGTGTGATTTTTACCTCCATCTAGCGGTGAAAAGGTATATGACCATCCAGTGAATATTAGTTTCTGTTCTTCTCAATTCCGATTTCGTTTGAACTCCTACGGTGGCCAATGTAGTCCAAGGTTAACATGGCTTCCAGTTCGACCTCGTCCACATTCGACACGGTGCCATCGAGTGTTAAAACGCGAAAGGCGAAGCTTGAATTAACCATAGACAGTATAAGAAGTGGACAGAGCCGTCTCATTGGAACTCAGTTGAGACAGTTGAAGCCCATTTTTAGCGATTTGTGAACACTTCCGTTCCTGACGCGCAGACTCAAACCGACTCAAACTAAGCTTGATGACGTGAGCAACCCGTCTGACAGACGTAAATCTTCTAGTAGCTGTGCGTGAAAATTGCCAATGTTAATCTTGCAGAGACGGGAAACTTGAGAAAAGAGTTCTTTGGCGCGAGTGAGCAGGAGTATTTTGTCCCGTTGCTTTAATGGACTCATTATCTATGGGCTTCTCCCTTGACGGGACGTCCCCCCGATTGCCTGCGAGCTTCTCCTCCTGTCTGTACGGTAATTTCTGTACAGCGCGACAGAGAGTCGAGTCGTTATGACGCAGTCGTTAGCCTATTTTTACAAAAACAGTTTCTACGGGACCATAATGTAACATAGAAGGTAATGGAGCCCTTTATACATTGTCGTGTTTCTTTATAAACAAATAATGGACAAATGGAGTCTTTAAACGCCTCAGATGTAAAGTTATTCGCCGTCAAAGTGATGCCAAAATGAATGGGAGTCAATGGAAATGCTAACGCAAGTGAAGTTCTGCTACAAGATGGCGGCACTCGGCCGACTTCAACTTCCGGTCGATGGATTACCCCCTTGGAATTAACGGGTATGTCCCTCTTTGGCTAATGTACTTTCAAGATGGAGAGGCAACATGGCGACCGACATTAGAACCCCTTACCCGTATGTATTTTCAATGGCATATTATACACTCACGAGAATACTTTATTACTTGAACGAAGTAAATATATATTAATGAGCACATATATTTTTGAAAGAACTAAGTGTTTTTAGCTAAGAATAAACTAAGTATTTTCAATGGCATATTATACACTCACGAGAATACTTGAACGAAGTAAATATATATTAATGAGCACATATATTTTTGAAAGAACTAAGTGTTTTTAGCTAAGAATAAACTAAAACAGTTACACAGTGTAGCTTTAATATGTATATTTTAAATATAAAATATTTCCATTTAGCTTTAATGTATTTTTGTTAGTATTTTTTTGTAAATGTCAAAATTTCATGTAATATTTATATGTTATTTTATTTCAGATTTATTTCAATTAATGAAAAGTATTAACAATATCCAAGTGAGTTAACATGAACAACCCTAACCATATCAATAATTTAACTATCCTTAAAATCAGAAGGAAATGATAGGTAAACATGAATGTTGTCCAAGCCCCAACTCCATACCTCTCCTTATCCCTAAAAATGTTGTTCCAGAGCCAACAAGGATGTTGATTCAATAACATATCCTACCTGGCGAAATCACAGCAAGTGTACAGAGGTGTAAGCGGGGGATCATTGTCTATTTAGAATCCTACACACGTACCTGTTGTGTAATGTTCCTCTTATGGTGAATAGCAGTGAGGTACCTCAGAACCAGTTTGGTCGCCTCTGTCTTTCCAGAACCACTTTCCCCACTACAATACAGACATTTCACTGATGCAACATATCAGTGTATTATTACATCCTCTGCAATTGACACACACATGCTATCACCTGACCTGATAATGATGCACTGGTTTCGCTTGATGTCCATCATTGTTGTGTAGGCAATGTTTGCAATGGCAAAGAGATGACTGAAAATAAACATGTATAAGAGAGTAGGTCTACATACTGTCCATTTTTGGAGGTAACAATAATCCCAACATATTGTAAATGGATGCAGGACAAAATCTTCATCTTAATTTTCTCACCCCTTCTTTCTCAGACTTTTAATTTACACTACCATTCAAAAGTAAAGGGTCAGTAAGATACTTTTATTCTTTAGAAAGAAGTATTTTATGCTCACCAAGGCTGTATTAACTTGATTCAACATACAGTAAAAACAATTTAACAATTTAAAATAACTGGGTTCAATTTGAATATATTTTAAAATATAATGTATTGCTGTGATGGCCAAGCTGAATTTTCAGCATCATTCCTTCATTCTTCAGTGTCACATGATCATTCAGAAATCATTCTTTAATATGCTGATTTGCAGCTCAAGAAACATTTCTTATTATTATTGTTGAAAACAGTTATTTGAAATAGACATCTTTTGTAACATTATAAATGTCTTTAATGTCTGGGTCTGCATTTTCTTCTAGCTTGTGTAATTTCATTCATGGTTTTCAAGAATGAAAGAATGTTATCTTATCTGCCAAACTGGGCAAGCTTCTACCAGGAGTTGGCAATTAAGAAAATGTATTGAGAATAGTTATGATTGTGTTGTTGTGACTCACGGTGGGTTATCTCCCAAGCCATGGCCCTCGTACTGCAGAACCATATCTGTGCCATAGATGTTAAATAGCTGGTATGGATTCACAGATACCAGAATACTGCCAATGTATGTCTGCTTAGAAGACAAAGGAAATTCATAATGTGGTTAGGTTCACAAGAGATTTGAATAAGAGTGCTAAAAGTCTATTCACAGTATTGAGGAAAAAACATAATAATCAAACATTTCATTTCAAAATTATTAAAGTTATTCTGCTTAGTTGCCTGTTCAGTGAAGTATTTTCTGTTACGTAATATTATGGAGTAACATTTGCTTCTGTTGAGAATTTTGCAAAGATAAGAGACTGTATAGTCGCTATAATGTCACATTATTGTGAGCATGTCTATTCTTGTGCGTATTTATCTGGAAGCATTTTTAGAGCATAAGAACATCCTTCAGCAGTTGTTTATAATTTAGATTGTATGTGAATACTTAAAAAAATATATTTACTATATGTTTGTACAAAGTAATTACAAATAGGAGACATTTTGGTGATGTATGCTTACTGGGACATGAATGCAATACTCACATAGATAAGCTCTTGATCAAAGCGAGTCTTGAGGTTTATCAATACTGCTGCCTCAGAAAGCTCTCTGCAAGAAATAGAGGAATAATTCTTTATTTTGATTCTAATAATCAACTTTACACATACATTACTATGTATATTTATGCTGACATACTCCATTTGTGTCATGTCCTCAACTCCATCCCCTTCCCTTTTTGCTCTGTAGCTGACAGTAGGCAGGCTCCTTATAGAATACATCTGTTTGAAAAATACAACTTGTGCTCAGCAAAACAAAAAAGCAATCTGAGAACATTCAAAGACATTGGAGAAGTCATTCATTAAATTACATGAGAGAATATCTTCTCAGATGAATTAGATCAAGTTGTCTTTTCTAGGGCCTGCACTACAATAATGCAGAGATGCTTATCACTGGTCAGCAAGGTAACCTAAGAGGAGTTATAATCAGCCTTGTAAATCTCATCTGACATACAATGTAGCTGCGGACCTAAACCTGATGAAGATAGGTGAGCTTGGCTGGACCTTTTGTTAAGGCTTAACGCCTAATAGACTTGTAAGATCTGACAACTTCATTGCTGTCTACTTGACAACATTAATAGTCAAATTTAACAGTCTGCTTATTTAAAATGCCTTCTTAATATAAACATTCAGATATAGAAGTTTTAGCGAATAGTATAAATATGATCCACCACAAGCATAATCATGAATTCACTGTTGCATTCCAGTGAAGAGAGACATCTCTCAATGTTGTCCTATATTTATCTGCTTCCAAATTAATATTTACAACAGCCGAATTTGACCAAGAGAAGAGAAGAAAATGAAAGCATGTTATAGAGTTATTGTCTCTGAGGCAGAAAATACAATGCATTTGGAAATTTCTGTTACCATTAGTTAAATAAATAAGTCAACAATTAAGGTTGGTGTTATGTCTAAAGGGATTTACCTTGTCATACCACTGTCCTTTTGGCTCCCCTTCACGATCTGGTACCCATTGCAGCTCTGTTTCCCCTGGCCTAAGACCACCAGGTGGAGGAGTAAGGAATTCCATTTTCTCATCACGATACATAGACCATTTGATGAGGTTCTGTACTGTATCATGAGGCAAGACTTTTTCTGCAGCCCACACGTCCTCTGCAGTTTCCCCTTCTCTGGCATTTTGAGCCCAGTGCTCTTCTGGCCCACCTGGACCTTTCCGCTGTGGTGGAACCACAGCATAACGACCATCTGGCCCAATAATCACCTGTCCAGAGGATGTCATATAGTTGGAGATCCCTGAAGGTAGTTGGTAAGAGGCTTTCTTCAGGTTAGGATTCTTTAGAGCATCCATTAAATATGGTGAAGTGGGGACTGCAAATCCTTGAGTGAGGGAGGATCCATCAGGTAATCTGTATGTGGCATTGCGAAGGTTTTGATTTAGAAGTGCCTTTGATAGATCTGGACCAGTTTTATGTCTTCGAGGATCTGCAGAAATGACAGATCCATCTGGTAGCTGGTAAGTGGCCATGCGGATGTTTTCATTCTGCAAGGCATTTGAAATGTTTGGGCCACTTGGTTTATATAAAGCTTGTGAAATAACAGATCCATCTGGAAGCCTATAGGAGACATTCCTCAGATCCTCATTTCTCAGCGCAGAGAACAAAGTTGGGGATGTAGTTTTATAACTTGCATCAGCACTTATTATGGAGCCATCAGGTAACCTGTAGGTAGCATTACGAACATCCTGATTCCGAAGTGCGCTTGCCAAATTTGGAGACTTAACTTCATAAGCTGGTCCACTTATAATTGACCCATCAGGTAAACGATAGCTGGCATTTTTCATTTGTTGGTTCTGAAGTGCCGCTGATAAATTTGGGGAAGTAGGTTTAGATTGTCCATAGTCTGTTGTTATTAATGTGCCGTCTGGCAATCTGTAAGTTGCATTTCTAATGTTTCGGTTTTGGAGAGCATTGGCTAGATTTGGAGATGTTGGTTCCACTGGCTGATCAGTCATTATTATTGTCCCATCTGGCAGTCTATATGATGCCTTCCTAATATTCTGATTCTGAAGTGCATGTGACAGGTTAGGTGAGGTTTGCCGTGGTTGTCCTGCAGTTACAAGAGTTCCATCTGGAAGTCTATAAGTTGCATTCTTCAGATTTGGATTCTGCAAGGCATTAGACAGGTTTGGAGAAGATGGTTGCTGTAAATGAGATTCGGGGTACATTATTGTTCCATCTGGAAGTCTATAAGAAGCATTTCTTATGTTTCGGTTCTGCAAAGCATTTGAGAGATTAGGTGAGAAAGACTGTTGCTGTCGTGGGTCCATGCCTATTACGGAGCCAGCAGGATTAGTACCATATACTAATGTCCCATCAGGCAATTGGTAAGTGGCACCTCGAAGTTGGGGGTTGTGCAATGCATCAGATAGAAAAGGAGATTTCCTAGGGTCCTGCCTATGTCCTGGCACAGATGCATAAGGGGAGACCATTCCCTGAACAGGTGCTCTGTATGAAGCTTGACGAACATTTTGGTTCTGCAAAGCTGTTGAAAGAACTGGAGATCCTCTTGGACCATAGCCAGGGGGAACACGGGATCCCCTGCGACGTAAATGTGTTCGGTAAGAAGCATTGCGGACATTTGTATTTTGAAGAGCATTAGAGAGAAGGGGGGAAGCACCTGGCTCTTCAATGTAATCATAGCCTGTCTCTACCTGAGTATAGGGTGAATGTGGCATCTGAAAGGAGGATCTGTATGATGCACTGTGAAGTTGTGGATTGTGAATTGCATTGGACAGCAAAGGTGATGCTGGCTGACCTGGAACTTGTTGAAATGCTTCCATTTGAGGAGCATATGGGGAAGAAAAAGACGGTTGTTCAGGGATCTCACCAAACTGAGCCACTTCAGAAGCATAAGGTGAACCTGGTCTTTGCAAGGGCGACATGTAAGAAGCTTCTCTGAGATGAGTATTTTGTAAGGCATTAGACAAAAGAGGAGATGCCATCTCTGCTGTATGTTGATCTTGAGAATTATACTCCATTTCAGGAGTATATGGTGATTGTACTGGTTGTAATTGGGAGAAATGATCAGCATGGCTTAGGTTAGGGTTTTGCATGGCAAAGGAGGAAACTGGTGAAGGTGGTTGACCCGGAAACTGTGGAACATTAATGATCTCAGGAGCATAAGGTGACATAGGCTGTTGGAATGGGGAAGAATAGGTTGCATTATGGACCCTTTGATTTTGGAGGGCACTTGTAAGCATTGGTGAATGAGGTACACCTCTAACCTGATCATATTCTACAGGGATCGGCTCTGCAACAAAATGTAAAGGAGATGCAAATGAAGCATCATATATTGGAGGACCAGAAAGAACAGAAGTAGGCAGAGCCCTAGGGGAAGTGGACCGTGTTGGTAATGGGGAACCATGGATGATAGATGGATGAGGAGAGGCTGGTCTGGAGAGATGTCTAATGGAAGGCTGGGGAGATGGAGGGGGCATGTGTTTTTGAGAAAGCTGTGGTGAAGGGGGCATCATGCCAGGTGCACGCCTAAGTGACTGTCTGGCCATGAGTGGACGACCACGACCAATGGGTCTCTGTGGGTTTCTCATTGCATTGGGTGTTCCTGGAGGATTGAAACGACTTTGTTCCCTTATGCCCATCCTATGTTGACCTGAGAGTTGTGGGGAGGCTGTGAAGTCCTGTGGCATCATGGACCTGTTACTACGTATGGATGTTCTAAATGGCTGTACATTTTGTGTTGGAGTTCCAGTATGACCCCCTCGGCCAGGATATGGTTTCACAGCTCCCATGGGGATGTTTGGACGTCCCCTTCCTCGCAGTCGACCTCCAGGGGATCCAAAAGGTGGAGAATCCTTCATAAGGCGAGTGGACCTGCGGGAGAGGGTGGGAGAGGGGGATCTACCTTGCACTTGTTGTCGCTGGAAGTCTGGTTCCACAGTAAAACTTCTCCGAGAGGGAGTAGGTGATGCTCTTTGTGCCATTAATGGTGACTGTGGTCTATGAAGATCCCTCGGCTGAACACTGGCCATGGTTCGCATACCCATCTGAGGGGAAGAAGGAGGACTTATCCGTCTAAGTGGAGATGGAGAGGCTTGAAATTTCTTGGCACCAAATGGACGATGAACTTGTGAGGGTGAAGAGGGTGGACTGGGTCTCCTAATTGAGGCACGAGGGGACTGCGGTGGGCTTCTCCTCCGAATAGATGCACGAGGGGAAGCTGGAGGACTGGTATAGATAGATGGAGCCCGTGAAGGCATACGGTTAGGCATTGGCTGGGGAGATGGTGGTGCCTCTCTAAAGGATGCCTGAGGCTGCAAATGTCTACGGACTGTAGGTGAGGCAGGTGGACCTTCTCTGAGTGGACTCGGAGACTGTAAACGTCTAGGAAATGTTGGTGAAGTGGGTGGCCCTTCTCTAAATGGAGCCTGAGGGGGTAAACGTCTAGAAAGTGCTGGAGAAACAGGTTGGCTCATTTTGCGTCCAATTGGTGATGGAGGGTGTTGACCATGACTTATTGGAGAGGGCACACCTCTGGCTAGTCTTGGCGATGGAGGTGCTCCCATGCCTCCAATGCCCCGCACAGAGGGCTGTGGGGATGGGCTTCTTCTCATAGGAAGTGGACCAACAGGATGCCTGGATAGCTGTGTGGGAGGCATGGGGGCTCGGTCTGCGTATAGGTACAGGGGAACGTCTAGCTTCCATTGCCGGGTCTCCAAAACGTGCCATGGGATCCATGGTTACCATGGGTGACATAGGCTTATACACAGGGGAGGCCATACCTGCTACTGACCTTCTGCTTGGTGTGGGAGATGGTGGAAATCCCCCAACTTGAGCCATATGTGGCATATGTTGGTTGACAAATCCCTGAGGATTATTTGCTTGCTTAATTAACATGGCTGTTGGTGTGGGCACTTGAGGCATTGTGGGTTGAAACATTTCTTGCGGATGAAACATTTCTTGCTGATGAAACATTTCTTGTGGATGAAACATTTCTTGTGGATGAAACATTTCTTGCGGATGAAACATTTCTTGCGGATGAAACATTTCTTGCAGATGAAACATTTCTTGCGGATGCCTTGCCTGTGAAAAACCATCATTCATTGAGCCTCCAGGCATATGGGCATAATTTTCATACTGTATGTCTGACATTTCTTCCAAATCATATTGTGGAGGCAAAGGAGGAAGCTCAACATCAATCCTTTCCTTACCAAAAAGCTTAACTTGGGGTCTTGGGACTCTGAACTCCATGTCTCCGGGAAGGGGCATAGACTCCATAGAAAAATGTCCATACTTCTCACCATACATTCCATGAGCCTCTTCACTTTCCATAATATCTTGCATCGGATAACTATATGGATCATACATATTGTAGGAAGATTGCAGATATGGATCAACATCTGATTCACTGTAGTTAACTTGATAATCCTGAAAATAAGGATCACCATAATCCCCATAAGCATCCATATATGGATCACCTGATATTTCAACTTCATATGGGTCACCAGAGAAGCCCTGAAGGTCATCATAATATCCAAAATGTGCCTGGGAATACAGATCCATTTCATTCCCATATTGATCATAACTGTTCCCCATTGGATACTGACTATCATCATAGTACTCAATGCCATCATCGAAATATGGATCCAGTGGATGCTGTTGACTATAGTAGCCCATTTCCTGTGGATAATTGCCCATCAGATCCTGCACTTCATAGGGGTCATTGTAGTCCATACCATCATCATAAAATTCGCTGTCATCCTGCATGGCTGTGTGAGGGTTGTAGTATCTATCCTGCATCTCATAATAGCCTTGATCATGTGATTCCATGTCATAATAGTTATTTGGTTCCTCATATTGACTGTATTGCTGTGGAAACGAAGAGTGTCCCTGCATTTGGGCATTCTGTTCACTATACCTTTTAGAATGCCTCTGGACTGACTGTCTGTGAAATGCACTCTTATCCACCCTGCTCTGGTTATTATAATCATATCCTCCAGTGTCCTGTTCATATCCATAATTGTGATACCCTTGAGGAGCTCGGATGCTAGCTTGGCGACTGTCAGTGGAATATTGATATTTTTTGTTGTTTTTCCGACCAAAGGCATCACCCCTTCCACTCTGACGCCCCTTAATTGAGAGGAACCTCTTGGTGAGCCAGTTTGTTGCCCCAGCAATCTTACCTAATAACTGACCCCTAGATTTAAAACCAGTCCCATTTTCTGCTTCCTTTTTCCCAAAAAGCCCTTTAAAAAATCCTGTTTTCTTCTCCGCTGTGTTAGAATTGCCACCTAATTTAATAAGCATATAGGTTGGCTTTGGCCCTGATGGCTCTTTTTTTTCCTTCTCTTTTTTCTTCTTTTTGCTGTTTTTGAAACGCATCATGAACTTTGGAGCATTTCTCAAGAGAGATTTTCTCCTTTTTTTCTTAAGCAAACGATTCTTCCTTTTGCCAAGTCCAAGAAACAGCTTGGAAGTGCTCTTGAGTCGCTTCTTTGAGCTCTTCCTCTTCTTGAATCCAGAGAACCTCATAAAGAGTTTTGAGGTATTTTTGAGTCCTCTTTTCTTTTTCTCTTCAGGTGGTGGCTCAGGTGGAGGGACTTCCTTCTTTTTTGCTTTCTTCTTCTTTACATCGTCCTCTGCTTTAGATTTATGATCTTTAGATTTCTTCTTTCCTTTCCTATCCTCCTCTTCACTTTCCTCCTCATCTTCATCTTCATCATCATCCTCCTCATCTTCATCAGAATCAGGCTGTCTTGATTTTCCCTTTGCAGTTTTACCTTTAGCATCTTTTCCACCACGCTTTCTTTTGCCTCCATCCGACTCTTCATCCTCATCCTCCTCGCTCAAATCTTCATCCATCAACTCAGCATCTGAGCCCTCATCAGATTCAATAACCTCTTTCTTTCCCTTGCCTTTATCCTTTCCCTTCTTTCCATCATCTTTCCCTTTTCCCTTGGGTGGTTCTTCTTTTCCTTTCTTCTTATCATCCTTTCCTGCCTTCTTGTCATCTTTTCCACCCTTCTTGTCATCTTTTGCTCCTTTTTTGTCATCTTTTCCTTTCTTTTCTTCTTCCTTTGGTTTGCTTTTTTCTGGCTCGGGTTTTCCTCCTTTCTTGGCTGCTGATTTTGAGTCTTTTTTGGCTGGCATTTTATCCTTTTAAAACCATACTAGTCTACCGCCTTTCTGCCAAATGACAAATAAAAATATGATTAAACACACACAAACAAAAGTAACAATTTAAAAGAACTGCGTTGTACAAATTGCATTTAAAGACTGAAAAATGACACTACAATAAAAAAATGTCTTAACAAAACCAACATCCATCACTACAAGATCTTCATATACACTTCATTATCTTTTCTAAATTCACCGTATTTAGGATGATAAAGCAAGAAAATATAGTCTTACCTGTAGGTGAGTTCACTTCGTCTCTTCTCAGTACTGTCATAGATGAATTCAACACAGAGAGCATATAAATCTCTGTTCACATGGTTCCACACGCCACAGCACCAGACGTGGTCTAGAAAATGTATCTTTCTAGCAGACGTTCTAAGATAGAGATCCTCTGTTGAGGTACGTTCGTATGTTTCTATAACCTTACACGCACTTACACACTCCTCTTCTCTTCTTATGTTGATCATCAAGATGGAGAGGCACACCTACCTGTACTTCTCAGCAAAAGAACAAACAAATAATTCCAGCACATGCAAGTCATCAACTATGATATGCCATCCATGAGTGACTCAGACATGGACCGTGTGTCTGTGTAAGTGAGAGGATGTGCGTCAGGTTTTTAGTTCTGTTGCAGCGCTGTAGAAGAAACCTTAATTTGTCAGCTCTACTTGCCTTGGTGTAACTTAAGCTTGGGTCTCATTCCAGCATAAATAATGTAAGCACAGAGGCCTGTTACTACACAAGCTTGCACACACACTGTCACACTGTCAGACACACACACACACACACACACACACACACACACACACACACACACACACACACACACACACACCACACACACACACACACACACACACACACACACACACACACACACACACACACACACACACACACACACACACACACACACACACACACACACACACACACATAATATAGTTAATATAAATATATAAATTAATATAATATTGTTAAATATAATGCAACAATTTACTTTCATGCACCTCTGAAAAACCATAACAATAAGTATGGTAGTACCATGGAACAGAATACCAAGATACATATGGTCATTATATGGTACTATGACTAAAATCTACTAATAATAATACTGTGGTACTTTTTTATGTGATAAACATTATCAAGAGTATTTAATAAACAGTTTTGGAACAGATCCAAATACATTTGTCGAGATAGCGATAATTATTCCTAATTTAATTCACTTTCAATGATACGATACACAACCTGTTAAGGACTGAAAAGTAATGACCTGCTGATTTATAGGTTACTAATTAGCAGTTGAATATTTCAAACATGATCACTAACAATCAAAGTGTCACTGGAGCACTCGCACAGGAGTAATTAAAATTATTGACGTAAGGTTGTAACCATAGAAGTGACCAGGTCAGCGCCAAGAACTGGTGTTACCTGGCATCTAAGAACTACTTAAAACCTGGAGTCCACACTGACACACTCTAATTTCATTGATTAAAAATGTAGCAGCTTCGTCCCCAATTGGAGTAAGTGCAAAGGTGAATAATGACAATTATCTTCACTGAGTGTACAAATAAGACCAAACCCTAGAATTCCCTTTGGTGACCCACTGACATCTATGAGAGAGAGAGAGAGAGAGAGAGAGAGAGAGAAGAGAGAGAGAGAGAGAGAGAGAGAGAGAGAGAGGAGAGAGAGAGAGAGAGAGAGAGAGAGAGAGAGAGAGAGAGAGAGGAGAGAGAGAGAGAGAGAGAGAGAGAGAGAGAGAGAGAGAGAGAGAGAGAGAGAGAGAGAGAGAGAGAGAGAGGAGAAGAGGAGAGAGAGATGGAAGAATACACCAACTGTACATATAGAAATTCTTAAAATTAGATGTGTGAAGGCATTAACCACCTCTTTAGAAGCAACAACCCTTTAGCTTAATTTGCAACTTCCTAACTAAGTAAAAAAAAAAGTATAATTATGATTTGCAGGAAACATCTTGTACTGTACAGTGAGTGTTTATAAATTTAATTCCAAAATAAATGTAAACATGACATTATTTATAAGACAACAATAAATAATTTGAACTAAACGATTTAAAAACTATAAAATAACTAATATAGCCTATACAATGACGTATCAAATCAAGTTAACATTGGTATTTAGTTCTGAGAAAGTCAATGAATGCATTGGAAAATGATTAAAAAAATGTACGAGTTGCTAAATTGCCTAATTGTCTAAATATTTTTTGGAGGCACCATACACTACAGGAATGATGAGCATCATGATGGTTTTGGCCTATAATTGAAATGCTTTTTTCCCCCAGTATGTTATAGGCTACTGCCACCATATGGAGTACTTTGGTATATGCCCAAAAACATTGGGATACAAAACATTTGAAGGAGATTGAAGGAGAGTCAGTGGGCGGTAGATGACTTGTAAAAACTGAAGACGACAATTAAAATGACGTGCGGACGTTACTGAAACAAATTATATATTAGCTCAATAAAAGTCATCGCAGCAGGTGACAAAAAAAGAGGATATATTATAGACGTGATAATGTACCATCTGATCTGCGGGGAAAAGAGTTATGAACCTAAATACTATTCAGCTCTTATTTTTAGTAGCCTACGTGATTTTTTATATTCCTATAAATAAAATGCTATAGGCTATATAGCCTAAATTATACATTTGCTAAATTGTAATATTTTCTGTTTACGTTTTCTTTATAAAAAAAATTCACTAAACATTCATCGAAGAACATATGCAACCAATAAAATAAATCTAAGTAGGCCTATATGCATACAAACGGTTAGGTCGTGATTTTACGAATCGATATGGTAAACGATTAAACAACTACAGCACCAGAACAGTGCTGTTTTAAGTGCCCCCCCCCCCCCCCCCCCCCACCACACACACACACACACACACCACACACAAACTTTTAGGGGACTTTCGCGTTAGTCCCGAATATAATTTTATTTAGCTTCTGGCTAACCAAAGATAACAGACACGTTGATTAGTAACTTCCATCACTAATTAAAGATGTAGGCCTAAGTAAAGTGAGAGTTATTAACATTAAAACACTAACATTTTTAACATGAATTTTAAATCCAATAGCCTATGGGTTTATATTTTAGTTTAATTATTCGCTTGTCTGAAGACACTTTCACACAGCGCGTTGATCCCGGGAAATTGCAGGGAAATTGCCAGAACCCGGGATCGATGCCGGGTTGGGGACTGCCGTGTTTAGTCCCGGAATGCGAGCTGTGAACAAAAGCCGTAATCAATGCCGTGTCGTAATGATGGCGCTGAAGCCGGGATCGTTCGTTTATGCGTTTATGATCGAATCAGAGAAACAACTGCACAAGCCTAGGTTTCGAAATCGCAGCTTCAATCCCACAATGCACCACAACAATGAGTGTAAAACCATAGACAGTAAAAGAAATGGACACAGCTACCCCATAGACTTCAACGGAGAAAAGTAAAGTCAATTAGAAGCACTCACTTCCTGATAGCCAAGCGCACTGCCCAGGCTCAAACTGAGCTTGACGACGTAGATGTGACGTGAGCAACCTGACCGACAGTTGTACATCTTCTAGTAGCTGTGCCAAGAGGAATCTGAATCATTCCCTTACGAATCTTGAAGAGCCGGAGATCGTGAGTATTAGCTGTTCATGAGCTCGCAGCAGGAGCAACTTTATGACTCTCTATGGGCTTCTCCCTTGACTTTATGCCTCCACGTCCCCCTAGGGTGGCCATTTCCATAACACCAAAAAGGAGGACACATATATTTTGGTGATCGGTGGTTTTGTTGACCGTGGGGGGTGTTGGTATGTGTTGGGTTGGTGCTGAGAGCACTCAACTCTAGCTCTCTGCCGCGCGCTGCACGGTTTGGAGCACATACAGTATGTTCTGTCTCGCATGCGCGGCTCTAGATTCCAAGAGATTTGAACTAATTTACGGGCATCAGAGAGCCGCTATCATTATGCGGGATTTTAAGTTAATTTAAAACAAACAAAAAAAAGTTAATTTTTTTCAAAAATTCAGCGCAACTCCAAAAAGGAGGACAAATGAGTGTCCGGCTTGAGGCTGCGCCGGACGCCGGACAGGGGGCTTAAAATCCGGACTGTCCGGCCAAAATCCGGACGTATGGCCACCCTACGTCCCCCCGATTTCCTGAGCTTCTACTTCTGTCTATACGGTAATTTTCTCTAGTGTGTGACAGAGAGTCGCGTGTTATGACGCAATCGTTAGCCTATTTTTACAAAAATTGAGTCTTTGGACACCTCAGATGTAAAGTTATTCGCTGTCAAAGTGACGGCAAAATGAATGGGAGTCAATGGAATGCTAACAGCAGGTGAGTCAGCTACAATGGCGGCTCCCAGAGAGGCTTCAGTTTCCGGCGGATGGATTACCCCCTTGTGTAAAACTGATGCACGCTCAACGGCTAGAGAATACCCATAATGCACTGTGAGAATCGTGCGCGGAATGAATTCCTCCGTCTGACCAGAAGATGGCGCCCGCAGCTGAATCTTCCATCCATCAATTTTCCGCTGATCCAATGTGGCTGCCTACAGCGTAATATACAGGTATAAATTCCTTTTTACTTGATTATTAAATTGTTTAATTAAGGTTTATTCATGCTAGTTTCCATGACTGAATTCAAGATCAATATTTTCAACTTACTACTGGAGCTGGACAGCTGCTGCTGCTGCTTCAACTATCAGAGTCTGTGTATTGTTTTAGCCATAGGTTTTAGCAGCGCGCGCGCCCCCTTCCCAAGCAGGCGAACACTCCCCAAGGGGAAAGCAATCAAACAATCGATCGATTATTCAAGGCTGAGCAGGGAACATCAATCGTCAGAAAAATGAATACACACTGTAAAATGCATTTGATAAATATATTCTTATCTTGTCTCATAACATTTCACAAATTTATTTATTATTAATTTTTTATTTTTGTAACCACAAACACAAAGTAAAAGCAGCAGCCCTTCCGGCACGTGCAGTGAGTCTGAATTCACTTACTCGTTTTTCATTCACTCCTTCAAGTGAATTAATAAAGGGAAGGGAATAGTGAATGAGTAGGGGGTGGTTTTGAACACAGGCAGGGTATGTGTAGGGTTAGGGGTTATTTCTTCTGTTGTAGTAATTCACCTTTCGGCATGCTTCCCCCTGTCTCCTTCAAATCGAAGACTTTCCACCTACTGGCGCACGATATACTGTAGGCTACAACCGCATCTGAATGAATCTATCGGTGAAATGATTCAAAAGATTCGAGTCACTGAGATGAATCAATATCCCCACCATTATTTAACACTGACAGGCGCGCGCCCGACTATGGGTGTGCACGACAGGCGCCCGTGAACGCGCCCGGCTCTCCTCTTCCGCAGAGTATCGCACAGCAGCAGCAGCAGTAGCAGTCAGCGGGAGGATGGATGGAGCGGGCTCGTTTGGAGCGGGCCGAGCCGGTTCGGCCTTTGATCCGATCGCGTTCGTCAAACAACCCCAGACAATCCTAAGAGTGCTGGCATGGGTAAGAACAGCAATCTCCTATGAATTATGACTGGCAGATTATGCATTGCCGTCGTTTATATTCCCCTTATGGTCAAACGATTATTATAACGGGTTGATTTTCCACCACGCGTTTTATATTTTTATTTGTTTTGACAATTTGTATTACACTAAAGCCGTTTGTAACCATGTAGGCTAATTTAATGATTGGGTGTTATTATAGGATGCTGTCTTCTTTAGGTGGACGCGCGTCAGATGTTGCTGTGGTAGTGACGCACGCATTGCGTGCGCGCAGTTTTTTAAAAGGCTGTTGTGCCGCTGGTTGCAATTTAGGTCATTCTTAAAATATTGATGCGACTTTTATAATAATATGATTAACAAAAAAACAGGGTGATATTTCATGAAGAAATATTGCAGGTATTCTTCATTCTAGGCCTATCATAACATCTTATGAAATATGACAGTTGAGCTAAGTGACTGCGCACATGCTGTCCCTACCAAACTGTAAAGTCATTGATTCACCTCTAAATGTCATGCTTCCACTTGGTTTAACTACATGTCATTCATTGGTGTCTGATCAATAGTGTTTAAAAAAAAAAATTAAACACAAAATATTAATACCAGCTCTTATTTAAACACTAGACACATGATTTTTCTTCTTTTTCTTTTTATAACAGTAGCCTATAATGTATATTTATACTTTATTGTTTTGGCAGAAACTTTTCCCTTTTACAGTATCACAGTGAACTATAAATAAACGTACCATAGTAACTTCATGGATGACTGATGTGACACACCCATCACCAGATCTGTGCCTAAGGGCAGAGGAAGATAGTGTTTTGATTTTTAAAAACTCATTTTTTTAAACTGGCTGATTTAATTCAATGTATGTTATTTAATGACTGAATCAACCTGGCTGCATTGGGTTACACCAACAAAAGGGGATCAGATAGGGCTTCCTAGAGGCATGTTTAGAGGCATGTTTGGTGTTGCTTCATCCTTTAACACAGTGTTTCATCCAGCCAGCCAATAACCAAAGCAGCTGCAACTGTTTCTATGACGACTGCGTGATGTGATATATGCGTCAGTATATGGAGTTTCATTGCCAAAAATAGCACATGGCACCATGATTCCTGAGCATTGCTACTGATTATCTCTTACTGCTACTCCAACACACACACACACACACACACACACACACACACACACACACACACACACACACACACACACACACACACACACACACACACACACACACACACACACACACACACACATACATAAGTGTGAATTAGCCACATTTTCTCCCTGAGGTGTAAATGAAATTCTTTCTGGAGAAATGCACTGCACGGCACCGGTAAAGAGAATGACGTGTCACTTCCATTTAGCATGTATAATATAAGAGAAGAAAGCTTTACTTAGATGCCATCTGAGAATACAAATAATTGAAGGTTTTTTATTATTTTAACACCAGGGATGAAGTTTATGGACCTATTTCTGTGACTTGTCTTTTCTCTCTCTAGATCTTCTCCATGGTGGTCTTTGCTTCTATAATAAATGAGGGCTATGTGAATATGGGCAGCGAGCGACTACACTGTGTCTTTAATAAGAATGCAGACGCCTGTAACTATGGTATCACGGTTGGAATTGGGGCTTTCTTAGCCAGCGTCTTCTTCCTGGCCCTGGACGTCTACTTCCCCCAGATCAGCAGTGTCAAGGACAGAAAGAGAGCCGTGTTGTTGGAGATAGTTTTTTCAGGTAAAAATTTTCAGTCATTAATCACGTTGATTTTATGTCTGAAATGCAGTTACAGTAATATCCAGTGAGTGTTTTTTATTTACTTGTACATTTACAATCACTAATACAGGCACCATATGAGATGTGAGGAAAAATGATATGTCAATGCTTTTGTGTTCTCTCACAAATGATTTGCGTTCCCCCAAGGAAACATTGCATTCGCTCTCAAAATGTTTGCGTTCCCCTTTTGCATTCGCTCTCAAAATGTTTGCGTTCCCCTTTTGCATTCGCTCTCAAAATGTTTGCGTTCCTATTTTGCATTCGCTCTCAAAATGTTTGTGTTCCCCTTTTGCATTCGCTCTCAAAATGTTTGCGTTCCCCTTTTGCATTCGCTCTCAAAATGTTTGCGTTCCCCTTTTGCATTCGCTCTCAAAATGTTTGCGTTCCCCTTTTGCATTCGCTCTCAAAATGTTTGTGTTCCCCTTTTGCATTCGCTCTCAAAATGTTTGCGTTCCCCTTTTGCATTCGCTCTAAAAATGTTTGCGTTCCCCTTTTGCATTCGCTCTCAAAATGTTTGCGTTCCCCTTTGCGATCACGCTCAAAATGTTTGCGTTCCCCTTTTGCATTCGCTCTCAAAATGTTTGCGTTCCCCTTTTGCATTCGCTCTCAAAATGTTTGCGTTCCCCTTTTGCATTCGCTCTCAAAATGTTTGTGTTCCTCTTTGCGATCACGCTCAAAATGTTTGCGTTCCCCCGAGAAACTTTGCGTTCGCTCTCAAAATGTTTGCGTTACCCTTTGCGTTCGCTCTCAAAATGATTGTGTTCCCCCGAGAAACATTACGTTCACTCTCAAAATGTTTGTGTTCCCCCGAGAAACTTTGCGTTCGCTCTCAAAATGTTTGCGTTCCCCTTTGCGTTTGCTCTCAGAATGTTTGTGTTCCCCCGAGAAACATTACGTTCACTCTCAAAATGTTTGTGTTCCCCCGAGAAACTTTGAGTTCACTCTCAAAATGTTTGCGTTCCCCTTTGCGTTCGCTCTCAAAATGTTTGCGATGCCCCAAGAAACTTTGCATTCGCTCTCAAAATGTTTGTGTTCCCCAAGAAACTTTCCTTTCGGTATCAAAATGGTTCCGTTTCCCTTTGCATTTGTTCTCAAAATGATTTGTGTTCCCCCGAGGAACTTTGTGTTTGCTCTCAAAAGCTTTGCGTTCCCCTTGCTCTCACTCTCAAAATGTTCGCATTCCCCTTTGCGCTAACTCTCAAAATGTTTGTGTTCAAGAAACTTTGCGTTTGCTCTGAAGATATTTGCGTCCCCCCGAGAAACTTTGCGTTCGCTCTCAAAATATTTGCGTCCCCCTGAGAAACTTTGCGTTCGCTATCAAAATATTTGCGTCCCCCCGAGAAACTTTGCGTTCGCTCTCAAAATATTTGCGTCCCCCCGAGAAACTTTGCGTTCGCTATCAAAATATTTGCGTCCCCCCGAGAAACTTTGCGTTCGCTATCAAAATATTTGCGTCCCCCCGAGAAACTTTGCGTTCGCTCTCAAAATATTTGCGTCCCCCCAAGAAACTTTGCGTTCGCTCTCAAAATATTTGCGTCCCCCTGAGAAACTTTGCGTTCGCTATCAAAATATTTGCGTCCCCCCGAGAAACTTTGCGTTCGCTCTCAAAATATTTGCGTCCCCCGAGAAACTTTGCGTTCCTATCAAAATATTTTCGTTCCCCCAAGAAACTTCGTGTTTTCTCTTAAAATGGTTGCTTTCCCATTTGCGTTTACTCTCAAAATGATTTGCTTTCCCCTTTGCGCTCACTCTCAAAATGTTTGTGTTCCCCCAGGAAACTTTGTGTTCGCTATCAAAATGTTTGCAATCCCCAGAGAAACTTTGTTCGCTCTCAAAATATTTCCATTCTCCCAAGAAACTTTGCGTTCGCTCTCAAAATATTTGCGCCCACCTGAGAAACTTTGCGTTCGCTATCAAAATGTTTGCAATCCCCAGAGAAACTTTGTTCGCTCTCAAAATGTTTCCGTTCTCCCAGGAAAGTTTGTTCGCTTTTAAAATGGTTGCTTTCCCATTTGCATTTGCTCTCAAAATGATTTGCGTTCCCCGAAGAAATTTGTGTTCGTTCTTAAAATGTTTGCGTTCCCCTTTGCGTTCGCTCTCAAAACGTTTGCGTTCCCCTTTGCGTTCACTATCAAAATGCTAGCGTTCCCCCAAGAAACTTTTTGTTCGTTCTTAAAATGTTTGCTTTCCCCTTTGCGTTTGCTCTCAAAATGTTTGCGTTCCCCTTTGCGTTTCCTCACAAAATGTTTGCGTTCCCTTTTACGTTCGCTCTCAAAATGCTAGCGTTCCCCTTTGCGTTCGCTCTCAAAATGTTTGCTTTACCCTTTGCGTTCACTCTCAAAATGCTAGCGTTCCCCCAAGAAACTTTGTGTTCGTTCTTAAAATGTTTGCTTTCCCCTTTGCGTTTGCTCTCAAAATGTTTGTGTTCCCCTTTGCGTTCACTCTCAAAATGCTAGCGTTCCCCCAAGAAACTTTGTGTTCGTTCTTAAAATGTTTGCTTTCCCCTTTTGCTGCGTTTGCTCTCAAAATGTTTGTGTTCCCCTTTGCGTTCGCTTTCAAAAAGTTTGCGTTACCCTTTGCGTTCACTCTCAAAATGCTAGCGTTCCCCCAAGAAACTTTGTGTTCGTTCTTAAAATGTTTGCTTTCCCCTTTGCGTTTGCTCTCAAAATGCTAGCGTTCCCCTTTGCGTTCGCTCTCAAAATGCTAGCGTTCCCCTTTGCGTTCGCTCTCAAAATGTTTGCGTTACCCTTTGCGTTCACTCTCAAAATGCTAGCGTTCCCCCAAGAAACTTTGTGTTCGTTCTTAAAATGTTTGCTTTCCCCTTTGCGTTCGCTCTCAAAATGTTTCCGTTCTCCCAAGAAAGTTTGTTCGCTTTTAAAATGGTTGCTTTCCCATTTGCATTTGCTCTCAAAATGATTTGCGTTCCCCGAAGAAATTTGTGTTCGTTCTTAAAATGTTTGCGTTCCCCTTTGCGTTCGCTCTCAAAACGTTTGCGTTCCCCTTTGCGTTCACTCTCAAAATGCTAGCGTTCCCCCAAGAAACTTTGTGTTCGTTCTTAAAATGTTTGCTTTCCCCTTTGCGTTTGCTCTCAAAATGTTTGTGTTCCCCTTTGCGTTCGCTTTCAAAAAGTTTGCGTTTCCAGTGAGAAACCTTGCGCTCTCTTTAAAAGTGTTTGTCTTCCTTGAGAAACTTTTGCGTTCACTCTCAAAATGTTTGCATTTTTTAATTTTTATTTCAGTTAACGTTTATTTTATGTCAAGTAATGGACTTTTTAAAAATAATATCTATATCTAACCCCAAAAGACCCAATAGCTGAAATTGTCAGTATTTTTGCATGATAATAATTTTATTATATAATAGTATTTTTGACATTTCCCCATCCTTTCTCTTTAGGATTTTGCACGTTCCTTTGGTTTGTAGGATTCTGTTTTTTGGCCAATCAGTGGAGCCGTACGTCCCCTAAGGAGCTGCCGCTGGAGCAGGCGTCCGATGCAGCACGAGCAGCTATTGCCTTCTCTTTCTTCTCCATCCTTACCTGGGTAAGACAGCCCACCTTCCCAGATTCATACAGTCACAATCACGTTCATTTTTGAGCGCCAATGTTGGTGTTTGTGTTTCAGGCGTATCTATGTCTTCTAGCAGTGCACAGTTTTAAGAACACTGCCTTTATGGAGGATAAACAGAGGCTTTTGTCCAAACAGACCAACAGTCTCTCAATAGTGTAGATGTAGATTTTCTGTTCTACTCTCAAGTGCACACTAAACTATGCTAGTCTGATAGTAGTACAAAGTGTTATCAATACAGTTAATACAAAGCATGCACTCTATAATAACTTTGATTTATAATAAACATTATAAATCTACAAAGCTTAAAAACAAGAATAATGTGTCAGAAATATTGGTATAATAATACTTCGCATTCGCATATAATGATAAAAACAAGTAATAAACTTGAACTTCTAGATCTATTTAGAGAACTTTTTCTTTTGTGTTTATACTCCAACTTGGTTAACTCAAGCATTCCAACTAACTCTTGCTACTATGCCTGATGTACTTCAAAAGCTTGGTTATGTTTCTCACTAACATGCTAATCAGACTTATATGCATAATCCTGGTTATCCTGACTAGGCGGGCCTTACGGTGTGCGCTGTTCAGAGGTTCCTGCTGGGTACAGACATGACACTGTTCTCCACCGAGCCTGTGGGCGACCAGGCACCCAAGCAGCCGTACCCCTCCAACGATGTAATCGGTCAGACTACCGTCCCCGTCAACGCTTACCAGAGTCCACCGCTCATCGAGACCGTGGAGACCCGCCCCCCTGGATACAACATCCCTCCCGCCTTTTAATCCACAACCAATCAGAAGACAAGGAATATAGCAGCGCTAAAGGACAGAGTATAGACTGCCGTCAATGTTAGCTAAATGTATTGTATCGTATCGCGTTTTAGTAACAAGGTGGCGAAGGGATGATGCTCGCCTCTGTAATCCGCACTATAATACAGAATTAAATGATAATGTAGTCTCACGTTAACTTGAGCAGAAGTGGATGTTTTGGGACATTGATTGTCTTTGTCTACCCACACATTTTACATTTACAGTCAGCAGCAAATTATTGTCAAAATCACAATGTGCTATTTATTTAGTAAAGCATTTTATTATTATTACTATTTATCTTTAAAAAAAATAATTAAAGGTGCACGAAGTAATGCTTTCAGTTACTTTTGCCATGGTAAAAATTATTTTGACCGATTATAAAATGAGAATTTATTACAATAATTCAATTAATATAATGAAAAAGTAATGAAAATAATTTATTCAACTAAATTGTCATTAAAAAGTAAGAAATAAAGTATGTTGTGGATCACCCTTGAATAGAATAATTTTTTTAGAGCATTGATATGAGTCATATTTCATGTGAATATACAACATACCAAAAATTCATTTCTTTCAGGGTAAAACATTTTTCCAATTGAAAAAGTTAGCTAGTGCACCTTTAATTATGATAAAGAAAATGCATTTTACTTATTTTTGTGTTTCTGATTATTAAATAATAGCATCTCGGCATAGATGATCGACAACCGTCCCAAACACATCATGCAGTTGAATTAGTGCTGTCCACGTCATTTGTGTCAAAATATGTTTTTGTTAAGAAAGAATGAGCCAATTTTGTTTTTGAAAGCACTATAGAGAGAGAGAAATAATGAGAAATGGTCAGAGGATGAACAAATTAGTGTGTCTCAGCCTTTCTCTCTTTGTGTGTGTCGCGCGGTGTGTGTGTGTGTGTGTTTGATGATGGACTCTTGGAGCAGTCAGAGACATTCCAGATGAGATAACTGAGATTACTGGAACAGACTGTTTACTTTAACAAGCATACGTACTTGCGTGTGTGTGTGTGTGTGTGTGTGTGTGTGTGTGTGTGTGTGGAATGTGTGTGTTTGCACTACTCCCTTCTAATTGCATGATATGGTAAAATGCCTCAAATCCCCTCTGAAGCAGAGAGGTAACTGTTATATTTTGTTAATGGAAGAAGTCACAGTGGTTATTAAAGTCTTCAAGATGACATGAGTACCATGAGGTCCTGAATAAAGATGAGCCAGACTGCTGGATGCTGTGATTCATGTTCCTTCTGACCTTATAAACCCATTTAAAAAATCAACAAATTCTGTTCCACAGAAAAAAAATAACAGCATGAAGTTTTAAAACGACATGAGTAGGCCTAAATTATAAAAGAATTTTAATATTTAGGGGAACAATCATTTTAATTCTAAGGAAATTCTGAGAGAAGTTGGAAAAAGGTAATCTGAATTATAACTTAGTAGTTGAAATTGGGCTGAAATGAAATACATTAAAATATTGCATGAAAACCCCTTAAAATTAAAAAAAACTTGTATTGGCAATATGATTAAGTTGAAGTACGAAAATGACTAAAACTGAAATAAAAATAAATTAAAGCACAGGAGAAAAATAAAAAAATAAAATAAAAGCTAATTGAAAATATGAATAAATACTATAGTACATAAATAATAGTACAATAACACTGTTTTAAAAAATGAAATAATACAAAAATGTACCCATTTATAATTAAACAATTAGTGGAGGACTAAAGGGCATCACAGTCAAAATTTGCTGAACTAAACAGTGTTTTAAGTTTAAGCATAAAAAGTTGAATTAGCAAACGATCATGAATGTTAGCCCAGACAACTAAATGCCATGAAAGCCCTTGACAAGAAATTTGAATTTATAAAAAATGACAGGTATGTATTCATGAATTTGTAACCCAGATTTATAGTACAGTGTGTCCCTTATAGTAGTGTGCTTTATTATGGCATAAGAAAAAACAAACAGAAATACAGTCGGTTTATATACATGCTATTATTAGCTGGTCAACACACAGAAGCTGTCTGGTGCTTTTTTTGGTTTATCATTTCAAATATAACATGGTACAGGAAACTAATGTTTGTGTGTGCTATGAATAAGTTTGAAAACAAAAAGCTTGCAAATGAATTTGGGGGGGATGGAATTCTCCACAAACAGGAACAATCTGGCATCCGGTTAGTTTTATTAACCAATAGCTTTCTTCAGACAGAGAGCTCTTAATATACTATTAACATAATATTCACAGCATTCCAAATAGCTATTTTCAAATGTCAACCACTCAACCCTATTATTTGAGTTTTATTAAGAAAAATATATAATTTTTTTGTATTTTATTTTAAAGGACATCACTCTCAACATGGGGACAGGAAAGCTGTCTGTCAAAACAACTCGTGTTGCTTATTTAAAACGTAACGTAAATTTAAAAGTATTGGGTTACGTTACTAGTTACTTAAAAGTAATCTGATTACTTTTACTTGTAATGCATCCCATTCTGAACCCATTCTAATTATTGTAATACAGCATTACATGTGGTTTACTCTCCTGAGGTGCATAAACATCTTCTGAAGGTTATGCACCTCCTTTCACTGACACGTTATTGTTATTATTTATTATTATCAGATTTATTTTAAGACCCTAGGAAAGTATTGGTTATGTTCATTCTGCCCTGTTTACACACTGATCTGCCTCTTAAATGTTCCATGAATCACAATGAATTATAGACAGGAATCAAAGCACTAAGCAAAATAGAAATCAAATCTCTTCAAGTAGTTAACAGTCTCTAAACATTTAATGTCCATAGTTTATCAACAAAATGTTTCTTAGTGATACTCATCTGCAGAACAGCACCCAAAATCATGAAGCATTCAAACATCATCTGGATCTCACACTGCATACATCACAGAAATACTCATTAATATATCAGCCCTTGGTTTTCCCGAATTCCTCCATCACACTTTAATCATGAAATGCATTTTTAAAGATGTATCCATATGTATTAGTGTGATTTTGAGAATGAGTAAACTACAGTAAATCATTGGTGTTTGCTATTTTTAAATGGCTTTTCACACTAATTTTAACCCCAGGTTAACATATGTGACCTTTTTAACAACTGCTTGTTTATTTATGGAAATCTGGCCATGTACTACTCAAGTGTAGGCTACTCAAAAGATTTCTTTTGAAAGAAGTCTCTTATAGTCAGTTTTTATTTTATAAAAAATATTGTGAAATATTATTCAGATTTAAAATAACTTTTTACTATTGTATTATATTTTAAAATGTAATTTATTTCTGTGATGCAAAGCTGATTTTTCAGCATCATTCTTCCAGTCTTGACCCTTCACATGACCCTTCAGAAATCATACTAATTTTTATAAATAATTCAAGAAACATTTCTTATTATCATCACAGTTAAAAACAGTTGTGCTGATTATATTTTTTTTGTGAAAACTTTTTTTTTAAATGCATGAATATTGCTTAATCTAGGGTTTAAAAGCTGTTAACCCAGAGTGAAATAAGTGTGAAAAGCCTATATTCAGATGTTCATGCAGTGGAAAGGATTCACAATTTTGATGCACATCTGCCTTTATGTGAGGAAATATTACAGATACTGAACAACCTTCACGTTGTTGCAAATACTGCAACGTTGAATGGGAATAATATTAATGCTATTCAATGTGTCGGGACTTCTAAACATCTCTGCGCAAATGTAAATATTCATGTGCTATTATTATTGACTTCATCACCTGATGGGCCAAAACACAAATGTTATCAATCCAAAATAAGAGTGTGTGAGCATCCATGCTAGATCATTTCTTTGGAAGCTTACTTGTGCATATGAAAAAAAAAACTTTTTTAATTTGATCAAATGTTCACACATAGCATGTTAGTGCACTGCAGTTCAAAATAAAAAACACTTCATGGTTTTAAAATTTAATGATAATCTCTACTGAAAATAATTTTGACTTCTCAATTTAATAAAACCAAAAAAATGTGTTACAGTAATGCTCTTACGACAAAAGTCTAAGGGGAAAATATTCCAGAAGGTTTTAAGGCCTCTGCAATTTCAACTTTTTAAAAATAAGTTATACGCAATTCAACTCGATTTTTAAAGTCAGTTTAATATAATTTTAGTTGAATGACTTGTAGAGCCAATGTGATTATACTCATAAATTGAAGTGAACTGAACTTAAGTTTTTAAGTTGAAATAAGGTTGAAATGTTTTACAGTGTAAAAGTTCCTTTCTGGTATATTTGCATTAACTCACTTTTTAAACATGAACTCAACATTTATTTGTCATTTTTTTTAAACATTTTAATTTTGAATTCATATATTAATTAATTTATTGATTCATTTTACTTTTCTTTTTTTTTTTCCTTTTGGCACTCAGACCTCCATCACTGTAAAAAAGTATTGTCATGATTTGTTATCACAACTTTTTATATTTTGTCAAATCAACTTAGATAATTAATGTAGTTCAGATAACATAATATTTTGAGTTTCTATTTATTAAACCAATCTCCTTTGTTGTATTAACTCAAAGTTTTAATTTCAATTAACTAAAAATTTTAAGGCAACCAGGTAACTTACTTTTTTAAGTTAATCCAACTTTTTTAAATATGTTTTTTTTAATTATTTTAAATAAAACAAATATTAAGAGTTATCATTGTTAACAAAAACTATTAAAATATGTCTGTTAATTAAAATAAAGCTGGAATAAAACAAAATATAAATATAGTTGAAAATTTGTAATTAAAATGTTTTATTTGTTGCCAATTAATGTTGCCTTCTTCAAATTAAAAAAAAAACTAAAATTAACATGAAAACTAAAAATATAAAAGTAAAAGCCACAGATATGCTAAAAATATGAATAAAAGTATAATAAAACTAAAATAACAGATTTTATAAGAACATACTATTTCAGTTTTCTACTTCAAAATTGCAGTTCATTTTCAACGTGTTTGTACTTATTTGTAAAAGTAAATCCAACACCAAATGTATAAGTTTGCATAGGGTTAGGAAGGCAATGTTCTCACAGTGTCATGTGGACACAATGTTGAACTCTTGTGACTGTAGTTTTGAATTGATTTGATCCTACTGCAATGTTTTGCCCCATAGACTTCCACTGCATCACTGCACACACACTATTTTTACAAACAGAGGAATGAATGAAAATTATCTTCTAATGCAGAGCTCGAACACGGAACATTCCTTTATCACCGTTTCTTCCTGAAGGTCAACAACATGTAAAACTCTGACCCTTTACAAAAATATCACATGCCACACATATATACAATAATCATTTCATTCGTTCAGCTACACAATCAGCATTATGAAACATGCATATGTTTCAGCTAAAATATTTCTATGTGCCGTATACTCTGTATAAGACAATAGGGTGTTACAGTTATGGTATGACTGTTAGGTTACTATCATGTGACATAAGGGTTTGTTTGAAGATATAGGGTGTTACAGTTATGTATGACTGTTAGGTTAACTAATCATGTGACATAAGGGTTTGTTTGAAGATGAGACATATAGCGCTGACATTTAACCCTCATGTTCTGTTGAGATTGATTGACTAATACGAATTTAAAAATGAACTCATTACCTTACCAATTCGTTTCCCTGGTCAAAACTCAGTAGGCAGATATTATTCCAGCTTTAATAATCAGCTATCACAGATTGACTATTATCCAGTATGTTGTTTTTGTCTGAACTTCTTTAGATTTTTTTTTTTTGCCAGCAAAAGATGAAACTCTAATCTAATCTTTTAGAAAAGTAAAACTACACTTCTCCTCAACAAAGGTATCATTCATGTCCAGTCGCACAATTGGTGTTTGTCAAAGGTTTAGAAAACAAACAGAAAAAACATCAATGTCATGCATGTGAAAATGAATTATATTTATTCATGCTTAATACCTGGGGTCTCTGGGACTCTAAACATGAGGTACATACGTAATGTATCATTTTCATGGTGGATTTGTGAAGTATGATTATTATAAAATTTACTTTTATAATTAGTTCTCATTAGGAAACTCATGAAATTAATTTTAAACCTATAAACTGTATCATATTTGATACGTACATTTCTAAGGCCAGCTCTAAATTATCAACGTGATCAAAACTTTGTTGAAAAATCAGTTGTACAAAATCTATATTTGATGTATAGTTTATACTTTTTATATCATTCCCTGTGGTACATGTGTCTTTTTTGCTGTGAAATCTCTACTGATTTTTATAAAGAAAACGTTTTTATTGTTAGTAATATTTCAAGATTTTTCAAATACATAATTTTCGAGAAAAATCATGTTAAAATGTGAATATCAGATATGGCTTTTTGATTCATCAGGCTTTTGTTGAACGTTTTATTTTCTCTCATTCATTTTTTGTATTGTATTACATATTCTGCTTCCACAATACAAACTACAGAGCTTTGATCATAAAACAAAGCATTTAAATATAATCGTACATATTAACTTACATTACAAGCTATCAGAATTTCAACTTACTTTTTTGCATTTTTACAAAAATTGCATTTTTGCTCAGTTTTGGGCAAAAATAAAGTGTTTTTTTTCCCCTCTCGATTTTCTATATCATATATGAGTCATAAAAGCCTGATGTATCAAACATGATACTCAACAAAAATACAAATTCAAACTTTATCCTTTATAAAATACTTTGTCTAAAGGTTCATTTCAAAAAGTGTTCCATTTCAAAAGATTAATATTTTTACTATTATATGTCAGCCATTACAGTGTTAATTTAAATGACACTTTTTAAACCATTAGATGATCAACCTTTCAGACCCCAAACAAAATATGAGGGTTAAAATTGCACCGTCATGTGCAGTAATCATATGCCACGATGCAACATGGTTCTGTGATGGATTTTCATATGAGCTCACATATGTCAACAATGTGAAATGTCACAATATCAACGTGTGTGATGATGAACGCTAACAAAAGTTCCCTAATCAATATGATCAGGCAAAAAAAGATCAGTTCCATCAGAAACACATTTGCATACTTTTGCCGACACCGCCTCTTCCTGTTATTAAAATGCTTTACGAAGAGGCGGAATGCGTGAGTGGCTTCCTGCGCGGTGTCCCGGGCCCTAGGCCACCGAATCCTCACTTCCTGGACCCCTAGTGCTGGCCATTCGGACCAACACCTTCCTCCTGAGGTGACTCTGAGCCACGTCTCCCGCGAGCCCCGGCCGGGCCTCAGGAGGGAAGGAGTGCGTCGACTGGTCACTATCCGAAAGCAGTTCCGACAGGCTGCTCAGGGAACTTACATCTGATTGGTCAAAAGAGAATTGTGGGAGGGGCAAATGACTAGGCAAAAGAGGTTGGTCCTGCACGTCAGGAAGATCCGAAGAGTCCCGTGGGAGAGCGGAGTCAAAGGACGGGGTCCGCCTCCTCAGAACTGTGCTGTGCTCCTGGCCGGCCGCATCGGTGGGGGGGTCGATGGAGATGCACGGAGGGCTCATTTTCTCCTTTTTGGGAGTCGGTGATGGTGAGATTGTCTGAAGAAGTAACTCGTCTCCGTGCGTCGAGTGACGGCGAGGGATGTGGAGCTGAGAAAGGAAGCCGTTATTTTCCATACTGTTGTGCTTCCGGAGACCGTGAGCACTGGTGTCCGGTTGGCGGGCCGTCCTACTGTGCAACGAGTCCTGAGACTGGGTGTCAGAACAGAAATGTGGGTTGTGGCTGCGCGCCCCACACCGAGAGGCTCTTCTTTGGGTGATGTTGGTGTTGGCGTCTGAATCCCGTAGCTTGGTTTGTGCATGTGTGTGCATTACCTCGAGAGATCTGATGGAGTGTGTATGGAGCGCGGTCTTTCGGCAGGGGATGCTGCGCTGGCTGTACACGTGTCTGTTTGTCTGTACGCTCGCTGTCCGGCTGCGGGGCGGCGGGGGGGGCGAGGCCTGGGGGGAACAGGGGGCAGATCCGCCGCTGAGGGGCATGATGGGTACTTTGAGAAGGAGATGATCACTGGAGCAGGGCTTGCCCGGGATATGTAAGGTGTCTCTGGAGTCAACGTTTGTGGAATCGAAGGAGTCACTCTTTATTGCTTGCTGTAGGTAAGAGCAGATGTAAGGACACACATTGTAAAACTATTCATCACACAACCATCTTGAATGCTTTAGTGCAGAGTTCTGTAGACATTTTCTTATATATTGGAAAATATGTTTAATGTATGTATTTAAAATATAATTTATTATTTAATGTATATTGAATATAGATTCAACTATATATTTTAAATGTACTACATATTGAATTACATATTCAGAATTTCATCTTACTTTTTAGCCACATGAATAGCAGCATCTGCACCAAATATTATTTTTTGTTTTCTCAGCTTGGGCCTCTGAATAAAACGGAGGTGTTTTTTTTTTCTTCCTCGAATGTGAGCTTCACATTTTTCAAAAAAAAAAAAATACTATACGAGTTCACATAAAATGTATATATTCAATTATATATTATATATATTTAATACCCTTTATATTAATTTAGAAAATTATATACTTTAATAAATTATATATATATATATATATATATATATATATATATATATATATTTTTTTATTTATTTATTATATACAAAATACTTGAATCTATCATTATTAAATTAATACAAATAATTGTGTATATATTTTATATATTATTTTGTATTAAGATAATAATATATTAAATATTTATAATTATTATATTTATGTAGTTTAATACACCTTACATTAAATTATATTCATATAGTTAAATACATAAGAAATATATTAAAATCAGAATTATGATATTAGAATAACAATTAAAGGAATAGTTAACTTAATAGTGTCAATTCTGTCATCATTTACTCACCCTCAAGTTAGAGGTCTGCACTCCCGCGGGACCTGCGGGTCGCGACGCAAAACAGTGCGGCGCGGGACAAATTTTGAAAGGTCATTGCGGGAGCGGGCGGGATTATGAGGTGCACTTGCGGGTGCGGGCGGGAGGGATGATACGCTGCACTCCCGCAAATTAAAAATGGCTTTCATAGGCGCAGAACAGCCAAACCTACCACACAGAGGCAAAATGTCTGCACCACATGACTCAGGTGGATTGTTTAGTACTACAGATATTAGTTAATTGTTAAAGAAAGGACCATGCAAAACTACAAAACCAAACAAAAAAAGTCTGATATTTGAAAATGTTTTTTAGTAGCCTAGTAGGCCAATGCGACAGCAATGGAAAGCACCTTCCTTTTGCGAGCTGTTAAATGCAGCAAATATACACACGTAAGTCTGTAACTTCAGGTCTGAAGTGTCATGTGTGCACCGTTTTGAAAGGCAAACTTCCCTGACGTTTACGGAAAGTCAGTCGAAAGTGTCAAGTGCACTAAAAGATGTAACAACAGAAAAATGTGCATTCCAGCTTCCAGCACACCATCGGAGAGGGCTTTCAGTATTTGCGGTCGCTCGCATACTGGAGCAGAGACGTATTAATCTAAAGCCCTCATCAGTGAACGACATGCTATTCCTAAAAATAACAAAAATAGGCGGGATTTTGCGGGCGGGAGCGGGACGAAACTTGATTGTCGCGGGCGGGAGCGGGAGAAAATAACATATATTTTTGCGGGAGCGGGACAAAATCTTGCGGGAGCCCGCTGGAAAAATCCGTCCCGCGCAGGTCTCTAAGTTCAAACCATGAATCTCTTTCTTCTGCTGAACACAAAAGTAGATATTTTGGAGATATTTTGTCTGGTAACCAGACAGTTGATGAACCACATTGACTTCTATAGTATTTTTTCCTACTATGGAAGTCATTGGGGTCCATCAACTGTCTGGTTACCAACATTCTTCAAAATATCTACTTTTGTGTTCAGCAGAAGAAAGAGATTCATGGTTTGGAACAACTTGAGGATGAGTAAATAATGACAGAATTTTCATTTTTAAGTGAACTATTTCCTTTAACATTAATATTTCAGAATGTTTTAGTATTTGGTTGTCTCTTGCTTCAACGATGACAGACTAACACAGTTTGTGTAAAATCATGATTTCAGAATCGTCCAATGGAAGTAAGAACGTCTGACATTTTATTAAACAAATGTTCACATGACTGACATCTCAAATTTTGCATTTCGTTTGTGACAAAGTAAAAAAAAAAGTGTATTTAACCTAATAGTCTAATCGATTTAATCTATCGTCAGCCCTAACATACACAAACAGACATGAGGATGAGAGCTCCTGTGGTACCTGTCTCTTTAGAGCTCTGAAGGCATTGCTAGATCTCGCTCTGCGGTTTACAGGGTGGACAGCAGGAATGGAGGCCAGGCTTGTCTGAGATGCAGTTCCTGGAACCTGCATTACGGCACTATCTTCACAGGACTGGGTCCCGAGTGAGAGAGAGGAGCCTGAAAACACACCAACAGCTTTAGGTCATGTTCTCTCTCTATACAAGTGTTATGAACAGCCAGGGCTGGCTTAGTTTTGTCACCTGGTAGTGTAGAGTCCTGTTTGGAGAATCTGTCATGAACGGATCCATATACAGGCTTAACAGGATACAGCATGTAACTGTCGTTAGGTAAGGACAGCATCCGGGACATAGACGGCCTCCCGACTGTCAGGAAGTTTCCGTAATTGGGGTCTTTGCCCTGCAAACACAACAAACCATTAAGATAAGAGCACTTTAACTGTAATGTTTTGCCATTTCTTAAAAACATGCTTAAAGACACTGCATATTCTTAAGAAAAATATGAAAAATATTTATAAAATACAATATATCATTGTAATATTTATAAAAAAGAATCATATAAATATGATATTTATAATAAAATAATATTATATTATTTTAATAAATCAAATCAAAATAGATTGGCACACTTCAAAATTGCATGTTGACTTTAGAATGTTGCTATACAGTAGATTAATTTTTATTTATGCCAGTAAACATCATCAGGGACGAGATACCACTGCAAGATGAAGGGGAAGTTATCTTTTATTAAAGATTAAAAAGGCACATGAAAAATAAAGATGTGCACAAAAAAAAAACTTTTATAACAAATACGGCAATATTTCAATATTTCGCAACTTTGAGTCCATGGTGACTTTAATATTTTTTGTTTGTTTTTGAGGGGATTTCATGGTACTAGACAATAGTCACCTCTAAATTATGCAAGATTTACTTCTATAGAGATTTTTTAAGTCTAAAAATCCAATGCATGGAAGGCAGATTAGTGCCATTTGGTGGGAGATAATAAAGAAAATAAGATGTAATGTAATGGAATAACCATGTATAGCCCTAAATATATGATATACATATAAATTTTCTTTGCATATATGGCTAAGTATTCCCTAGTTACTTATACGAGTATTTTCAGGCATAATTACTTTTAAGTTTTCCGTTTGGATACATTTAGACATTATCAAAGACTACTTTATCGTGGTTGATTTGACTGTACCCCAAAAAACTGCTCTGTATTTTCGTACTTCCCATCACAAGTGCGACTTTTTTACACCATTTAGCCTTTTTTAGTACAGTATAAAATAAAAATATTACATGTTTTTATTTTTATATTATACTAAAATAGTATTTAAAATGTTAATCTTAAACATAACACCTTTAGCATTACTCTAATCTAACAGAACTCACCTGTTCATGTGAGAGATTCTCCATTTTAACAGCTGTACCCTCCAGCCCAATGACTCCGCCCACAGAGGCGGAGCTTTGTCTACGACTGCCCTTAAGCTCCTCCCTCAATTCCGCCTCCATCTCCGCCTCCTCACGGGCATCTTTGTTACTCTCCTCTAAATGTTTCATGAGCACAGCGACCACAACATTCACCAGCACAAACTGTGCCACCAGCACAAATGTCACAAAGTACAGAGGTGACAAAAGCGGAAGGTAACTCAGACATTTGTCATTTTTACATTCCCGCAGGGTATCCTAGACACACACAGAAACAGAAATTGTGAGTTCTGCCAAGCTCAAAAAGTCTTGATAATGTTCTGTATGTGGGCAACAAATAATCTGACAACCAATTAAGAGCTAACATTAAACATCGGCATTCTCTAATCAGGTATTTATAACATGCAGCATGAATATTTTTCATGGTTTGCAAAATACCTTCATGATTCCGTTCCAGTTGTCTCCCGTGGAAATGCGGAACAGAGTGAGGAATGCCATGCCGAAGTTCTGAAATGTCGCATGTCGGCTCAAACCCTCACATGGGCTCTCCTCGGTGCATTCTGATTTAAAAATAATTCATTTTAATACTTCACCTCAAAAATGCATTTATTTGTTTTATGCAACAACATACACTACCATTCAAAGCATCTGTAGGATTTTTTTTAATACTTTTATTCATGCAAGGACAATTTAAATTGATTAAAAGTGACAGTACAGACATGTTACTAAAAATTTCAAATACATGCTGTTCTATTGAACTTACAATTCATCAGAAACCTGAAAAACAGCATATTAGAATGATTTCTGAAGGATCATGTGACACTGAAGACTGGAGTAATGATGCCGAAAATTCAGCTTTGCCATCACAGGAATAAATTACATTTCAAAATCTATTAAAATAGAAAATAGTTATTTACAGTACCACTATTTTTACTGAATTTTTGGATCAAATATATGCAGCCTTGGTGAGAATAAGAGACTTCTTTCAAAAACAGTTAAAAGGTTTGATCAACCCTACATTTTTGAACGGCAGTGTATGATATCAGGAAATGAAAGGTATACCGACCAAGTTTGCCAAAGAGTTCAACTCCCAGTGCCGCATAGATGAAGAACAGCAGCATAAAAAGCAGACCCAGATTACCAACCTAGAGAACCAGAACATCAGCAGAATAAAGCCAGGTATATACAGCACCATCTGGGGCCACATACAGTAAGGTATCTATGAAGTACTGTAGTTCCACAATACAAATAACAAAAGATATAGCAGTGCACTGACCTGCGGTAAAGCTTGAACTACTGTATCCAGAAGAGATCTCATTCCTGTGGCCATCTTCAACAGCTTCAACACTGAAAATGAATTTTACTGTATATTACAATTCATTCCTATTTTAATCATTGAAATCTATTTTTAACATTACTTAAACGCGCACTGTCCATAAACATCTGTTAGCATAATATAAAAAAAAAATACACTACCATTCAAAACGACTATTTAGGATCTCTAAGATGTTTTAATGCTTTTGAAAGTCTCTTATGCTCACCAAGGCTGTATTAATTTGATAAAAAATACAGTAAAACAGTAATATTTATTTTCAGCATCATTACCCCAGTTGCCAGTGTCACATGATCCTTCAGAAATCATTATAATATGCAGATTTGCTGCTCAATTTTTTTTCTTATTATCAATGTTCTAAATAGTTGGGCTGCTTAATATTTAAAAAAAAAATTTAACAGAAAGTAAAAAAACACCACACATTATAAATGTCTTTAAAGATACACTGTGTGATTTTTACCCCATCTAGCGGTGAAAAGGTATATGACCATCCAGTGAATATTAGTTTCTATTCTTCTCAATTCCGATTTCGTTTTAACTCCTACGGTGGCCAATGTAGTCCAAGATTAACATGGCTTCCAGTTCGACCTCGTCCACATTCGACACGGTGCCATCGAGTGTTAAAACGCGAAAGGCGAAGCTTGAATTAACGGCCTATGTCCCTCTTTGGCTAATGTACTTTCAAGATGGAGGGGCAACATGGCGACCGACATTAGAACCCCTTACCCTATGTATTTTCAATGGCATATTATACACTCACGAGAATACTTTATTACTTGAACAAAGTAAATATACATTAATGAGCACATATATTTTTGAAAGAACTAAGTGTTTTTAGCTAAGAATAAACTAAAAAAGTTACACAGTGTAGCTTTAATATCACTTTTAAAAGTTGAATGTGTCCTTGCTGAATACAATTATTAATTTAATTCCAAAAAGATCTTATGGACCCCCAAATTTTTGTATGGTAGTGTAAATAAAAAATTCTAAATTTCACATTTTTATTAGAGGAGCAAGAAACTCTTCTGGCTCTTGACACATCTAAGGCATTGCTTTATTTCTCATATGTCATGGCTGGCATGTGCGTGTCTTTGTGTATTTGTTACCTCTGGCAATGCGCAGCACTCTCATGATGCGTATGATAGTTGGGTTGATGGGTAGAGAGGCATTCAGGTCAATTTCCTCAAGTGTGATGCCCATGATGGAGAGAAGAACAATCGCCAAGTCTAACTGATTCCACCTGACAGAAGAAAGACAGAAACACAAAATGAGATGAAGACAAGGTTCTGTAAAACCATTTAATATTCTTGGAAAGCGCTAATTGTGACCATTAGAGACTGCCTGAGGAAAGGTCTTTCTTCAACTCTGAAATTTCAAGCTTATATGGCCACAGAACATGAATGACAATGGAAGACAATATTAGCATCCAGTATTTTTAATTTATAAAGAGGAATAAATTTAGGGACTTTCTGGGCTCTTACTCCGTGTCAACGTCACAGGATGTTTCACAGTGGCGTCTCATAATTATTCATGAGAAGACCTTGTCTCATTATTATTCATGACACCACGTGACCTTTCTCTATGATAGGCACTTAAAACGGTGAGTTGATACTATAGTGGAACATGGATCGCAAGTATTCGCATTTGCATGATATGCGATTCTGACAGAGCGACAGGCTTTCAATCAATCACTGACACTTGAAATATTTGTGTGCAACTATCATCTCATTTCATTGAAACAAGACGCAGTTTCCTCACAGACACCATCCGTCTTTACTTTAAATTCAGACTACTTGTAACTGTGAATTCGTGTCACAGAATAACAATCTCCAAATTTAGGGTACATTAGCAAGGATGCATTCAATTGATTAAAAGTGACAGTAGGGACATTTACATTGTTACAAAAAAAAAAATCTACTTCAAATAAATGCTGTTCTGTTTAACTTTCCATTCAAAGAATGCTAAAAATTTATTTTAACATTGAAAATCATAAGAAATATTTCTTAACACCAAGTAACTTTTCCTCTTCGGTCGCCCTACTGGTTGGAAACGAAATTGTCCATTGCCGCTGTCGTAAACAATCTAGCCTACCGTCGCACGCACGCTCACTGTTTATCCAGCACCGGCTTTAGAATGAACGATGTCCACAGACAAGGTAGAGTATGTTACATGATTTCATGAAAGGATGATGTATTGCGACATCAGAAACGAAGAAAAACGAAATAATGATTATTGTAGCGCTTGACGTAAAGCAGTCGAATTTTGTAGTTCTTTTTGTGCACGGGTTCCTACCCGAACCCCGAAGTTACATAGTGCCAGTAAAAGCGATACAGACCCCGTCAGGCTATGGCAGACGAGTCATTTAACTTATTTTAAGTCGATGTACCATCACAAGGGTCTAGGAAATATATTATGAAGGTTGAAAAACTACATAGTGTTACTTTAAGCAGCAAATTAGCATATTTCTTAAGATCATGTGACACTGAAGACTGCAGTAATGATGCTGAAAATCAGCTTTGTCATTACAGGAATAAATAATATTTTTGTTTATATATATATATATATATAAAAGGTACTTTAAATGTAATAATATTACCACAATAGTACTGGTTTTACTGTATTTTTAATAAAACAAAACCCATACTTTTGAACAGTAGAGCATATTACTGCATTCAGTTAACTGCAACACGCCATTATAGTGAAATGAAACTGACTGCAGTTTTTTTCTCCTCACTTCTGTTATGAGAACAGTCAACAGACCCATGCTGAAATGTCAATTGAAGAAAACTACTAACCAGTGATAGATACTGCATCTCTGCATTATGTCCTCAAGAGGGAGCCTTACCTCTCTTTGAAGAATCTCCTAAAGCCAAAGGCAACCAGTTTCAGCACAGCCTCGATCACAAAGACCAGCGTGAAGACATAGTTACAGTATTTCAGACCTTCATCAAGATACTGAGAAGCACAGACATAAACAGTGACAGTCAGACACCTGGAATATTAAAGTCTGAATTAAACATGAAATCAAAATTGACCATTTTTTTATATGATCCTGGTCTTATAGTGAATAATCCATCACTGCATGTTATTCTGTTATAAATATTTCATCAAAATGTAATAACTTGCTCTGCCTCTGAAAACACTTTTCTTTTCGGTTGACATCACCAACCAAGCCCTTTTATTTTTCAACCCTTCCCCTGGCCTGATGTCATTAGGTGTGTTCAACTTCATTCAGCGCTGCACAGACAGATTGGTCAGAAATAGAATACATGCTGGTTAGAAATGTTGTTTGGCTTGAGCACTGCCGAGGCCATGTCACTGTGATGGCCAAAGCACAACGAGAGCAGACGACTGGCTCAGCTGCACAAGCACTGATGACATCATGCTGCTCCACGATTGGCCGGATTCTACGATGACATCATGTTTATTCTGACACCTTTTGTTCTGCTAATGGTCACAAATCCATAAACTCTTTTTATGTAACCATAATGTTATACACTCACCTAAAGGATTATTAGGAACACCTGTTCAATTTCTCTTTAATGCAATCATCTAATCAACCAATCACATGGCAGTTGCTTCAATGCATTTAGGGGTGTGGTCCTGTCAAGACAATCTCCTGAACTCCAAACTGAATGTCAGAATGGGAAAGAAAGGTGATTTAAGCAATTTTGGGCGTGGCATGGTTGTTGGTGCCAGACGGGCCGGTCTGAGTATTTCACAATCTGCTCAGTTACTGCGATTTTCACGCACAACCAGTCTAGGGTTTACAAAGAATCGTGTGAAAAGGGAAAAACATCCAGTATGCGGCAGTCCTGTGGGTGAAAATGCCTTGTTGATGCTAGAGGTCAGAGGAGAATGGTCGACTGATTCAAGCTGATAGAAGAGCAACTTTGACTGAAATAACCACTCGTTACAACCGAGGTATGCAGCGAAGCATTTGTGAAGCCACAACACGCACAACCCCATCATTGTGAAGACCCCACTCATCTCCACTACAAATAGGAAAAAGAGGCTACAATTTGCAAGAGCTCACCAAAATTGGACAGTTGATGACTGGAAAAATATTGCCTGGTCTGATGAGTCTCGATTTCTGTTGAGACATTCAGATGGTAGAGTCAGAAATTGGCGTAAACAGAATGAGAACATGGATCCATCATGCCTTGTTACCACTGTGCAGGCTGGTGGTAGTGGTGTAATGGTGTGGGGGATGTTTTCTTGGCACACTTTAGGCCCTTTAGTGCCAATCGGGCATCGTTTAAATGCCACGGCCTACCTGAGCATTGTTACTGACCATGTCCATCCCTTTATGGCCACCATGTACCCATCCTCTGATGGCTACTTCCAGCAGGATAAAGCACCATGTCACAAAGCTTGAATCATTTCAAATTGGTTTCTTGAACATGACAATGAGTTCACTGTACTAAAATGGCCCCCACAGTCACCAGATCTCAACCCAATAGAGCATCTTTGGGATGTGGTGGAACGGGAGCTTCGTGCCCTTGATGTGCATCCCACAAATCTCCATCAACTGCAAGATGCGAAAGGGGGTCAAACACAGTATTAGTATGGTGTTCCTAATAATCCTTTAGGTGAGTGTATTTTGTCATGTTTATCAAAATAATACTGATAAAAAAATATATAGACACACATCATTGGTATTTAAATAGTATAGACTTATTTTGAACTACAGATGGGGCCGTATTAAGCAGCGGGGCTTGACATTAACACCAACCCAAATGCATGTAGATTTCAGCAGTGGCGGGTAACGCAGTCAGTCCTTCTAGTTACTTTGGCGGGTTGAATTTTATATATAATATATACATTTTTCAACTGTAGATTGTTTTTAAAGGAATCTCAAATATTACACAATGCAATGTAGTGCAAAAATCCAAAATAATGATTTTTCGATACATATTGATACCGAAATATCTGAAACGCTTCCAATACTCATTTTCTACAGAATGGATACACAAAAGCAGCTGTGCTTTCTTGATCTCTTACTCATTCCCGCAGATTTTGTGCTCACACTCAAAGTGAGGCACATTAGCCGCCTCTCAGTAATAAATTGAGGGTTTTTTCGCTGATTATTACGCTTAAACTGTCAAATACACACAAAATAATGTCAAAATGGCTAGAATTCACATAAACACAGTCACAGTTATGTTTTAAGTGAACATAAACAGAGAAAGAAAATGCACGTGTAACAGTATAATGGATCTGTGTGTCAGGTCCTAAAGTGACAGCAGGCTAATAAACCTGCTGCCAAATTATAAGATAATATTAAAAATATCTATATGGCAGTTTTCCCCCATGATATCGATATCAAAATTGTGGCCAGTGAAAATGCTGAGTGGCTAGTAACTTTGGAAAATCACTAGCCACGGTGGCTGGTGAGAAAAAAGTGAATGTTCAGCAGTATATAAAAAGTGTTTCTGTTGCTTCATGAAAATGTCTGAAAGGTCTGTGTATTTGACAAATATTGCATCTAATCCACTTGATCTGTGTGCAAAAGTATGCAAACACCGTGCGAGCGTCACTATGGGAAGCTGAAACTGATCTCTTGCCGATCGGTCTGCGCAGTCGAACACACCTAAACTGTTATGTAACTCCCACTTTAATAATCCAATCAATTCCAGATGCATAAATCATGTCTCACCCTATATTTGTTTCTCATTAGAATACTGTTTCACTCTGAAATACGTCTGATTACGGAAGTGGGTGTGAACCAGTGTTGTTGTTGTTAACTAAAACCAAAATTAAAAACACTAAAAGTTATTTATGTTAATTGAACTGAACATTAACAGAAATATAAATAAACTTATTTTATTTCAGATAGTTGTGAGGGAACAACTTCAAATTTTCATTTAAAGGTGAAATAAATGAATATATCTATTTAATTAAATCGACATGTTTAAAAAAACTAATAAAAAATATCAACAAATACTAAGATAGTACAGTAATGATAAAAGACTGAATAACTAAAATACTAAAATAACACTGGGGTGGGCATATGTTGACTTAAAACATGAAAATTGTCATGTCATTACCCCACAGAAGCAGTGTGTGTGTAATACACCAAACCTTGGGTTGTCTGTAGTGCTCCATTGACATTGTAAGGACATTAATGGCGATGATGATGGTGATGAAGAGGTCCAGATAATGACTAGTGCAGAGCGTGTGAATATAGAGGCGTGTTGGAGAGTAGTCTGCATAGTACGGTCTCTGCATGGCCTCTACAAGACACAACACACACACGCGCGCATGCACACACACAGAGGAGAGAGAGAGAGAGAGAGGGAGAGAGAGAGAGAGAGAGAGAGAGAGAGAGAGAGAGAGAGAGAGAGAGAGAGAGAGAGAAAAACAATAGAGCACCTTCATTAGGGTGTATTCAGGTCATTCAGGTACTTACACACATACACACGCACTCATCTTGAATCTGGATGCTGTAAACATCGACGGCGAACATTTTATGTTTAAAAATGCTTTGATGGTAATATTCACAAGAATTGCAACATTTCATTGAAATAACTCAAAGGCATAATCTGTTGTTGGTGTACTGTATAGGCTACTTTGTTGTCCCTGTCAAACACAAGCACACTGACCCAGTTTTGTCTGGCCAGTAAATTGCTAACGTGGCAGTGTGTGTGTGTGTGTGTGTAATCACAGTTTGCAAACAGTCGAGTCATCTGAGGGATGTTATAAATGTCCAGCCAAGCTTCCCCCACATCCATCACTGCTCAAGACTGCTCAAGGTGTCTTTGAGAGAAGCTTTGTGTGCATTTAAGAAAGAGGCAGAGCGAGTGAGGTCTTGAGACAGCTAGCAAAGTCACTTTCCAGTTCAGTACTGTGGCGGTACCATGGTGCAGTGATGGTCTCTGATATATACCACAGTAATGCTAATGCTTGCTCATGGAAAACTCAGGGTTCTGGGTTGTTGTTATGCAGTTGCTTACTGTCCCAAAGTAGGGCAACGTTTTGACCCCTAAACGTGGCTTTGGTCCCTATATGTAATATGTAAGAAAGTTCTAGCTATTGTTTAAAAGTTCCCCCATTGTTTTAATAACCTTGTTACCTGACACTAGTAAAACTACTAAAGCACAGGATTCAAGTGGGATTTGAGGCAAGATGTTTTTACTCTCACTTATAATTATGTGTCTCTTGTCTAATTAAATGCTGGATATGTGGTTTTGAACTCAAGCAAAGTCAATGGGCTTTTGAAGATGTCTGTGGAAATCAATACTAATAGTCTATTTCATAAGCTTAATACACACAACAGCAATCAAACTGTACTGTGCTGACCATGTGTGATGCAATACAATTACAAGCAATAAAACCAGTCTGTTCCATGCTAGTTTTTATCCTAACCAGCAGTGACAAGCCACAAAATATTTAGTTGCCCTCTGCTCTGGTCAATATTTAAAGATTTAGTTCACCCCAAAATGAAAATTCTGTCAGTAATTACTCTCCCTCATGTTGTTCCAACCCGTAAGACTTTTGTTCATCTTCGGAACACAAATTAAGATATTTTTGATTAAATCTGAGAGCTGGATCACTCCTCCATAGGCTTATAAGGGATTGAAACTTGACAGCCCCGAAATAAATCGTTCAAATAGTCCAAGTGACTACAGTGGCTCAATCTTAAGTTTATCAAGCGACGAGAATACTTTTTTGTGCGCAAAAAAACAAACAAAAATAGCGACTTTATTCAAGTATTCATTTCCTTCTCCGTCGGCCTTGAGATTTCACGTAGTGTAATAGCGTAGTGCTTCTGGTTGAACGTCACACGCATCACACACATGACCAGCGTCGGCCAATAGTGAGCCTACTGTGACGTATAACACAGAAGCACTACGCTATTACACTTAGGGTGTATTCACACCTGCCTTGTTTGGTTCGATTGAATCGAACTCTAGTTCGTTTTCCCCCTTGGTGCGGATCTTTTGGGCAGGTGTGAATACAGCAATCGAACTCGGGTGCGGACCAAACAACCGAACCGAGACCCAGCTGAAGAGGTGGTCTCGGTACGGTTCCAAACGAACTCTGGTACGGTTCGTTTACGGTCTGAACATGAACCGACCCAATTGCAAGAAAGCACTGCGCCTTTGAGTTAACAAGCTTATGAAAAAATCATGTTTTGTCCCGTATTTCATTGTTAATATATATATATATATTTTATATATTATAGGTTTCGTTGAATACGCGCATGACAGAGAGGGAGAGAGAGCGAGAGACCTTGCGTGTGTGTGCTAGTACGCATTGATACGCACGCGTCTCTTAAAGGTGCTCTGTGTAAAAATTAGCGGCCTCTAGCGGTGATGTTTCAGATTGAAACAAGAGCGCTTGTGCTCGTGTGTGTGTGCGTGTGCGATCTCAAGAGCGAGCATTCACTACCGGCCACACAGAGACTTTCAACGCAACAGCGAAAGCGTCACACACAGGGTTGCCAGGTCTGCACAACAAAACCAGCCCATTGCTCATCAAAACTAACCCAATCACGGCCAAAAATAGTCAAATAGCGTTTCCGGGTGTTTCCCCGATAACAATCATGTTCCAGTGGGTAAAACAATCGCGTCAACCCGTGCACAAACAACCCGCTGAAACAGTGCAGGCATATACGGACCTGGCAACACTGGCATGCTGGAAACTCATGTAAACTCCCACTGCAACGTTACAATAATAGGCTACTTTTATCAGCTTGATGTTGAACTAAGGCTCCATGCTCGTACCATGATAACGTTACATTGACTGCATTTAGCCGACATGTGATGTTATCTAGCAAAAGGCATTTCACTAACTATTCGTGTATCTTTCACAATCAGCAATGTCAACATAGGTGAGTGTATAATATGATAACGAAAACGGTGAACTAGACTGAACAATGTCAGTGTAACAGTAAGACAGTAGGAAGTAGCATTACTGTACTGAACGTGTCTGGAAATGTTTATTATATACAATATGATAGTAGTGGGATGAGTGATGGTAGACAGTAGATCTAGTACATAAAATAAGTTACTAGCTACTTTTTGTTACCCTGGAACAGTCTTTTGCATTCATAATAATAGCAAAACTCGACAAGTGGATCATTGTAATGTGTGATTACAACCCCTTCACACACAGGCAATAAAAAAAGGATTCATTTTAATAGAAAAGTTCCACATAGCACCTTTAATATCCCTCTCCCATAATATCCCTGAGCCTTTTTTGCACTTCCTGATTTCCCTACTTGAGAATCCTTGTCCAATGAATGGACGACCTTAGCACACGTGTGGTTTTGTTTACAAATTTTGGTTCACTTGCAAAAAGAGCAGTGTGAAAGCGAACCGTACCAAAAAAAAAAAAAAAAAAAAATTTGGGCCGGACCAAAGCAAGTGAACTATCGGACTTTCCTGGTGTGAATACACCCTTAGTGAAATCTCGAGGCCGACAGAGAAGGAAATTAATACTTGAATAAAGTCGTTTATTCAAAAGTATTCTCGGCGCTTGATAAACTTAAGATTGAGCCACTGTAGTCAGTTGGACTATTTGAACGATTTCTTTAATAACTTTTCGGGGCTGTCAAGTTTCAATCCCTTAGAAGCCTATGGAGGAGTGATCCAGCTCTCAGATTTAATCAAAAATATCTTAATTTGTGTTCTGAAGATGAACGAAAGTCTTACGGGGTTGGAACAACATGAGGGAGAGTAATTACTGACAGAATTTTATTTTGGGGTGAACTAACCCTTTAAGTGGCAAAAAATGGCCCAAAATCAAGTTAGTTGTTTCGTTCTGAATGTCACTTTCAGTAACAGCAGGAAAATGACTGACGTTTAGTTGCATTGTCCCATTACGACACGGTCTGCAAAAAACACACACTCACTCCTGCGTTTCTTCTCCATGCGCTTCTTTCTCTTTTCCTCTCTCCGTCTGGCCTCCTCTTCCTCTTGGTCTTGTCTACACTTGTGGAAGTTCTCCACCACCACGCCTACAAACATGTTCAGCACGAAGAAGCTGACGATCAGCAGGAAGGAGATGAAGTACAGAAGCATCCAGGGATTATGATTCCTTATGGGCTACACAGAGAGAAGAAAGAAGAACAGAGACATCATTTAGATATAAGGAGATGGCATTGATCAAAGAGGTGTAATTGTCATAAGAAAATATTCATGTGTACACTTTGAACAAATATTTCTGTGTGCTTCAGCACATTTATTTATATACTAGGTATATAAACTTTATATGCTATATTAAACTTGCACATATTATTCTTTTGTGGAAATGCTGGAGATGCTAGCTAGCTCTTGCCTTTTATTTCGCTGCATTTAAGTAATTAAACTTACTAATTCAGGTCCCTGACAACAATTTTCAGGAATTGAAAAATGCAGGTAATAAGACAAGTCCCCCTGTGGTGAAAATCAAGTTTTTAATGTTTTTATATGTCTATGTGGTGTTTTTTTAGGTGATTTAAAGGGTACCTATCATGGAATTTTGAAAATTACCTTTCATGTAGTGTGTAACATAGATCTAAGTGAACGAAAACATCCTGCAAAGTTTGAAATATGAAAGTTCACCGTATACAAAGTTATTATCTCTCAAAAGTAAGAGTCGACTCTGAGTCGTTGATATGAATCGATAGACGAACGATGCACTTTCGTACGTCACTTGTCCAAGTTATTTGAATAAGATACGCCCACTCATTGCATTAGGAGACACCAGGGAAAACATCATGTCGACGAGACGCTGCTGTGTTTTGAAGTGCGACGCAAAAGCAAACTTTTTTCATCTGCCCAGTGAGGAGCATTTGAAAACAGTGGCTACAGTTCATAACTATACCACAGAAGTATTATAGCCCGAACTTGTTCTGTGTTCGCGTCATTTTGAAGATGATTGCTTCACAAACCTAAATGCTATAAAGTATGAATTTGCGAGCCGGCTGATACTGAAGGAGGGAGGTTCAGTACCGAGTTTATTTGGATCAGCTTCCTTCTCCGAATCACAATCTGTAAGTAGGCTGTTGCTTTATGTTTGTATCATGTTCTATAATTATTTTGTGTGTTGTGTACGCACAGGCACAGCGCAGCTTCTAGCAGCTAACTTAAGTCTTCAATGTCAATTGTATTGAAATATGTGAAGTGTTTGTCGTTGTTAATGGAGTTGTCACAGGGCTCTCGAGTGTCACGCATCACGCATTGAGCGTGACAGTCACTCATTTCGGTCTTTTGTCACGCTCTCCGGCCACACATTGTATTTCTCACGCTGATAAACTATTTGTAATATATTTAATATGCCGCAGTGCCCAAAACTCACTCACTGTGGAACCGGCAGGATTCAAGCGCGTCTCCTCCAGTGTTGCCAGGTCCGTATGCCTGCACTGTTTCGCGGGTTGTTTGTGTAGTGCACGCTGGTTGACGCGATTGTTTTATCCACTGGAACATGATTGTTATTGAGGAAACACCCGGAACGCTATTTGAATATTTTGGCCGTGATTGGGTTAGTTTGATGAGCAATTGGGCTGGTTTTGTTGTGCAGACCTGGCAACCCTGGTCTCCTCTGGTGTTGTTCGTCTGGTGTTGTTAGCCAATCAGAAAATAGCACTGTTGTATCTGGGTAAGATCTAGCGCAACAACCAATGACACCCCGTCGGCTGGGTGTCTAACATATCACCACAGATTAGCGTCACGCAAAGGCGGGGTTTGGAAAAATGACTCGCTAAACGATTCATATGGGAGTCGGTGAGCAAATCAGGTAAAAATAAATGCATATTATAAGACAACAAAAGTGTTTTTTGTCATTGCATGCTTGTAAAACTGTTGTTGGGGACTCCCAGAACAATATTAGGAACATTTTAAATGCCATAATAGGTACCCTTTAAGACAAACCATGTGTTAAGTCATAAGTCAACAGCATTGCTGAGTATTTTTCTGTAAAATTGCTGTGAACCAAAGACAGTCTCGAAAACGCAGTTTAAAATCGCTGGTGTTTCTGACATCACAAATTACCTCGTAACCAATCAGATCAATGTGTGATCGTCAACGAGAGGATCTCTGAGCTGATGTGAGTGAGTGGAGGCGGGCTAATTAGCATATTCAGCGAGGCAAGGGTGTAGAGTTACATTCAAGCTATTTTAAGGCATGAAGAATTTTTTTTCCAAGGAAAAAACGTTTAAATATCTAATTTTTGTGATCAAAGATGAGTTAAAAGGGATACAAATATTGACTACAGAGGGATTTTAATGTTTTCACTCATCTGTACATTAATTAACTCATGTTAATTTTGATGCTTCTAAAAAATTATCTGTCTGCTCCTGTTTCCAAAAGCGTGTTTCTTCAACGCTTTATGCTTGATCGCCTCGTATATTCATAATTACTTTAGTTTGGTCATGTCATGTACCAATATAAATGAATAATATTCAGATAAGAGTATTATACAAGCTGTCTTTGTTGGTTAAACACTAATTACATTTATTTTTAAGACTAAAACTACCTAACTGTTGAAGATTTGTGTTTAAAATAAAACTTTAAATAACTTTTTTGCATTTTACTATATTTTTAAATGTAATTTTTTCCTGTGATGGTTAAAACTGCATCATTCTGCATCGTAACATGATCCTTCAGAAATCATTCTAATATGCTGATTTGCTGCCCAAGAAACATTATCAATGAAGAAAATCGTTTTGTTCCTTAATATTTTTGTGGAAACTGTGATACATTTTTTAAGATTCTTTGATGAAAAGTAAGTTTGAAAGAACAGTATTTGAAATAGAAATCTTTTGTAACATTATAAATATCTTTACTGTCAACTTTGATCAATTCAATGCAAGATTTATGAATAAAACAGAATTAAACTCTTTAAAACACCCCAAACATTTAAACAGTAATATAATTCCATAACAGTTTCTCTGAAATCAAATCTTATTATCTTACATTATTTTTTTATTTTATTATATAAAAAAATTGCATTTTAAAGTAAAGACACACCTTGTTTGAATTTCTAAAAACTTGAATATTGGCTTAACACAGCAATCAGCATTAACATGATGCATGCATAATCATTAAAAATTGTCATTAAAATTTCTATGCACATAAAAGTAATTACAAGTTGCATTCCCTATAAAGTGTAAATGGGAAAACCTGTCAGGAGGAAAAGAAAGTGTAGAGAAAAAAGCTCATCAGCAAGAAATCAAAGACATGAAAATGTGACAGGAAGAAAGTGCAGAATGCAATGGAAACTGTACTTGTCTAATTGTATATGCAACACAATTGGTATTTGTAAAGATAAAGGACACTATATAAACCAGTTGTGTTGAGTCTGTTATTGTCCGTGGATTGAACGTTTCTGTCTATGTGTGTGTGTGAGTGTAAGAACTCTCAGTGGAATTAAATGATGAATGTTCTGTGTCTCATCCTCAATCTGCTCATTTTGGTGTCCTCCACTGTATTTTTATCTCTCTCTCTCCCTTTTTTCTTCAGTTCAGAGCTAAATCAGTCGAACACTCACTTTACCTAAAACCCGCTGCTGCCTTTTGTGATTGTGTCACTTGAGCTTGTGTGAAAGAAAAAAAAAAAAAACACAAACTCCTGGTGTCAGTTTTTTCTTTTCTTTTCTTATTACAGACAGATTCAGAGTAAGGCGTAAGTGTTTTCACACTGAGTAGAGTAGAGCACACACCACAACACACACACACACACACACACACACACACACACACACACACACACACACACACACACACACACACACACACACACACACACACACACACACACACACACACACACACACACACACACACACACACACACACACACACACACACACACACACACACACACACACACACACACACACACACACACACACACACACACACACACACTGTTTGTCCACAGCCACGGCATCTAAGCCATCGTACATGATGCTGACCCAACCATCTTTAGATGACAGGACAAATAATGACATCAGTGCCTGCAAAACAGAGATAAAATGTATTCATGTAAATAAGAAAATATTACTATATCATTGTCAACAATATGAATATCTGTACAATATTAAGAGGATGGTGAGATGAACATAATTCTGCTCTGTTGAAGGCTTCTGCACATCAAAACATTGTTTTGTTTTTTGGAAAAAAAATCTAAGCATACTAAATTTACTTGAGAAGCAAGCAACACTTATTTATAGAATTTACACTGAATTAAGGTTTTCCTCTATTGATAGTTTTTTGATATCTTGTTTTAAAACACAATCTATTTGGGTTGTTTCTAAATACATTAAGAAACATATTATTTTTTTGCAAACTGGCAATATGTCCGGCCAAGAAAAAATGTACATCTTCCCGCTTAAGATTATGCAGACATAATTTCTGGCCAGGCTATCATACAAAGAAATTACGAACACATGCAAAAACAAGAGAGAACCAACAAAATTTTAATAACTAATTATGTGTAGGAAAATGTATGCTTTTTTCTGTGAGCTTTTAGTTTTTTTATTGTGCATTTCTATGCATTTTGTATAGTAAAATAAAACCTGTAGCTGTAGTTTACCTTATTTTTTTGCTAAATAATTTTTTTCAGATAAATACCTTAAGCAAGTGTAGTGTTTTATTCTTCCCTCATATTATACTCACTCACACACACACTCTCACACACTCTCACACACACTCTCACACACACTCACAACACACTCACACACACACACACTCACACACTCACACACACACCACACACACACCACACACCACACACACACACACACACACACACACACACACACACACACACACACACACACACACACACACACACACACACACACACACACACCACACACACACACACACAACACACACACACTTTGGGAAAAAAATCAAACATGTTGAATGTCAAACTTAATGTTACTTCATTACATGAGGGAAATAAAGTTAAAGATCTAAACTAAAACGAAACAAAAAAAACCCTGTCATCTTGATGAAATGCGCTTGTGTGACCTGAATCTGAAATATAATGGATTTATAGAAAGGGCAAATGAGAAGGTTGATATTTTTTAATAAAAGACGCTACCAGTGGTCATATTTAATGTCTTAATGTCTATGTCTATATATGTGCATATGTGTGACTGTCTTACCTGACCCAGGTTATCGAAGTTGTACTTCCTACGGACCCATTTATATTTAGCCAGCAGACACTCTGATCTATTGGTGATGTTTCTAGTGTCAAAGCCTTCACAGTGATGAAACTTCCCCTTAAAGAGCTGAGTAAATAAAAACACCTTACATTTAGACAGCATTAATACAAATTAACTACAAAAAAAAACTGCCCTGACATACTAAAGCTTTATTTAATACATACAATCATTCATAAAAGTTAATAAAAAATAACTTAATTCATATTTTTATTCTTTAAGTAATTTAGACACTAGCAGCACGTGTGTACCTGAACTCCCAGAATCCCAAAGACAATAAAGAAAGCGCAACAGATTAACACAATATTTCCAATAGGTCTGAGAGATGTGATCAATGTTTCAACGACCAGCTTCAGTCCGGGGGCCCTGCTTATGACCCTGACAAACACACAAAGAAATGCATATTTAGTGTTGCAACAGTATCAGAACTCAAAGCAAAACCACTGAACTAGAAAGAGGCTGTTAATAAAACAGGCTCAGAGCTGCACGGCAAGCTGACGAGACGAGATGTGCTCTAGTATTAGCCTTGAAATGAATAGTGTGCTCAGCAGAATATATCTCCGTCTGTCTTTGTTCAAATATATGTAGTGGAACAGTTACATATGGAAGCTCGATTCTGCCATGGAATAGAAAAAAAAAAAGAGTCATTGCGACTTCAATAGTTCAAAAGCTTCAATAGTTTTCTGACTAAGATATTAAATGTTTCAAGGTTTCAGCACCATGGACAGCAACATTATTAAAAGTTTATTAGAGATACATTTTGTTTTATTGAGTATCTCTACTGGTTGCCTAGTAAAGCTTGTGAATGACATTCACGGATGTTGCTTCATGTTTTAGACAACGAATCAAGAATTTTTGCCACTACAAACTAAATTTTTGGAAGGAAACGGCTACTTATATAAATGGAATCAGTACATAAAATGTTTCATATAAAAGATGAACGAGTTCTCTTTGCCATATCTATCTAGGTTCATTAAAACCATTCAGGCTCGTACCCATATATGCACAGAGAGATTATAAATTATAGGAAAGTTGCTGACCGCTAAAATGAACTACTTCTCTATCTTGCCTCAGGATGTAGTGACGGATAACGTGCACTCCACTGACTTCACTCCTGTTGGTTGTTGCTCCCGAAAGTCGCTCTTCATTTGTATTAAGTTCAACATATTTCAATATTGTCACACCACTGGACACTGCCGGCAATAGTGGCATTGTGAACGCAGCTTCACCAACTCCAATTCCAATTCACTTCATTGTATTGAAAAAGCAGTGTGAACATTCTGCTAAACATTTACTTCTGTGTTCCACGGAAGAAATATAGGTGAACTAGCCCTTTAAGAATATTAAAACAGCCTACAATAGAGGACATAATGTACTTCCAGACATTTATACACACCCACACATACCTTCAATGCAAATCTTACCTCAAGGGTCTTAGTGTTCTGAGCAGTCGAAGAACTCGTAAGATACCCAGGATTCTGTTCCCGCCAGAGGACGCGAGTGAGACCAGGATGTCCACAATAGACACAAATACCAGAAAGCCGTCTAGAACATTCCAGCTGCTCTTCAGGTACGAGCCTGGACCAGCGTACAGCCCAAGAGAAACCACCTACAACACCAACAGCGTAATAATCACAACCATCACTGACATGTCATCAGCATATTGCATTATTATTGTTTTATTATATTAACAATACAACCCTCTACGGACATACTGAAGCTCGAGTCTCCGTTGGCTAGTACATTTTTTATTTTACTTGCCAGACTTTTTACATGGAATGCAAGAACAATGCAAATAAACAACATAAATATAATATAAAATATGCATTTTTAAACACTAATTAAGGCAAGTAAACAGTCTGTAATAAAATAAGAACAAATTAACTACAAGCTACAAGCAATAGCACAAATAAACACAATAGAACAAAGATACAAATTAAATAAACAGTGCTTTTCAGGGTTTTCAGGAGGATCTAACAGTATTTAGATACAGATTAGATAGATTAGGTACGGAAATAATCATAAAACTGCATAGTCTTTACTGTATACATTAAATATAGATTAATCCTTATTAAAGTTACAAAAGTTATTCAGTCTTTTTTTTCAGTGAGTCTTTTGTAGTTTGATTAACATTAAAAACACAGACAGTCTCAGGTATATTAGGCTGCTGTCACTTTAAGACAATGCATCCAATATACTCATACTGTTAAATTCACTTTGTTAGACGGGGCTTTCTGGGATTTCTGTCAGATGCACACATGAGTTATCTTTTGCGTCTTCTTGCGCTTGAATGTTTAAATAGGCAAGGCTAACAAACATGTGCAAATTATAAACTTTCATGATGATACAGCACTGGCCCGATCGGGACAGGGAATGATCTATAAACTCTTGGCCATCGGGCAGTCCTGTCGAGCCCTGTATTTAGATCAGAGCGTCAATTCTCTTTATGTGGCATGTGTAAAAGCCTCTCTCTTTCTCTCACGTTGAGTGTGTGTGTGAGAAAGCGACAGATGGCGCTCTCAGCTAAGCGATCGTGCGTAAAGCTCAGCAGACAATGAAATTATCTATCAGAGCTAAACTTTTGCCTCTAACTCAATCACAGGCGACTGAAATCATACAGTTTACCAGCCATTTGCTAACTAAAGACAGTTTTAGTCGCCTAGCATGAAATTTGGTTGTATATGCGAGTGTGATTTACTGGGTTGAAAAATAATAAAAATGTTACTAAAATGTATGCCTTAATTTAATCAATTAATATTTTTTAATTAATTTCCTACCTTCACAGTCATCTCAGCCACAAAGATCACAGTAAAGATGTAGTTGGACACTTTAAGAAAAATCCGCTCCTGTCAAACAATGATAAATGAATAATGAAAATGACATTTAAAATGGCAACATCTCCACCATATTCATTACAGTTTTACAATATTACAATAGTTATTGTAATTTTGAAGTTGTATGTGGGTTTCTTTTTTTTATTATGATAATGGGTTTAAAGATTAATACTTTTATTTAGCAAGGATGCATTAGATTGATCAAAAGTGACAGTAACAACAACGATTTCTATTTCAAATAAATGCTGTTCTTTTGAACTTTCTACTCATCAAATAATCCTAAAAAAAAACATATTTCCAAAAATATATGACATAAATATAAATATATGATACAAATATAATATAAACACAACATTGAAAATTTTAAGAAATGTTTCTTGAGCATCAAGTCTAAAGGATCATGTGACACTGAAGACTGGGGTCATGATGCTGAAAATGTATCTTTGCCATCACAGGACTAAAGAGATTGTTAAAACATTTTACACAATTATTGTTTTACAGTAATTTTTGTAAGCCTTGTCGGCCATAAGAGATTATGCATGAGATTATGCAAAAATATTAAACATTTCACCGAAACAAACTTTTGAATGGTAGTGTACATAATAGAGCTTAATGAAAGAAATGCTAAAAACGAGTGTAGTGATTGTGTTCACCGTGCTGTCGGGCTGGATGTCGGGTCTCTCTAGAGCGATTGTGATGCAGTTGAAGAAGATAAAGAACAGCACAATATGATCAAACATCTTATGAGTGATGACTTTCTGACAGCGCATCCGGAACCTGCAGAGAACGAGAGGGAAAGAGCTGTGTGTGTATAGCATGAGAAAGTGCAAGCACAGCATTCATTAGTGTACATGTGTGTGTTGGCTGGTGCTCTGTGTTGCTACTCACTTATTATGAGGGGAAAATAAATAAAGAGACCAATCCTCATGGTCACTGCACCACTGGGGTTTATAAGGCTCCAACAGTCTCTTCACAATGAGACACCAGCTCTAAACAAAACATACAATAACAGATAAAAAGAAGAAAGATGCTGAAGGAAAATATACAAAAAAAATGTAGTGGTGCAAAACTTGGCACAATGATGCTAAAGTATGTTACAATCTAAATTTATGGGAATTTCTTACCATCCAACAGTCAATATTTGTGTAATGGATCAGTATATATATATATATATATATATATATATATATATATATATATATATATATATATATATATATATATATAGATAGATAGATAGATAGATAGATAGATAGATAGATAGATAGATAGATAGATATTAAATTATGAAAAAATGAAAAGGTCTCACCTCCTCAAATTCATCATCTTCTGCCCCTTGTGTGGATGTTGGCTCGGGGTGTTTAATTTTTGGAGAGGATGGATAACCTCCATCTAATCTCCCATTGCACTCCAAATATGGGCGTGGAACCTGCAAGAGCTCTGGAAAATCAAACGACCCTAGACATGAAATTCCGCCCAGACTGCCGGTCCTGCTGGATTTCCCATCATCTGATTGGTTTTCATCCATGCTGTCCTGTCCCGCTCCAGAAAGCAGCGACTCGCGATCTCTTGACTGAGCACGTCTTATTAGACTGGGGGCCTGGCCAAGACTGTTCCAACTGGAGCGGCGACTTCCCCAAAGGCTGGACTACAACAGACACGCAAATTGTAGCTGTTTATCATGGCATGCAATGGTGTAGTATGAAAGAATCATTTAAAAATCAATAAGTTGACATGTATAAAATAGTGAGGAAAAAATAGAAGAGATTTACAAGATGACTGAATTTTGATTGATATTAAACTTAATGACATCTAAAATTTAATTAAATGTTATATATGCAGTATATATATATATATATATATATATATATATATATATATATATATATATATATATATAATAAAAAAAAAAAAAAAAATATATATAACGTTTTTGTTGCATACTGAAATGAATGAAGTTCCAGGCATGCATAATTTGATGGGTTCGTTTAATCTTGTTCACTGCTTATATTACTGAGGCATGTATTCGCAGCAGACAAAAAACCTGTGTGCATTCACAGCCGTTACAAACACTATTGTTCTGCTTCTACTCAATGCTCGCTTCCGCTTTCTTCCGCTGGAGCCCTCTCTTGTTGGATCTCTAAAATAACATGCCTGCTTGAGCATTACTCACAATAAATGAAGCAGGGTTTTATTAATAAAATAGCTTTGCTACATTATATTTCTCAGCAACAAGGGGGTAATATAGCTGCTTTTGAAGGAATCAAGCAGGTTAATCCACAGCTAGCTATGCATTAAACGGTTTGAATGTAATTTACTTTGCATCGGGTGGTTCGTTTTCTCCACGTCATGCATTAAAATGATTTAAAGGTGGGGTAAGTTGTTTTTGAAATATGCTGTTTGGATGTTAGTCAGGCTGACACAATCAGTGCCAAATCAGTGCCAATCAGCAGTAGAAATAGAGATACACAATACAAATAGAAAAGCTCAGAAGAAATCACTGAAAAATACAGGGTTATGTCTGGGCAAGAGCTTTAGGAACTGCGTTAAAATTAGAAACCAGCGCTGGAGAGTTAAGTGGGAAGGCCTGAAAAAAGACATGGATGTTGCTTTGATTTGCCTCCACACATGAGTAACACTGGGTTTGAGTGTCATTGTGTGTCTGGAGCTGCTGTGTTGCTGGCAACTAACAACCAACTCTTGTTTGTAATTACTATTGTGTACTGTACGTTTATTTTTTGTGCTTCCTTGTCATTCATTCATCATCTGCGCTTTATTTTTTTGGAGGCATTATTCTGTTGCGCTTCTGCTATGGTAAACAAACATCCTCTCTTGGGTTGCGTGTGTAACGGAGGCCAGTTAGTCAGAGTCGCGCTGACGACTGCTAGTGAATGCGGTGTATAGCGTCATTGTTAGTACATTGGCCAACAGCATATTTCAAAAACGACTTACCCCACCTTTAATGCACAGCTAGCACTTGAAATACACTTTGCAAATGTAATGGATGCAAATACAACTGATCATAGCGGTGAAGAGCAGTATTTTAATATTTACATACATTTTATTTATTAATTTATTCATACTTGGTTATGTCTTTATTTATTTTAGTTTCAAATATAACATGTAGGTAAAGTTCTAATTGTCTAGAAGTGTCCTGTATTAGGCTACCTACGTTTCAATATTAAACCAAAAATCCAATACAAAAAACAATAAAGGCAATAACAATAATAAGATGCGATGGTAAAACCACTAATGAAGAAGGAAAATTCTTAAAGTGAATGTCTGTTTTCAAAAATTCATGCTGAAAATTTGCGATGAATAATCATGCTTGGTTTGAAAAAAGCCTTAAAAGGGATAATTGTAATATGATTATATAATTTTATTTAAATTGTTTTAAGATTAATACTATTTGTGTAGGTTTACATGTAACAGCATTTCCTACTCACCAGAGATCTCTGATCATGGGGTTCGGTGGAGGTGTTGCTGTTGCGCCGTGATTGGCTGTAGATGTGAGACACCTCAGTTCTGGGCATGGCATTGAGTTGTATGTGTGTGTTGTGAGGTGGCATAGACGCCCGAGGTTCCAGGTGTCCGTTGGAGATGGGCATTAATGTCTGCATTTTCATCTCTGATCCTAATATCAACAAGAGATTAGCATAAAAGAATAAAGCACATAAACAGCTGTGCACAAAGACATGCACGCGCTCACACACACACACACACACACACACACACACACACACACCACACACACACACACACACACACACACACACACACACACACACACACACACACACACACACACACACACACACACACACACACACACACACACACACACACACACACCACACACACACACACACACACACACACACACACACACACACACCTGATTTCAGTAGTTCTCTCAGTTTGTCCTCATCACCATAGTCAGACGACATACCATCATCAATGTCTGATCTGCTAGCATCACCCTGAAAGAGATAGAGAGAAATGACATTTAAAGGCTAAAATTCAAAATTCATGATAATGAATGATTACTTTTTCATATCAACCCAAACAACACAAGGCCAGCATAAATAAATGCAGAACAAACACAATTACATTTGCTCTTTCAAGGATATGCAACTCTCTACCTTCTACTTTCATGCTTAGTTAACTCGTTTTTTATTTTGTCCTCGTCCTATTTCCTGCTGAGTCATTGAACTTCCACTTCCAATGCATTTAAAATCAACATGAAACGGCATTCAGACCTATTTCACTGAAATGTGATCTTTACCCTTCATTCAAATATTATTAAGTGTTTGTTAAAGATTTTGTAAGCCTATTGCGTAGTTGTGCTTGGAGTCAATTGCTTTATTTGTGATAATGCAACGAAACATGCCAAATTGTGCAGACAAATTTTTGCCCAGGCTCTCATACAAAGGAATTATGAACGCATGCAAAAACAAAAAAGAACCAATGAAATGTTAATAACTGATTATGCTGTACTTCATTTTTTAGCTTTTTCCTGTAACCGTAGTTCCCTTTCAGTTGCTCACATTCAACGTATTTGACGTGTCGACTGATTGGTATCACGCTTAGGGAGGCTGTCATCCCCGCCTCGAGTACTGTTAAAACAAGCCAATGCATACTGAGATCTGCGATACACACGCACCAGTTGTGAGAGAGAATGTAGCTCCTTCCTGGGCGTTGACACAGGGTGCCTCGCTGGCAGATGTTTTAGAGCTGCGGGTTGGGCGACACTAAACGAAAGAAAAGCATATGTGTTGAGCCGGTTGCTTTCAGTGGGCTCCCTTCACATGAACCCAGTTTCACTGTAAGCCTGGTTCGAAGTGTCGGCTTGCTGCGCCATTCCCCTCCTATGGACTGGATACGTGCGCCATTCTTGCTCCAGTAGAGTTCCTCTTTAGTCGAACCCTGTCGAGTTCCTCCACACCCTTCGGCAACGGACGTGGCGGAGCGTCCGATGTCAGGCCTAACACTCGTATGCACTGGTGGAACCTGTGTTAGGCTGGGTCCCATATGTTGTGATCCCTACGGTGATCCCAAATGTGTATTCTTCCACGGTACGGCTCCCTGCGGCGAGCCAGTGTCTTCCCTTGGCAGAACCCGCTCTGCCGCCACTGTCCGGTGTGTCTCCCCCCTGTCATAGGCTGGAGCCACCCCAGTAACATTCCATATGTGGTTCTGCCCGGTAACGCCCAGTCCATTTGTGTATCCTCCACATGTTACTTCCCTTATGGCGCTTTTCCACTGCATGGTACGGCACTGTTCGGTTCGGTACGGCTCACTTGTGGCGCTTTTCCACTGCATGGTACGGTACGGCTCGGCTCAGTACGGCTCACTTGTGGCGCTTTTCCACTGCATGGTACGGTATGGTACGGCTCGCTTTAAATGGTACTAAAATGTGACGTGAAACACTGCAGATCACTGATTGGTCAGACAGAATCGTCACTACCAGCGTCATTGTATTTGCATGCGAGACATCAAACCCGCTGGATTTAAATAGCCAGAAACAGCCACCGCTGTAGCACCTGTTTTAAAACTGCTTGCTTGAATAAAAAATAAAGAAAAAAAACTTCCAAAAAAGAAATGGCTGAATTGTGTTCAGTGGACGAAGTGCAGACGTTCATCTCGTTGGTTGCCGAGGAGTGGATAAACTATAACGATCAGTCTATAATCCCACCCACTTTGAAGCACTATTAACTGCAGTAAAAAAGAAAACCAAGCTAAAGCGAGCCGAGCCGTGCCGTACCGAGCCGAGTCGTACCATGCAGTGGAAAAGCAAGCGAGCCGAACCGTGAAAGGAAAGGGAAGGCTTTCCCAGTAGTCTTGTGGAAAAGCAGTGACTTCCCTGGCCTAAGCCTCATCCCGTCTCCACTTCAATAACGCGGGGGGATCAGAAGGCTTTTGACTAGGCACTGGAAGGTGGCAGCACTAGTGGCACTTTAATTGGGATCCCAATCAGTCGGCACGTCGACTATGTCGATCGTGAGTGACTGAAAGGGAATGTCTCTGTTATGTATGTAACCCTCATTCCCTAAAGGAGGGAACAGAGACATAGTCCCGTCACCACTATTGCTGGACCACCGCTGACTCTGTGCTCCGCTCAGCTCCTCAGCGAAAAACAACTGGTGCGTGCATCCATTTCCGTATTTATACCTGTGCCGCGGGGCGGAGTGTGAAATGCAGATCTTGCACGCCAATGTGCATTGGCTCGTTTTAAAGAGATACTCCACCCAAAAATGAAAATTTGTCATCATTTACTCACCCTCAAGTTGTTGCAAACCTGTCTGAGTTTCTTTCTTCTGCTGAACACAAAGGAAGATATTTTGAAGAACGATTGGAACCAAACAGTTGTTTGGCACCATTAACTTTCATAGTAGAAAAAAAATACTATGGAAGTCAATGGTGCCAAAGTTCCAATCGTTCTTTAAAATATCTTCCTTTGTGTTCAGTAGAAGAAAGAAACTCATACAGGGTTGCAACAACTTGAGGGTGAGTAAATGATGACAGAATTTTCATTTTTGGGTGGAGTATCCCTTTAACAGTACTCGAAGATGACAGGCTCCCTAAGCGTGATACCAATCAGTCGACAAGTCGACTACGTCTCCGTTCCCTGGTTACATATGTAACCGAGACGCTTGTCTTTTATATATAAAATAAAAAATATATATCATTTTGTCAGATAAATACCTTAACTAAGTATACATTTAAAAAAATATAAAAATATTTTACTCATAATTTGGTCATTTAAAACAAATATCCTCTCCGGACACTACTGTATTTCTGGATGAAACAGTATATTTCACTAGAAAGAAATCCATAAGGAATTCATTTTATTGTAAAAAGTGGGTGTTCAATTAAGCGAACCTTCCTGGATGAGTTGCACCACACAAGCATGGCTATTGGCTATTGAGATTTGCTTCTTTATACTCCAAAATTTATTGTAAATCCGCAGAAAAAAAGAGAATTGGAAAAAAGAGCGAAATATGAATGAAGGAGAATTGCCATTTTCATCAGAGTAACAACAGGAAAAGTGTGTGTAAATGTGTATGGCGTATTGTGTGAGAAGTGTCCAGTGTGTGATATAACCTTGCAGACAAAAGAGGGCGAGAGATAAAAGACAGAGAGGAAAAAAAAAGGAACAACAGAAGGTTTGAGTGAAAGCGTGTTCCTATCACACCAGCTGCAGCCCGGCGCCTGCGCTTATACACTACAGATGCGTCTCATCTACATCAAAATTACACACACAAGCCAAACATACACCGATCCACACAATCAATCTCTTTGATGTGACACCAATCACGAAAAGAAACAAGAGCGTGTTTTTGTTCATTTCCATGTGTGCTCAAAGGAAATCCCTTTTTTCATGGTGTGCATAACGGGTACTGTGCTGTAATTGAGTTACAGTGCAATAATTCCAGTCCTCTGATAACATCTTACTCTAACTTGAGCAATTCCCTCTTGGAAACTCAATTAAATGCAATATGACCACATCTAATTCACTCGTGCGGAGGATTCGCACAGATGTTGAAAAGTAGAGCAAGTAGTTTCAACGAGTTTGTTACAGTAGTAGCCCCACAAAGTATTTAGAGACTTAAGCCAAAGTGTACAATGTCATCGCATTAGATGCAAAATATCAAAGATATTACACGCAGACTTTTCAATCAAAACATTTCAAGAAAATAGATAGAGTCCATAGTTAAACATCTGACATCTTACCTCAGCTTGGAAGCCCTCTACTAAGATGGCAACCAGTAAGTTGAAGAGGACGTAATTCCCAAAGGTCATCAAGGCCACAAAGTACAGAGCGGCCAATGGGGATGTGGAGGCCATGCCGTTATACAGAACCACATTCCAGTCCTCCTGGGTCAAAATCTGTCGAGACACAGGACGACTGTTAGCTCAAATCTCACTTTTTAAACTACTGCTCACACTGTGCAATAAACACCTTTATCTAAATACTATTAAAAACATCAAAATATCATTTATTAATTACAACAACACCTCTATGTGTACAACATACCTTAGAAGAATCAGAATTAATCTCAATTTTAACAAAATTCTATATAATTGGTGATATACTAATATTGCATATTTACAAAATTGTATTTAAAAAAAATTATAAAGAAAGAAAATAAAATCAGTTTGAGAAATGAATGTGCATGACGTCACTCACTGCTCACAGAATGTTTCTGACTTCAAACTGATTAATACACAAATTTACAAACTGATCAAACTGACCAGATTTACAATATTGAATTATTACAAATGATATAATAAAAATATTTACTATTATTATAATATATTTGTGTTTCATTTATCGACTGCAAAGTTTACCCAGCATGAAAATGTATATTATTTGAAAAACTACTTCCACATACAAAAACGAACATTGATAATTAACTAAAAATATAACTATTTATGATGATAAAAATGATAAAAATATTATATATTTATGATGTTTACACGAACTAGTTATTTGACTAAGAGGTATTTTTTACACCAAGTAAAACAAATGTAAACTTTTTTTATGCCTCATTTCAAATTCAACTGCAAAGAAACTTTGTTTAGTTTTTGTTTTCACACATTCACAACAGAATCCGAACCCATCTCTGCCTCTTCCCTGCAGACTGATTTAGAACAGAGGAAAAACAGCAGGTTCAGTGTGGAGTTTATATTCTGCTTACACCACACACACACACACACACACACACACACACACACACACACACACACACACACACACACACACACAACACACACACACACACACACACACACACACACACACACACACACACACACACACACACACACACACACACACACACACACACACACACACAACACACACACACACACACACACACACACACACACACACACACACACACACACACACACACACACACACACACACACACACACACACACACACACACACACACACACACACACACACACACACACACACACACCACACACACACACAACACACACACACACACACACACACACACACACACACACACACACACACACACACACACACACACACACACACACACACACAGAGAAATAGAGATTAGGGAAATTAAAGGCTCCCGGTACTGAAGAAACCCTGATGCCGCTGGCTTCCCTCGGGGTCTGGAGTTAATACAGCACCATATCAGTATTAGCACAAGTGTCACCTCCAGTGACCTCATCACACTGCCCAATACTGCAGGGAGAGGCCTGATGACCTCATCTTGTCTGCAATATTATAGGGCAGGATTTGATGACCTCAGCAATTTCAACTCTGACACAACTTGTAGAAGTTTGAATAATCCCAGTCTTAAAAGTAAGACTGATATACACAAACACACACTCATAATAGAGCATGCATGCATCTTTGTATTGTTATTATAAAGTAGAATGGAGAAGAAAATTTATAGTTTATATCCTAAATAGAAATGTAAATCTTAAAAAAATGAGGAGACGCAAGATGTACTTATTTAGTGAGCTAAATGTACAATTTAAGGGAGGCTAAATGCCCACAATCCCTTGCCTCAGCATTTTTGCAAAATGCTGCTGTTCCCACATTGAGGAGTGAGAATTTAATCAAAACTTTCCTCCGAAGACTAAAAAATGATATTTCTGGGCTTTAAATGAAAACAAGCTGCTGTAAGTTCAAGCATCAGTTTAGAGACCCATAGACTTTTGCTGGTCAGAGAAATGTGGGGATTTCAGCCAGGAACAGCTTAAAAAAACTAGCTGTATGTTTTATCATTCACTAAAGAGGACTTTTATGTTACTTAAGCAAGAATAAGTAGTTCTCCCTGAAATATTTCTACCTCTGAAAAGAGAATAGACATATATATATATTGTTTATTAAACAGTTTGTGAACATTTTTCTGACCTGGAAAACGGTGACGATGGCCCAGAGGAGCGAGTCAAAGTTCTTCCTATCAGACACCGTGTCTCCATTCTCCAAACGTAGAGTAAACTTACACCCAAACAGATGCATTCCCAGTATACTAAAACACAGAGAGAGAGAGAGAGAGAGAGAGAGAGAGAGAGAGAGAGAGAGAGAGAGAGAGAGAGAGAGAGAGAGAGAGAGAGAGAGAGAGAGAGAGAGAGAGAGAGAGAGAGAGAGAGAGAGAGAGAGAGAGAGAGAGAGAGAAATGAGAAAATGTCTACTGCATAATGTGATGCAAAAATATCAGGGTCATTTTCAGGAAAGTGTGTCCAATTTAACACTGATATAATTATCAAGATACAGAACAAAATATCATACATTCACTTCGAAAAAGCTGATATTTGTTATCTATGGATGAAATGAGCCATTATGACTCTCAAGCTGAATTAATATTTTCATGAGTACCTGACAGCTTTATTATCGTTAACTAAAACCATAAAAATCACCTGAAATAAAATAAAATATAAAACTAATATTTTATATCAGCTAGTTTCTAAGGCAACATTTTTTATTTTCATTTAGTTTTCATTTAGTCATCAAGTTTAAGTACTAAAAGGAAATGAACTAAAAACTACATTTTAATAAAAACTTTAAATCAAATAAAACAGAAAACATTAAAATAAAATTCAACTATAAACTATAATAGTATATCTAATGATATTAAATCAGTTATGAAACAGTTATGAAATATTAAATTATGAGCATATTAATTCCAAACTCGCTTTAATGGTATTGAAATAATGTGATTGAGGGTTATTAATAATAATTTACAAGACTGTAACCACATATTTAAAGTCAGCATGAAATGTATTTCTAAATACATATTATAGATCATATTTTAAACAATTCATCGGTGTATATATTCAAAAAAAAAAATTGGCCCTCGTAATGTTTAATCGAAATGTCATAACTCAACCTGAAAAGCTGATGCATTCAAGTTTTTCTTTTTCAATGTTTCGTTACACTTGAATATTATGTCACGATATAAAGACCTCTGGCTAGTTTAAGATTATGGTCTAAGAAAATAAAATAAAACCCCATAACATGATGTATGTATTTTTAATAATGTTAAAATGGAGTAATATTAATGATTCTGATTATATGCTTATAATTTCATTGTGAGTCCAGTGCGCTTGTGTGAGTGCAGTGACTCCGCCCACACACTCTTCTGATTGGCTGTGATTTTTGAAAGATTTTGTTGGGTCTCATAAGCCATGTTTCCATCCACTTGTCAATCGAATTATCTGAAGTTCGGTAAAAAACCTCATGCAATAAAGCTGGTGAAAGTGTGTTTCCATCAAACGGCGTTAAAGCGAATAAAAACCTGTGCGTAATGACGTCACATGCTGTTTTGCGATCAAATTGGTATATCGAATTGATTTGAGACATGTTAAGGTGTTTCCATTCATTTTCTCACCGAATTGCACAACATTCAAGCAAACATTTGCGAACAAAGTTTTACTAGGCAAAATGGATCGCGCCATAATAACGTTTCCATCCGCGTTTATCGCATAAGCCGTATATCGATCAAGATAAAATCCGATGAGACCGATCATATTTCATTTTAATCGATATTCATGAAATTCAATCGAATTTTACTGTTTCCCATAAGGCATTTTTCATTCGATATCACTTAATGCGGATAAAAACGTGTAGATAGCTATAGTCGTGTCACATCTGGCATTAACAGACAAATTGCTTGATCGCGTCGCGCTGGGACACAGTGTTATGGTCTACATGCAATAAGACTGATTTGCTTTCAGTCAATACTACACTTGTTCTTGTATTGAAGCGCTTTCATTCAAACCTAAAGATGAAGATGAAGAGCATCAGCAGCATGCAGAAGGTGGCCACATTATCCATGGTCTTCATCAGTACCACCAGCTGCCTGCGCTAGAGCGGGGAGGAACCGCACCAGCTTCAACACCCTGAGCAAGCGGAACGTCCGCAAAACCGAAAACCCTCCGTCCCCTTGTCCAACGATCTCACACACACTGCAGAAACAGAACAAGTGTGGTCAAAACATACAATGCATTTACGACAAAAGAATCAGAACGAGGAAAGCGAGCAGCACAGAACCTGATGATGACGATGATCCCGTCGAAGATGTTGTAGGGGTTGCTGATGTAGTTGAACAGACCGCAGGCCGAAAGCTTCAGGAGCATCTCTAACGCAAACAAACTAGTGAAGACAATATTACTGATCTCCAGCACGTCTGTCAGCTCGTCCGGCTAAAAGAAAAAGACAAGAAGAATGTGCAATATTACTCACGTCATAGCCAACCAATGTATATTTGTGTGAACATGCAGGTCTGCATGCTCTTTTAGCCTGTTTTTCGTCCACCAGATGAAAAAATGCAGTCCAATTACTTCGACAAGTAATCGCACACCTCACCTCTACAAGTGCATGATTTGAGGTATCATTCATATCTGTAACACATGCTGTCCTGACGTGAACTTATACAAAAGATCAACTACGGTGTTGTTACTGGGATGACATTGTATTTGTGCTTCTTCTCTTTCTCTCCATGTGGGTTTATGTCTTTTCGAGGAAGAGCAGGCGCTGTTATTAACCGTGTCTACTGTAATGTAAATAATCATTTCCCTGGCAACAGTGTGAATGTGCTCTGCCTCAAACCGGTTCACCTCAGACTGCCTCTCTGTCGCACAGACACACTAATCCTAACCAGTGGGGTTAATTAAATGAAATATAAGCCATAAACATGCATACAATCACAGCGCAAACAGCAGTGTGTGTTCACTTTGTGTTACAATGAGTGTTTCTGACACTTATATGTACAGTATATGCCAGAAATGACACTAGAGGAAAATTGTATTGCTAAAAAGTTTCATAGTTCAGGTGATTAACTGAGGTTCTCATTATGGTTATGGTTCATTTAGGTATCAACTTTTTCTTAGATGTTTATCATACAACTTTAACTGTAACAGATTATTATTATCAGTTTGCAAATTTGTAAAACACTACTTGAAATAGAACATAATCCATTTCAAATTAGGACTACAATAATAATAATATTTGTTTATAAGATGCACAGATTCAGATCCAAAATGATGTAGACATATTCGAAATTATGCGTTATGATCTTTTATTTATTTAACATCATCTATTCATTTAATTGCATGATTTATTTAATAAAGTACCTTACTAAAAGTAAAAACACAGTCCTTATTTTCAATACAACAACACTTGAACAAATCCTTATAAACATACAATAATAATAATAATCATCATCATGTTAAAATAAAAATAAATTCTTATTGTTTTATTTTATTATTGATCTATACATACTATAATAAAACTAATAATAATAATAGCATTAATAGTAATAATTGCTGTTGTTGTATGTTCAAAAGGATTTGTTTTTGATTGGTTCTATTGAAAATGACGATTAAGCTTTGGTCCAGTACAACATTAAAAATATAATAATAATAATGTTAAAATAAAAAATAAATTATTATTATTGGATGTTTAAATAATAATAAAATAAAATCAACAACTAAAATTACTAATACTACTACTATACTAATAACAATAATTATTGTTGTTGATGTATGTTCAGAAGGATGTTGTTGCATTGAAAAAAATAAGAATTAAGATTGGGTCCAGTAAAATATTACAAATAATAAATTGAAAAATGAATTGTGTGGAAAAGATTTCCCATTTTCAATTACAGTTTATTTAAATATTTGTATAATTAGGTTACATATTGTAGAGATCTCTTTTAAAACTGCATAATCCTTGAGCAAAAGTCTCCATTTAAAGGAGTAGTTCACTTTTTAAAAAACTTTTGCTGATAATTTACTCACCCCATGTCATCCAAGATGTCCATGTCTTTCTTTCTTCAGTCGAAAAGAAATTAAGGATTTTGATGAAAACATTCCAGGATTTTTAGATAAAACGGAGGTATTACTTATTGGTCTAAAAAACTACCCACAAAATCCCTTACAATACAACTTTAATTTAGAAGGATGTCCTGTTACTTTATCCACTACAGTAAAAGACCTGGGTGTTATGCTAGACCGCAACTTGACTTTCGAAAATCATATTTCATATGTTACAAGAACAGCCTTTTTCCACCTTAGAAACATTGCTAAGCTACGTAACATGCTATCTGTTTCAGATGCAGAAAAGTTAGTTCATGCATTCATGACCTCGAGACTAGATTACTGTAATGCTTTATTAGCTGGTTGTCCTGCATCCTCAATAAACAAGCTACAGTTAGTCAAAATGCAGCCGCTAGAGTTCTTACTAGATCAAGAAAAATGATCATACAACACCAATTTTATCATCTCTACACTGGTTACCTATTAAGTTCCGTATCAATTACAAAGTATTACTATTGACTTATAAAGCTCTAAATGGTTTAGCTCCTGTGTATTTAACAGACCTTCTATCCCCTACAATCCATCGCGCTCTTTAAGATCACAAAATTCGAGGCTTCTGTCATTCCTAGGATATCTAAGTCTACTAAAGGAGGGAGGGCGTTCTCACATTTAGCTCCTAAACTCTGGAATAGCCTTCCTGATATTGTTCGAGACTCAGACTCGCTGTCCCAGTTTAAAACTAGATTAAAGACGCATCTCTTTAACCAAGCATTCACTTAATGCTTACCTTTTATACTACTTCTGAATCAGTTCGAATGCATTAATATTATGAACATCAGCTATGCTAATTATTTCCCATCTGCCTTTCTGCTGTTATCTCGGGACGCCAGTCCCGAGGTAAATAGCGTTCGTCAGCTCCAGTTTGTATCCAGCCTCTCACGGAGACTTCAGATGCCCCAACACCTGTGATGAGACGACTAAACGCCTGTGGAGAGACGACTCGACGCCTGTGAAGAGACGACTAAACACCGGCGATATGTTATGCCTAAATTTATACATGATTAACTAACTGTATTTTTCTTTGTACATTTCTGAAATGCACTTTCTGTAAAGCTGCTTTGAGACAATGTGTATTGTGAAAAGCGCTATACAAATAAACTTGAATTGAATTGAATAAACTTGAATTTTCTCCATATAATGGACTTCATTGGGAGCCAAACGGTTCAAGGTCCAAATGAGAGTTTCAGTGCAGCTTCAAGGGTTTTAAACGACTCCAGACGATGAATAAGGGTCTTATCTAGGACCCTTCGAGTCATGACTCGAAAAAAGATTTGTTAATTTTGATGAACGAGTTCGAACAGGACAGTCACGAACGCTCATCACAGAACAGAGCAAGGCGAGCATTTGTGCTTAAAAAACTTAAACTTTGTTATTTATTTTTTAAATGAGTGATCGTTTCGCTAGTAAGATCCTTATTCATAGTCTGATATCGTTTAAAGCCATTTGAAGCTGCACTGAAACTGTCTTTTGGACCTTGAACCGTTTGGCTCCCAATGAAGTCCATTATATGGAGAAAATCCTGGAATGTTTTCATCGAAAACCTTAATTTCTTTTCGACTGAAGAAAGAAAGACATGGACATCTTGAATGACATGGGGGTGAGTAAATTATCAGCAAAAGTTTTTTTAAAAGTGAACTACTCCTTTAATGTCTATTAGAAGCAACTCAGATTATTGAGATGTCATGTGTGATGTGTGTAAATGTGTGTATTGTTTTCACCTGTTCATGGTACTCCACACCCATGCTGAGTGTATTGATAAGGATTGCTATCATTATCCCTCTGTTGAAGTACTTGCTGTCCACAATCCGCCTCAAAATGCCTCTGGCATAATGAAAACACACACACACACAGTTCACACTCCCAGAGTCCTTCTCTTCCATATCTTGGTGTCGTTTGCTCTGTTCCGAGCTGACGTCTGGCCCCTGCTTCTCTGGGTCCGATTCCCCGCTGGAGTCGCAGTTGACACCATCACTTTCCTGGGCGCAAATTGGGCAGGAGGAAGACTCTGAAGACACCAGCCCCATCCTGCTGTCCGCACACACACTCAAACATGTCCCTGGATACACACCTGCAGTGAAGGACAATGGTATTTAATATTACAAATAGGACTGGGGCAAGTTGTCACATTGGATGTCAGTAATAAGCCCCAGTTTACACGAATGCTTGCTTTCTTATGTGTCTACACAGAAACTTTCAATAATATCCACCCCGACTACGATCGCTTGAGTAAATAGTAACAGCGCCAGCCACCCATATTAAATTCTCCAAATGTAAGCTAATAATTAGACAATCCAGTGGTGCATTAGTGAATTGATTCCAGGTTAGGGCACTGAATGCACGTGTCTTTAACACACATGCTCAGTGATTTGCAATGACAATAATGATCGATACTGTCTCTATTTTGTAATCAGGGCAAAGTCTGTCTACACCTGCTTTTTGAGACCCATCTGCTGGACTGAGCTTTGATCATCTCCAACATATTTATGATTTACGACTAATATATTTGTTGATCATTTCAAACAGATGGAGGACCCCAACCCCAGTCAAAAATAAATATATGTATAAGATTTCAAGAGTAATTTGGCACCAATCCTTTAATTACCCTAATGGGATCAAACGGAATTTCTCTAAGATGTTATCGCTTTCAGCATTAAATACAATGCCAATTCGACCGTTTACTTTCTTTGTCAGAACACAACATTTATTGTGTGGAAATAATATATGGCTACTGGCCTATAAAATAACAGCAGGGAGCTATCAGAGTTTTAATGTTTTAAATTTATTTGCAGAAGTCTGCTGATATGTTCCACCAAACATCCTGTTTCCAAAGAAAATATACTACCGTTTGTTTAAGTTTTATGGTAAGATTCATTTTACTTTTGAACTTTATATTCTTAAAAAATAAATCATGAAAAAAAAACCTAATAAGGTTTCCACAAAAAATATTTATATAGAAGCTGCTTTTAACATTGATGATAAAAAGAAATGTGTCTTGAGTACCAAATCAATCACAGGCAATTACAGGAATAAATCCAATTATGGGAATAAATTACATTTTTAAAATATATAAAAATAACACCTGACCTGAAAGAGCAACCTGACCACATATCGCATGCTTAAGTTTTGCAATATCTTTTAAACGCAATTGCACAGAAGTGTGGGAAAGAAGTTAAAACAAATCAGTTATGAATATATTTTGACCAAATGTTGAAAATCGCAAGGCTTCTTCACCAGGTACAGTCATTTCAGTCAAGAGGATCAAAAATAATGACTAGACAGCGTGTGTGTTTGTGCAGACCGTTCCCTCAATTCAATTTGGAATTATTAGGGCATGACAAGTGCGCAAAGCTAAAGAAAAAAAAAGTATTTCATTATCTATGTTATTAAGTTAAAACCCCAGAGACAGAATTACTTTTAATCCACAACCCAAAGTCAAGACAGCAGGCCCAAAACACTTCAGTTTTTGCATTGAAATTGCATCATTTCTACTTAATTGTTTTACACTATTGTACAGTGGCCCAAAAATTATTTGTACCTTTAAGCCACAATTAATATATAATGAATGCTAATAACAAAACACAGTTTATCTGTGTTCTTACCGTGCTGCAACTTGTAAGTATCATGGTATCCACCACAAACAGAGATCTTCCTGCCATAGAGTCCATGATGGAAAGCTGGTGCTTTGACTCCTCCGGTCGAGTGTGAGCGAGTATGTGAGTTTGAGTACATTTTGGAGGGCAGGATGGTGGGATAGTTCATTCCGAGCCTCAAACCCTTTAAATTTTGAAGTGCAAGAGGGAGTGAGGGGACTTTTTGGAACTTTTGTGTGTCTCTATCGAGATGAAGGTCTTCATTTCTATGCCATTGCTGAGGTAATGTTGATTCTGATGGGGTGATGGTAATGCAGCATACAGTATTGGGTCGGACCCATCTTTGTTCCATTGTCACTCCAATATCCATTAGTCCCACCCACTGAGAGGGAGCTGCTGGGATTGGCCACGCCCCCGTGTCTCTTAGGGCATAATTCGCCATAGAGGCGTGCGGCGTGACGGCAAAGTTTACGGCAAACGTGGACGAGGTACTTCAGCATTTCTTCGTAGCAGGATCCTGGTTCGGTCAAGCTACCTAAGGTGGATTCATTACTGCGGAAACGTGCTCGCTGCTCCTTCATCAGCTGGTTCTCACGTTGTTTGGTCTCGGAGAACTGTGTTGCAATGACGACCAGGCACAGGTTGATCATGAAGAAGGAGCCTACCTGCGGACAAATCAGAGATGTTGAAAAACAATAGTTCAAAAACATTACATGATCACGAATGGGAACTGCAAATACCTTGCTACAAGTATACTGATGTTTTGTCACTGGGTATTCATGCACATTTCAGGACACTGATCTTTCTTTTGTCTTTTTATCAATAAAATTATAATTTGCATGGCGAATGTTATGAAGGCTATCCCCTCTGAATGATGTTCACTGTTTTTAATATTTTAAACTGTAATAATATTTCACAATATTACTATTTTTATTGTATTTTTGATCAAATACAATTTTAAGTTTACATATTTTAGTAATTTTTTAAAAGTATTTAGCTAAAATACAGACAAAAACACATTTAAAGGTGCAGTGAGCGATTTCTGAGAAACACTGTTGATACTTGAAATTCAGTGTTGGGGAACGTTACTCTTAAAAGTAATGCGTTACAATATTGTGTTACTCTCTAAAAAAGTAACTAATAGCATTACTTAGTTAATTTTTATGGAAAGTAATGTGTTGCCATTACTTTTGCTTGACTTTTTTCAATAGTTTTTTGTTTTAAAAAATTATAAATTAAGAAAACAATGAGTGACGTACACGCGCGAGAGATCCCTTCCGGTGCTTTCCGGAAAAGACCGAAGCGCCGGCGCCCTCAGATCACTTGGACGTGGCTGTGGTTACAAGAGGTAAAAACGAAAATACTGTTCGTTTTCTAACACAAACCGTTCGTTTCTTGTCTTAGGCCATCAATGTGTACTTACATTTACGAGTCATTAAATCATGTTTAATTTGGACTTCTCTGTGCATGCTCTTTGCGGTGGTGATCATAGACCTGCATTATATGACTGACAGAAAAGAATAGTTTGACCTAAAAATTGAAACTACTGCGGAAACATAGACACCTACATCTTGGATGCCCTTGAGGTAATCTAAAACATACCAAAAATGTATTTCAAAGTGAACTATCCCTTTAACAAGGGCCCTAAAGACCGCATTCTCCAGTGTCAGTCACTATCGCACCTCTTGAGGTCAGGGGAGTGAGGTTTACAGCGACTACTAGCTTGCCTCCATTACAAACAAACGACAAGGAAGAACACAAGAGTACTCAAGTAAGAGTTTGTTGTTCGTTGCAAGCAGCACAACACCTCCACACAAACAATGACACTCAAAACTGCTGTTACTATAGCTAACATTACAACAACAACAGCATATCTTGGTTCTGTGAAACATAGCAATCCGATGTTACTCACATATGGAGCAGAAACAATGCAACCTCTGCGTTCATTTTCAGGCCTTCCCGCTTCAGTCTCTCCAGCGCTGGAAAGCTTTTCTAATATTACCGCGGATCCTAAAGCTCTTGCCTGATCATATACCTTCTTTTTTCAGTGATATTATTTTGTAATGTCTCTCAGCCAGCTCTTTTTTACAGTCTTTCTTCAAATCTCCCTCTTGTTCACTCTCGCTCCTCCCCCATCATGAGTGGACACGCCCCCTACTGCTGATTAGCTAACTCTCTCTCCTACCCCATCATGAGTGGACACGCCCCCTACTGCTGATTAGCTAACTCTCTCTCCTACCCCATCATGAGTGGACACGCCCCCTACTGCTGATTAGCTAACTCTCTCTCCTACCCCATCATGAGTGGACACGCCCCCTACTGCTGATTAGCTAACTCTCTCTCCTACCCCATCATGAGTGGACACGCCCCCTACTGCTGATTGCTAACTCTCTCTCCTATCCCCATCATGAGTGGACACGCCCCCTACTGCTGATTACTAACTCTCTCTCCTACCCATCAGAGTGGACACGCCCTAACTGCTGATTGGCTCACTTCTCTCCTCCCCCATCATGAGTGGACACGCCCTACTGCTGATTAGCTAACTCTCTCTCCTACCCATCATGATGGACACGCCCCCTACTGCTGATTAGCTCACTCTCTCTCCTACCCCATCATGAGTGGACACGCCCCCTACTGCTGATTAGCTAACTCTCTCTCCTACCCCATCATGAGTGGACACGCCCCCTACTGCTGATTAGCTAACTCTCTCTCCTCCTCCATCATGAGTGGACACGCCCCCTACTGCTGATTAGCTCACTCTCTCTCCTCCTCCATCATCAGTGGACACGCCCCCTACTGCTGATTGGCTCACTCTCTCTCCTCCTCCATCATGTCTGATCCGCTTTCAACAACATTTCTCAGAAATCACTTTCTGAGCCTTTAATTGTACATTTAAAAGTAAAACCTTTGCTTTTAGCTTTTCAAATTGACTGATGAAATCAAGAGCCAAAGGACATATTCTCAATTACTGTAAGTACATTTCATGCACAAACTGTGCAAGTCGACCTGTTTAATCACAATTTTGTCACAGTCTCTGAGTACGTCTCCAGGACACACCAGACTGAAACCTCTTATTAGAATTTGTTAAGTGTTAAATTCAGCTGCAATTGATTTTATAGTTGCTTATATAATTGTTTATAGACTGACCTTGATTAAACTCAATGATAATAGGTAAAACAAAAGAATGTGATTTGACTTGTTAATTCAATGAGACAGAAAATTGTATTATTTAACACAATGATATTTACACAATGATGATAAGTAAAATATGTACTCTAAGGGTCTAAGATTATAGGTGTAAAACGTGTGATTTTCTCCTCTGAAGTGAAACTGAGTACAAGCACTATGTTTCATTAGTGCTCAATCGCAAATCCTCCAAAATGATGACAGAATTTTAATTTTCATCTCTTTAAGTATAGTTATCAAGTGAAATCACTCCAGTAATTTACATCTCGATGATAGCAAAAACCACTTCCATGCAACTAATGAAAGACTCAGCAGAGGTTAAACGAGAAGATGTATCCATTAATTAATTACTGCGCACTTACAATGATAAGGAAGATGAAATAGATGAAGTTGTAAAAGGAATGTGCATCCATGACATAATACATGATATCCACCCATCCCTCTAAGGTGATGACCTGATGAGAAAACAGAAACAGGATCATAAAGGTTACGACATCCGCAAAAGCAAGTACTGCCTAAATAGCCCTTCTCTGAAGTGTCAACATACAAAGGACATCTTCCAAATTGTTCATCACTTACAGAAAACTAGGTCAGGAGACACTATGGAATGATAAACGTGGTCAATTGGATTTACTCAGAAACCGGATAAATGTCCATGCACGTTCCCAATCAGATTAGTAAAGAATATGATAAATATTGTTGCACCTAAAGATTAGAGTGGAACATGATAAAACTTGATTTCCTGGGACAGATAAGTTGGTTAATGATGTAATAGGATTCACTCTCGCTGTAGCACCTGGCAACCATTCACTTCATTTACCAACTCTGAAACTAAGTGTCTCTCGGTGCCAAAAGGATATGTGAGGATAAAAAATATCACCGCCTGCCAGGCTTAATATATACTCAGCGAAAATTGTAATGCACAACTTGGAGCAGATGTCTAACACGCGAGTAGAGAAAAATAGAAAGTCTTGAACTGCCTTGCAAAGAATGATGACTTTGCTTTTTCATTTTTTTTTTTACATAAACTCATTCTATACTCTTTAAATCTTTTTGCCAGCTCGCATACACACCTGAAAGATAGCAATCCATGCATATCCAATGTTGTCAAAGTTGATAGCCCCATTATGGGGATTGTGTTCGCTTGCTTCGCAGTTGTTGTAGTACAAGTTCCAGTTTACACATCCATGATGAGGCGGCTCTTTAAAAACCAGATCGGTGACATCATCAGGCGTGAGATCACAGTCGGCCCCGCCCACTCTGCGTTTGGGGATGTTGTAGCAGTGCAACATTCCGTTCTCCCGAATGGTGGAGCAAATGAAGGGGATGTCGTCGGTTTCTTCCAGTCTGTAGTATTCGCTCACGGACTCTGAAACATTATACAGCCTGCAGACAGACCACATGTGCAGGGTTATTATTGGGAACTAAAACTAAAATCATAAACACTTTCACTACTTACTTAAAATAAAATAAGCATAATAAATAAATATAAATGTACGTGTGTGTGTATAATGTCAGCTTATTTTATATCAGCTCGTTGTCTGTGAAAAAAACCCTCAACAAAAACAAGTGAAAAACTAAATCAACTTCATAAAACTACATTTTATACATTTCACATGTTTAAAAATAATTAAAACAAATATATAAAAGACAAAAACACAACAAAATGAACTAAAATGAAAAAATATACAACTGAACTATTCAAAATATTGACAAAATTATAATATTATAGCAATTTTACTAAACTAATGTTAAAACAGTTTTTTCATGTGTAATACATTATTTGTGATTGGCTGTTTACTGAAATAAAGATTTCCATAAATATTTTTAGATAGAAATCAGCTCAGATAGCAGAATCTATGAATGATAAAACGCTACGTCTGGTACTTTCCACAAATATGGTACTTTAGAGGCACACATTATATGATTTATTGTGTGAACTAACACATACTAACACATATAAAACTGGCATGACAAGTATCTAGTTTTAAACACATCAAAAGTCTGTATTGTATCATCATTTTGTGAAATTCACATTCATTGTAGTAAAACCAGATTTAAATTATTAGTTAATTTATTAATTATTCACATTATTTATTAACTAATAATATTCCAACATGCCTTGTCTCGTATATTTAATATCTATTTTGACCTTTTGAGGTTGGCAATCAATATTTTGTTGCTTTTATGTATTTATGTGAGCTTATCTAATTTATTAATTTGCTTTATTTAAAAAAAAGACAGTCTTTTGATACAAAGCTGTAAAAAATAGTAAATACTACAAAGCAAAACACTAATGCTAATTTATTTGACATTTAATATTTGCAAATTGCACTGCATCGCATTACATTACATTAGCTTTCACATATGAAGTATCTATTTAATATTGTGACAACACAAGCTTAAGACTCCCGTGACTCGTTCTAACGGAAGCATCCCTCTGTGACCACCTCATAATGGGGGATAGTGTGGAGCATTTTGTTCTCTGAGCATTTACAAACCATTTGAGCCAAGTGAGCTTCTGCTTTGATCTGTTTCACTTCCTGCTTATTAAACTGAGAGAGCCAGAAGAGCTCGAAGCTGAACTATTAGATAATCACATCATCTGCAAACATGTTTATATTAGGGTTTAAAGTAACACCAAGTAACTTTTCCTCTTCGGTCGCCCTACTGGTTGGAAACGAAATTGTCCATTGCCGCTGTCGTAAATAATTTAGCCTACCGTCGCACGCAGGCTCGCTGTTTATCCAGCACCGGCTTTAGAATGAACGATGTCCACAGACAAGGTAGAGTATGTTACATGATTTCATGAAAGGATGATGTATTGCGACATCAGAAACGAAGAAAAACGAAATAATGACTATTGTAGCGCTTGACGTAAAGCAGTCGAATTTTGTAGTTCTTTTTGTGCACGGGTTCCTACCCGAAACCCCGAAGTTACATAGTGCCAGTAAAAGCGATACAGACCCCGTCAGGCGATTGCAGAAGTGCCTTTCACCCTGTTACGACTTGATGAACCACTGATAAGATTTTGGAAACATTATTTTAAGGTAAACGATGTTACATAGTGTTGCTTTAAGAGAGAATGTTAAAGAATATGGCCCATGTGCTACTTCTGAAATTAAGCAGCATGTACCTTGTACCTTTTATTAATGCATTCAACTCAAAACAGATTGCTAATTTACTTGTCATTTAATAGCAAAATGCACTGCATTGCATTAAAAATGTATATTGTTAGAAACAATGTGCTAGAACCTTTACAGCTTGTCACTGTGGCAGTACCCTTAAAAAACAACTTTCCACCTTATAAACACCTAAAAGTTGCATTTTAGGACCCTAAAGTACATACAAATTAATTCAAATACCCAACACTTCTAAACATAACACACCCAACATATTAGAGTTGGTATTGTTTTCAAACATGTCAATCAAAATATCTGTCAAAATCATCCATATACCACTATAAGAGAATGTTGAATAAAATAGCTTGATAATTGTGTTACTTTTCTGAAACTTGAATAACCAACTTTTTCCTTATAGCCACCAAAAAAAACACACACAAAAAAGGGTCTTCGTATGTTTTAGGCATGCATCTGCAGATTATAAGCCAGTAAATTCAGAGGACATGGATCCAAACCATAAATTTTGTCTGGTTCTAGTTTTGTAGCCTTTTAGATAAAACGATTCCCTCTTTTGTCACACTAAACGATTGCCCAGAGGTCATCTGTTTTACGAGCTTATGCACTGAATGTATTACACAGATATTCTGCAGTTTAGCAAAGACCTGATAGAAATAAGACACAAATTACCTCATAAGTTCTGTATTTAATTGCATCAGGGTTCACACTGCTACGTTTTTCGGAGGATAGCGAGATTGGGGGTGGAGGGCACTAATATGACTGCTTTTCTCAATTTAATTGGGTTATTAGGAAGAAAGAACGAAAGAACGAAAGAAAGAAAGAAAGAAAGAAAAGAAAGAAAAGAAAGAAGATGCAAGAAAAGTCAATCAAGGCCAGGATAGTTGTTGTTTTTTTGTTAAAAATTAATTAAAATTTAAATAGAAAGGAGTGGACTCCCTTATTAGTGGCAAATCATGTGGGAAACGAAACTTGCTGCAGGCTCCCAAAACCACGAGTAGATGTGCAAACAGACAAATTTGCACATCCAATGGGACTCACTTAGACAGAAAGCTATTTTCACACCTGAGATCGGTGTAATATATGACTGGCAATTTCTGTGTGTGTGCTGCAAGCCATGGTACACATTTATTAACTGGGTCATTCTCTGAAACGAATGCCTTTCCCAGTTTTACATGGTTACAGTTTTGAGTGTTAATCAATTAGATTGTGACATCTAAAGCCAAATTAATACATTTCAATATACACTGTGATGTAATTATGCCTTCATGAAGATATCATGGTTTATGATTTTAGTTTAATGTGATATTATAAGCCTTATGTGTAAGGTCATTAATCTACAAAGTGCTTCTTATAAAGAAAAATGTAATGCCTAATATATATATATATATTTTTTTTAATCAAGTTTAAGTAGTTTGTTAAACAAAATCATGGCAAGAGGGTTGATCTTTTTTTATTTGGCCCTTATGAAAAAAAGTCTCTTCTGTTTACTTCTCGAAAACATGAATTGCAAGTCGTTAGAGAGAAAATAAAAGGCAAATGCTTCCTTTTATTTTTTTTTTCATTAAATCTGAATACTTTAATTTACATTTAATGTAAAAAAAAAAAAAAAAAAAAAAACACATCCACATGAAGAAAGATGAAAAATATCTACAGTGAAAGTTGACGAGTTATTCATTGTTAAAATTATTTTTAAACATACTGTAAGGCACACTATACACCACTTTGCAGAATGACACAATTAAAAAAAAGTTTCAATAAGAAACGAGACATGCTTTTTCTCGGGTAAAGGCCGAATCTTCATTTAAAGGTCCTATATTGTCAAAACTGAAATTCCCTGGCTTTTAAAATGATGACAGAGGTCTAGGATCTATGAAACTACCATATAAGTTTCAAAACAGTCGATCCACAGACAAATGCACACAGCCTGCATAAAGTAGCTGTGCCTTTTCATGAGCCATTGTGACTTCCTTATATTTGTGATGTCACAACTACTCAATCACCAATGGTGGGTCACTCAGAAAACACCAGGCCAATCAGAAGAGAGGCTCTTGAATATTAAGTAGACAGGCCAAAATCGAGCTGTTCTTGGCAGAGCTCCTGAGAAAGAAGCTGTAAAAATATATTAAGATTGTTTTTGGCACTTATACCGCAAATATATATTCTTAAGGACATCAAAACCTAAAATAAAACTTTAGAAAGTTGTACAATATGGGACCTTTAATGCAGATAGCAGCGGATGGACTGAAGAGGATATTGCAAGTGGTTTTTGACAGACAATGCAATAAATGTTGTATGCACAAGAGAATGGTGTTTTTAAAAGGGCAGCATAATTTGAGTGAGAAGCATTATTGTAACAGACGTTGCTTGGATAGTGTTGGGCTTTGGGGAAGGGAACTGGAGAGAAGCAGTGATGCACCGGAACGGGTCGAGGCTTCATCCAGCAGAATGGCTTTCTGCTATGCAGTATATCAGGGTGGACAGTTGTCAGAATGATTCACTGATACAAACTGCCTTTATGGATAATCATTATTCAACTCTTTAATTTGTACACTCTCTATGATCAACGAGGCCCTTATGGCGTATGTAATGTGAGAATTGATATCTTGTGTCAGCATACACCAAAATAATATAATGCAACATTTATACTTGGGATTGCTGTAATCTGCTAACCTAAATTCCTCATTAAAAAGTAATTCCAGGTCTATTAGCACAAACATTTTTTTCACATGTCCCTTAGTTTGTAAAAGCAATGGAAAATGTGTGTAGAGTAGCACACCTTCAGTGGAAGTCTATCTAGTCAGTGTATACTGATGAGGGAATTGATATTTAAAATATATAGCTAAACTTTTTCAATGGTATAAACAAAGGTTTAAGGTTAAGTTACATCCAATATTTCTTGTCATGATCCTGTAAATTCAGAAAAACGGATAACTTTTGGTATATGGATAGTGGATGTATTTTTCATAAACTACCATTTAAAAGTTTGGAGTCAATAAGATAAAAAAAAAATGAATAATACAATTCAGCAAGGATGCATTTTATTGATCAAAAGTGGGAGTAAAGACATTTATCATTTTACAAAAGATTTACATTTCAAATAAACGTTTAACTGTAATCTGCAGTCTTGGTGAGCATAAGGAGCTTCTTTAAAAAAAGATTAAAAACTCTTACAGACTCAAACTTATGAACGGTAGTGTAGGACAACTCAACCTACATGAATTACATCACTACCACATAACCATGAGTTCATCCAAGTAGGTAAGCTGTCATAAACAGGACATTTTAGACAAAATATTGTTTATGTAAAGAGCGTAACTGTACACACACTACTTTTTGTATTTTTACAAACACAATCAATACTATGAAAAAAGTAGAAATTTCCATTAAAATCTGGACATTGGCCTTTAAAACCACCGAAAAGTAATTCATTCATCTGATGAAACAACATAAACAGGTTTCACAGAGGAACATATTGTGCGATTTCAAAGCATTCATTGTTGCAAAATTATACTTGACACCCAAGCATAATTCTTTCAAACTCCTGCAATTTGCATGTATCGAGTAGCCAGCATTAAAAAGCATTATTAGTTTTGCACTCACTTTCTGACGTTGCTGTCAAAGAAGCATCGGTTCCGGAGAAGCCCCGCCCACAGCTGCACGCCGACGATCCCGAAGATGAAGAACACAAAGAAACACAGCAGCAGGACGTTTCCCAGCATCGGTAAAGTATCCAACAGCAACGTCACCAGGATTCGCATACCTACGAGACACAGATACATGATGTCACAAACATATATTTAATAACATGCGTGCAATGAAGCAACAAAGCCATCGTGGTTCACTAGACGCATTTAGAGATGAGACTCTGTAGTGTTACATTTAACTTTGACAACTCTGATCTGACATACACATACTTCACGAACACATTTTCTCAGTGGCTGATGAGTTCAGTAATTGAGCCAAGAAGTGAACACACACACACACACAAACACAAACTTGCGAGGCTTTGGCTAACGCGCGGTGGTTTGAGAATAATTGAATTGGAAACTTAACAGCCATGGGCTCTCACTCCTCACTGAGTCCAAAATCTATTACTGCTTTGCCACACACACACACACACACACACACACACACACACACACACACACACACACACACACACACACACACACACACACACACACACACACACACACACACACACACACACACACACACACACACACACACACACACACACACACACACACACACACACACACACACACACACACACACACACGGAATGTGTAGACAAAAGGAGTGTGCTATAATTGGTAAGAGTGCATGTCAAGAATTTACGGTCTCGCCCTACATTAAACAAAACAGACACTTACTTTCACTGTTGGACTCAATCCATGACTGTAACACACACCAGCACCTCTCTGAAGACTAATAGCCTGCGTGTGTGAGTGTTTGTGTATTATTTTGTGGTCCATCAACTATGAGATGTTGGACTGTGGGCACTTAGCTGCGAGAATCAGCGTCAGTGACCATATAATACATCATGGGAGTCTTGTCTACTCTTTGCGTGTGTATATACAGCAGGCACATCTCTTTTCAGCACGAGTCCAGATCTTTTGCTTCAAATCAATAGCTGGGTTGTAAAACAGTGACAGTAAGAGAGAATCGAGAAAGATATACAGATGGAAACAAAGAGAGAGAAAACAGTACTCACTAGGAACTCTGTTGATGGCTCGTAAAGGCCGGAGAACACGTACGGTTCTGATGGCGGAGAAACTAACATTATGACCATCTAAAGAATACTCCAACATCCTAAAACATAAGAAACAGAAATTCATTTAAGCAAACTTGGAATGCAACACAACAGGGTAATACAGATAATATAGAATATAGATATATATATATATATATATATATATATATATATATATATATATATATATATATATAAAAAAATATATATATATAATAGTCATGTCTATAGTTGTTTTGTTTTTGTTTTGACTGTGTTTCCTGAGCTCGTTTTTCCTTAGTCATCATTAGTTTCCTTGGTCTGTCTGTATTTAAGCCTTCAGTTCATTCAGTTCATTGTCCGGTATCGTCTTTGTTCTACGTGTCTGTGTTTATTTTATTTCCTGCGTTTTCCTCTATTTTCTAAAGAGTGTTATTAAGGACAGTCTTAGTTTGGATTCTCCCGTGTCGAAATAAAATAAATAATAAAAAAAAAAAAAATTATAATAAAAAAAATAAAATAAAATAAAACCAGGCAGATAATTAATAATATGATTTTATCAGTTTCATTTATATGTAACAAAATATTAATAAGCAGCAGTATTTAGTTCAAAAGTTCAGGGTCAGTAATTTTTAGGGCCCGAGCACTAAGGTGCGAGGTCCCTCTTGAAACTGTTAGGATTCATTTTTTTTTTTTCTTTTTTTTTTTCTTTTTTCTGCAAAGTAAGCCCCATTTTCGAGGCCGTAACATGCTCGAAAAGTCACCAAATTTTGCACACATGTCAGGACTGGTGAAAAATTTTGTATTTTGTGGGTTTCGCGGATGGGCGTGGCAAAATGGCTCGCTAGCGCCACCTAGAAAATTAGAAAAAATTAGCCCCTCGTCCATGTTCGACCTATATGCACGAAATTCGGTGGGGACGTGTATCCTATCAAGACGCACAAAAAAGCCTCAAGAACCCATACCCTAAACTCGACAGGAAGTCCGCCATGTTGAATTTGGCGGCCATTTTGGGACGATTTACACACTCCGTACTTTGACGAACTCCTCCTAGGGATTTAGTTGGATCGACTTCAAATTTCTGCTGTGCCTTCTAAAGGCATTGACGATGAAAAGTTGTGCTATCTGCGCGTTTTCGTCAATGGGCGTGTCCGTGGCATCAATGATTCGCCATGAAACAGGAAGTTGGAGTAACTTTGCTGTACATGCTCAGATCTGCGCCAAATTTTGCACGCTTGACAAGAGTCCCGCCCTGAACACATGTACATGCCGACATTCACCCCCAGTCATAGCGCCACCTGCTGGCAACAGGAAGTGACCTTTAACGAAGCAGCCCCGCCGCACGTTTGACCTACATGTATGAAATTTCTGTGGCACATCAATCATGTCCAGACGCACAAAAAAGCCTCTTGGAGCAATGCCCTAAACCCAACAGGAAGTCGGCCATTTTTAATTTACCATCAAATTTTGGCTGATTTACACACTCCGTACTTTAACGAACTCCTCCTAGGGATTTAGTCCGATCGACTTGAAATTTCTGCTGTGCCTTCTAAAGGCATTGACGATGAAAAGTTTGCTATCTGCGAGTTTTCGTCAATCGGTGTGTCCGTGGCATGGCATCAAAGATCAACTCATCGCCATGACACAGGAAGTGGTTGTAACTTCAGTATACATGCTCACAGGTGCACCAAACTTTACATGTAGGATAAGAGTCCCGCCCTGAACTCATGTACATGCCACATTCACCCACAGTCATAGCGCCACCTGCTGGCAACAGGAAGTGACGTATAACACCTTCATGCAGTGTCTGAAAAGCGTAGCAAATTCACAGCCGCACTGGCAGAGCTCCAGAATATGCGGCCGCATCACTCCCCGACGCGCTACATGTGCGAGGGCCCGCCCATCGCTGCTTGCAGCTTTAATTTTATTTATGTTTTTGATAGAGGTCTCTTATGCTTACCAAGGCTGTATTTATTTGATGGAAAAATACAGTGAAAACTATTTTCTCTTGTAATATATTTTAAAATGTAATTCATTTCTGTGATAGTAAAGCTGAATTTTCAGCATCATTACTTCAGTCACATGATCTCTCAGAAATCATTCTAAAATGCTGATTTGCTGCTCAAGAAACATTTCTATCAATGTATGAAAACATTTGCACTGCTTAATATTTTTTCAGGATTCTTTGATGAATAGAAATTTCAAAAGAACAGCATTTATCTAATTTTTTTGTAACACTGTACACGTTTTTGCTGACCCTTTAATCAATTAAATCTTGCTGATAAAAAAAAAACATTCTTTAAAAAAAGGTAGTGTATATATTTTTACTGAAACGTTTTAGTAACAGTTGTGATGCAGACCAGTGTTTGGTCTCGATTCACTGAACACTTTAAACACAATTCTAACATCATGTTTACTACATTAAATTTAAAACAGAGACATCTCTTTCGTACTGCTCTCACACACAGCAGCAAGAGAATATTTAATGTTACTAAATTGATTTCAAATATTTATATGTTCGCCCTGCTGTAAAGTGAAACTTAGGCCACTGTGAATCTCTATGCTATTTATACTAGTTAGTGTTGGTTTAGTGCTGTTATAGCCACACGTCTCACCTGATTTACCAACACAATATTTCTGGTAAAGGAGATTTAAGAAGGAAGTAAGCTAATAAAGAAGTCTATAGGGAAAACCAGCACACCAGCATCCCAAAGTGGTTTGGAAATGTTTTTCCTTTGACCGAATTAATGACCAACTTACTCACACAAGAGTTTTAATGAGTGATCAGGAACTTTAGATTGAGCTGCCTTTTGGAAAGAGAGGAAAACTTGTAAAGTCAGTATCAGTGACAGTGCAAGTGACAAGATACAGACAGACACAGGGACTCTCGCCTGGTGGTAATTGTCATTCATGAGCTTAGCTGTGACACATCGACTTGACATTAGAACTTGACCTGACATTAAAACTGGATTTGACATTAAACACACACACACACACACACACACACACACACACACACACACACACACACACACACACACACACCACACACACACACACCACACACACAGCACGCACGCACGCACGCACGCACGCACGCACGCACGCACGCACGCACGCACGCACGCACGCACACGCACGCACGCATCACACACACGCACACGCGCACACACCTTGTTATAGTTAAGTGTTTAATGACTCATCAAATTCTTGGAATCACACACTAATAGTTGACTTTTTAGATCTGAGCGTGGCAGTTTCAGGTTTGTGATTGGTCACTCACCCAGCCATGACGATAAAGAGGTCAAGGCGGTTCCAGGTGTCGCCAAGGTAACACTTCGGACCGAATACCCCCAAGGCCACCATTTTTAACACCATCTCCACAGCAAAGAATGCAAAGATGAAGTCATCGAAGGCCTGTAGAGTGAAGAACCGTGAACACATTCAACCAATACATGGAAAAAAGACAAATCACCATGCCATTTATTTAAAGTGCATTTTTATATAGGTCTAATCGAAAAGCATGGGTTTTGGTTTAAACCTCTAAAAACTGTTACAAGTAAAGCAAACAACACTCCCAATAAAGTTTTTTTTTTTTAAAGTTGACTATGCAACAAAATGTTTTTGGTTTCATCTGAAAATTCTACTTCTATATTATAGTTAATTTAGCTTTTGTTTACGTGTGATTAAGTGATTAAAAAGCCCCCAAAATATTATATTTACCCACATTATGTATTTTGGCTTATGTCTAAAGAAAATAAAGTATGGTATCACTTAATCACTGTAGATCATTTGTGATCTACAAAACAAATCTGTTTATCTTCTAAACTTGTTTTCTTTGCTTCCAATTAATATAATTCTCTAAAATGTACAGTCCACTAGATTACATTATGTACGGTAAATGTGAACCAATCAATCCAGTACTCAAAAGTACTCACAAGACTGATAGTGTTTAATGTTCAGTTATTTTGGGATTTAGAATAGCAAAAGCCTGAAAATTCATCATGTCGCATATCCAAAAGGTATTAATTTCAATAGAAAATATCAGTCTAAGCGGCATATGCAAATAAATGATCTAACTTCACTTTCAACAAACTGGTCCCAGGGTGAAACCACAGATTTGCTTCTCTTAATTGATCTCATTTAAATCAGCGCTTGTCTACTAAACTCCCCACCTTCGACACTTCATTTCAAGACAATCTCTGTCAGACTTCAAATTGCCTGTTGTGAACAATGTTCCCATTATTATGCAGAATCTACAGGTTATTTTCGAGTCGTTGGAGAGATTAAAGAACCGTATGTTTCAGAGTCTGTGGCTGATGCTTCATGGTGTCGCTCACAATGACAGCTGACTGTGTTCGCAGGATCAACATAACAGTTTCACGCCGCTCCGTTTCCGACCTTTTCGTTATAGTTAAAAATGATTTCATGTAATGTTTTTCTTGATTTCTACAAATATCACTTGGTTTGATTTTTTGTTTTCTACAATCCAATTAAACATTTTAAATGGGGCTTAAGTTAAATGTCTAATCCTTCAGGCCAATGTATGTGCTTGAAGTTGTAGGTTTTAGTCTTTGAATGCTTTCTTTTCTAACTAACTCAAACAAAACAACAGATAAGAGATTAAAATCTTCAAAAAGCCCCTATTATGCATTTCAAAGGTTCCTAATTTTGTTTTAGATGTCTCCAGCAATAGGTCTACATGAATCCAAGGTCAGAACCACTTACATTTTCTCATACAGTGCATCATCACCTCTTTTATCAGTGTCTGAAACGGTTCAATAAAGGATCCAATCTCTATAAAAACCTCCTTTCTGAGAGCCTGCTCCGCTCTGATTGGTCAGACGGCTGTTGTGATTAATTACTGTTTACAGCGCGTGTCGGAAACCAAACGCCCATTTCAGCTCAGCTTTCCTCAGCACTGTGTATCACACAGTATACGAACAGTAACAATGGTGTCGGTTTTACTGTCTCAAATCAAGTCCAAGTCCTCGTCCTTTGGAGTGGATTTGCTTTGCTTTCTTCTCCACATGTCGACAACATGAACCAAACTCTTCCAGTCTCAGCTACAACTACAGTGTTTGAGGACGGGTCAAAGTAGATGTTGTCTGTGGGCAGCCAATGAAGACTATAGACTGGCATTATGTATAGATTTGTTCAAGACTCGTTTCAGCCCGTTCACAATCGGTTCTTTCATTTGGGAGACAATAATTCCATTTGTCATGTACTTTGCATCATGAAAAAGCATAATATGGGCACTTTAGTTAATCTAACCGTGTGTGTGTGTGTGTGTGTGTGTGTGTGTGTGTGTGTGTGTGTGTGTTACCTGCAGTATGCTGCACCTGTCAGAGTGACACTCCAGGTCTTGGCAGGGCTGGAACATGCCGAGTGTGATGCAGTTGAGCAGAATCACCAGCATGCTGACTCGCTCAAACCACGTAGAGTTCAGTTAAGGCCAATACAACTCACACAGAAAAACAAATTAAAATATTCCTTCCACATTCTGCATAAATATCATGTTTCATTTACTCTTGTGCCAAAATGGAGTGTCTCAACACGTTTTAGCATTTAAAATGTTTTGGCCAGTAAGATTTTTTGCGATGCAATGCTGAATTTTTCATTCTTATATCCTGATTTGCTGCTCAAGAAATATGTCTTATTATTATCAATGTTGAAAACAGTTGCTGCTTAATATTTTGGTGGAAAACAGGATACATTTTCAGAATTCTTTGAATAGAATTTTTTAAAAGAACAGCGTTAATTTCTTTAAAAATAGATTTTGTGTAACAATGTAAAATTAAAATGTAATGCTGTTACACTGGGGTTGAGTTGAAATAAAGAGCCGGATCTATTTGCAAGCAGTTTACTTTTCAATCAAAATAAACTCAAATTTTACACTTCTTTAGGTTATCTAGAAAACACAGGATTTTGATTACAGACAAAAACACAGGAAAAAGAACAACAGCTATTAAAAGACGAGATCTGGCCAAGAGCAACTGAAAATGAGGGCTATATACACACAAGTGCTGTGTTCGAAATCTCTCCAATACCATCATTCACTACATTCCTCCACTAATATAGTCCACTTGAAGGAGTGAATGAAAACGAGTGATTGAATTTGGATGTAAGTGCATCCGGAAGGTGTTTGCTGTTTAATAATCATTTGAGACTAGCAAACTGGCAGCTCCAGTAGTAAGATGTTAAAGGTGGGGTATGTGATTTGCAAAACAGCCGGCAGATTTTGAAAATACTCAACTCAAAAGGTCCTACCTTCTTTCCCTGACTCCACCCACTCCACCCATTCGAAGAGGGGCATGGGGGAGGGGGGTGTGGTACGACCGTTTGATTGACGCACTGACTGTCCAATGATTCTAGACGGTCTTGAAAATGATTGGCTGGAGTTTTTTGGAGAAAAACACTGACCTTTTGGATTCGGACGGCAATAAAATCACTGACTAGCCCCTGTAAATGCTGAAGATACAGTACCGTACGTCCCCATGAGAAACAATTACTGTCTAGCAAAACATGAATAAATATTTGACTCAAACTTTTGATTGGTAGTGAATATTATAGTAGAGAAGAGAAGAAACAGAGCAGACTTAAATAAGGTTTAGTAGAGAAAAGCACAATAATAATACACAATTATATTTATCTGTTTGGAGAACTGCTTTTATATTTCCTCATCAACAACTGATTGAAGCATAGACAATAGAATAGCTTTTAACACAGAGCTAGAAAAATCAAGTGGTGAAATGAGACCGAGCATGAATAATGTAAGACATTTGTAGATTAATAATTGATTTTGTTCTCAAGAAGGTTGAAATAATAGAATTTGGATTGCATAAAACCCCCCATAATTCCTGTTTTAATAAAATGTCGTTTTTAATATGCTCAATTCCTGTTTGTGACCATAAACCATACAAAATAATCAAATGCAATAAAGCCATTTTGTTTTCACATGCATCTAATTAAAAAATGCAATTACATTTTCACTTTACAGCGCGCCGATCTAAACACATACCTGATGTAAAGGCAAACTCAGGCCCAGAGGCACTTTACCTCATTAATCATAAACCTGCCACAGCCACACGCTGTTCACACCCTTTCAATCACCACGGTAAATCCTGCAGCTATCCTCATTTACACCGGGACACATCACACCTCATTTATGAGCAGAACAGGATTTAAAATGCTTCTTTAAACCCTAAAGACTGTATGCATCTGTGTCTCGGAGCAGGATTAACATGATCAGACTCCTCGGGTCTCTGTCTTTCCGAAACCCTTCTGGAATTCAAGACTTCCCTCTCAGTAGAACTGGGACAGTGTTCCCCTCATCAAACATTTATCCAGAGCCCACACTAACTCATGCAGACAACTCCAGCTCGCTTTCTCGTCCTCAAGATTGTTGTGGTCACATTCATGCCACTTCTGCTGAGGATAATGATGATGGGGATAGAGAATAGAAATGGGATCAGAAAGTTAGACTTTCCTTCTTCTATAGAACACAAAAGAAAGAAGATATTTAGAAAAATGGACCCCACTCTATTAAGTGTTTTTAAAGGATAATTCCGGTATTTAGCACTTTGAGTTTTTTCTACTTTGTTTTGGATGAAATAGAGTTTTACCCGGTGAGTTGCACAGTTTTGAAAACGAACGTTAAGGGTTGTTTTAAGGACATGTTTGTGCATGCCCATAGACAGCCACTCTGAAGCGCTCAGAGGCGATTCTTAAAGAGTCAAAAAGTCGAGACAGGACCCATCGTCAAAATTTCTGTGTCCACCACTCTAGTTCATCCAAAACAAACTAGAAAATAGACTCAAAGTGCTAAATACCGGAATTATCCTTTAACACTTACATTGTACCTAGCACATTTTTTTTATGTACATGCATAAAGACACCTAATATAAAGAGTGACTGATTTTGCTTGTTTGTTAGTTAATTGTGTTTTTTGCTATACCATGAAAATCCTTTCATTGTATAGACTGAATAGTTAAAAAGAAACAGAAGAAAGTAAGTAAGAAATCAGATTTTTAGGCAAACTATCCCTATATTTAAAAATCGTTTTTCGGTAATTGGAATAAAGCTGAGATAAAATATAAATATATAAAATACTAATAAAAAATAACTAAATATTAGATTAGAAATGTCTAAATTATGTCTAATAATAGATTAGAAATGTCTAAATTAAAAGAAAATTATACAATATTCATGGCAACGAACTAAAATATAAAAACTTTTATATTTAAATATATTAAAATATAAAAAAAATATAAAAACTATATATATATATATATATATATATATATATATATATATATATATATATATATATAAACTAATAAAGTACATAGCAAATTTTAAAATAAAAGCCAGTTCAAAATATTAATAAATACTATACTATATTATAAATAATATACTGTATTATCAATACTTAAGGCAAGACACTACAGACTACAGCCTTATTTTGAGACCAGTGCCAAATTCGCTTTTAAAACTTGTCTTCTTTCAGACTAATGGAAAGTTAGTCTGGAAAATATCCAAAATATACATTAAAGTCTTTATTTTATTACACTATATATGTGCGTCTCTAGATTTCAATTCATATCTTTACAGACCGTTTTCTCGAAATGAGTTTTCTTCTACTGCACTGAGCCAGAAATCTTCACCTCAGTAGCAGTTTTACTACAAACTTTCAGTTGACAGTATTTTCTGATTTATGAAGTGATAAAAAGAGATATCCAAAACTATCTCTGTAAAAACCTTTAACTCTTATATGCCAACAAAAAAATTAAACAAGAAGTGTGAACCTGGATTCGTCCAGTGTTGAGATTTCTGTCCACATGTGTGCATACTTAATAAGATAATCCCATATTTAAACATGTTTCAGAAAACTTGCAATAGTCTTAATGTACTGTGATAATCAACTGTAATGTATGGTGCTATCTATTAGTTAGGATTTTCAACCCTATTCACCTGTATTAATAGTGTCTTGCCTTAAATAACACTGACGCATATAAAAACAGAGATATGCTTTAGTTCAGAGTCTTAAAATGCCAAATGAATGCCTGGAGTAGTCTGTCATAATGCATTTGAAAATTAGGAACTCACAGTCGCATCAAATTAGTGCAATACAAGTGATGTATTCCTAGAATTCTTCTTGTAATAGTGTATAATGGTTGAAAAAACAGATATGAGATGAGATCTCCAAGACCTAATGCGCTGGAAACACAATGATTTGGTTTATGGAAATATAGCCCCATTCCTCCAGGAATTCTATAGCACAAACTGAAAAACCTATTTTATATCGCAAACAATTTTTCATGCAACTACTGCTGAAAAAACCCTGGTCATAACAGTTTATGGTCAGGCTGGTATTTGAAACATGGTATCTGATTAGTTGTTAATAGCTGGTTACAGCATCAGTTGGTCTACTAACTTTAACCAGGTTAGCCAGATTGCTAATAGCTAATAATCCCAAACAGTTTCCACCAGCTACTAATCATAAAGACGGGCTTTAACCGTGAAGATTTTCAAGTGTGGCATTAACATTCAGAAACGAATACATTTATATTTCCACTGTGATAATGATGAAATTATTTATGATGAAGATTTATTCAGCAAGGATGCATTAAATTGATCAAAAGTGACAGTAAAGGCATTTAGTGTACAGTGACAGTGGTGTATACAGTCAAATGGAAACAAATTTGGTAGCTGATATGCCTATCACGGGCTACAGCGTTCTGTCACATTTAAAAGCACCAAAACGTTCCATATCAAAAGTAATCTTCTCTCTCTAGTCTGTCGGTGTCAGTGTCATATTTTTCCGCGATTTTTCTCTGCGTGAGAAAATGCAGTGGTCCAGTCAGTAGTTAAGAGCCTGAACTTGCTTATAGTAATTTGGAAATTAGTGCACATGAGTGAAAAAAAAAATATAGCACAGAAGAATGTCTAATTTAGCGTGAGATTTCTTTGTTGAGCGTGAGACCGTGAGATTGAGGCTGAATGCGTGAGTGTCACACCAGATGCGTGAGAGTTGGCAACCCTGGCTCTAAATGATGCCACATGTTTTTTAGGCCAAATTTTTTTTTGTCACATACAACAAACATCTCTGCACTATCCGCTAGCTGCCTGTCCCCTGAACACACTGTAAAAAGACGCGATCTCTGCAGACAACCCAGGCTCTACAAACGACAACAAAACAAACTAACCGCACAACGAAACATAACAAACTGTTCCAGCCAATAACCAACAAGGAGGATTTGTGGGGTTAGTGCGCGGATGAGGAGGAGGGAGGGTCTAGCTAGCCTCCGTTTTATTTGACAATACTTCGAACGTCAACAAGAAGTGACGTCACCTGACATCGCTTAGAGCCCCTTTAAAGCTATGGTATACAATTTCAAAGATTGTTCATTATTAATATCCTCGTTTAGATGCTGGTTATGGTTATATAGTACAATACTAACAATATGAATAGAAAAAAGAATGAAAAAAATCCATTCACTCTATTGGCTGTACAGCCGCAGAGAAGTTGACCAATGTAAGCTGTCCGGCCGGACAGCTTACATTGGTCAACTGCTCTCATCCAATCACCAGCTCCACTTGAAACTCCGCCTGGCGCTCGCGTCTCCACCCCACCGCCCCCGCCCCCCTCCTGCGACATGAAATTGCGCGCATAAGCAGCTGACAGTCTATGGTAGCTAGCTAAGTAGCATATAAGCAATGGATAAAAAAAAAAAAAAAGACAGCAGCAAGCGTCCCCTGCTTGCCCCTACAGTAAAGTTAGTAAAGTCATTAGAGGAACGAGCAGAGATAAAAAAAAAATGTGAAGAATGCCGAACTTTGAGTAGGATAAATATAGGGTCCACCATTGACCGTTGGAGGAAGCTTCAGGGAGATCTGGGACTGAAGACCGACGCTGACACGGCTGACTTTTTGTTGAGCAGGTAAACATTTATTTATACTTTTATGGTGTGACGTGTTACATAAATAGCTTTTTATCAGTTTGACAACTTGCTCATGCTGCCGGTCGGCATTGGAATGTTAGCCGTTTAGCATCGCCTATCACGGGTCAAAGTAATTATATTTCTCGAAGTCCTTGAATATATTTCAGTAGGCCTAGCGGGTTACTGTTCGAGCCGATCGGAATTTGAACAAGATGCGCTGTGTGCTGCAATAACAATTACTGAAAACCTTAGCAATACTAGTAGTATTATACTAATGGTGGTGGGGAGTTTAGAACATTTCATGTGTTGCTAATCTTGAGAAGGTTGAAAAAAAAATACTCAAACGTGACATTGAATTGTTGATGAAGCAACTAAGTTCAAGTGTCTAAAGGCAATTTTACATATGATGTGTCATTAGTGAGGTCATTAGATTGAAGCGACTAAGCATTGTTTACTACCGGTGATCACAGCTTGACTGAGTGACGTTGTTCAATTCGTTTCCCGGTGGGAGGGATCAGGTAGCACAGGGGGGAGGGGTGTGTGTGTGGAGGGGCGGGATGAGTTTTTTAAAACTTCCCTACAGTCTCAGGCTTTCTCGACCGAATTTTAACATCGTATATACTATAGCTTTAAGTCTAGAAGAGATGATTCTGGGAAAAAGTAGGACTAGCGCATGTGCAGACAGTGTGTAATCGCTGTGGGATGATCGAGTTTGCGCAAGCGTATGCAATGTGCTTATTTTTATCTTCCTGAGATACATCTCAGGGCAAACATAAACAAAACGCATGTACTGTATACACACAACGCATACACTCATTATCATGATTACTTCAACAAACCATTATATACAACTGTTTCTAAGGTTGCTTAGTAACAGTTTGGTGGCTTTGGATGTGAAGTGAAGAAAAAGACAGCAGAAAAAAGCGAGGGCTCAGTGGGTTTCATGCACTTCAAGTCAACATATTTAAAAGGTCATTTCGTGCCTGGGTGGTAGAAAAACAATCTAAAAATATGGGGATATATACTGTATATAGTGAAAAGTAAAAAAAAGAAAGACATATATATATATAGATAGATTACAGACAGACAGATAGACAGATAGACAGATAGATAGATAGATCATTTTGAGTGTCAAATCATTATAAGTGAGTGGAATTAGCTGATGTTAGGTAGGAAAGCAGAAAGGCCAGTAGATAGAGAAGGGACAGACACAAAGAAGAGAAAGAGAGACAGAGGAAAAGACAGATAAAGCAACTGAGATCAAGAGCCAGACAAAACAGAGACTGAAAAAAAAAAGACCAATTACGGTAGCTTCCGATTCTCGCGTTACCATGGGAACCTCCCACTGGAACTTCGTGGGAAAGAGCAGTTTCACTCCCCTAGGACACGCGGACACACACACGCTTATGAATTGTGATAAAGCAACATGACCCTCTGAACTGCTCCTGTCATGTTGAAGTCTTAAGAAGGTTTTAAGGGAAGAAGATCAAACACAAAAATGCATCTAAATGAAATTCTGGTGGGAATGACAGTGAGCAAGATTAAATACTTGACTTGAATAATTAGATCAACTAAAGAGTTGCTTTCTTTTTTGGGATTTTCAGCAAAACTATGATTCTTCCAACCAAATAATGCAGATTTTTTTTTTGTGCCACAACAAAACATGTTCACAACTCAAGGAAAGGAAAATCCCTGAGCGCTCGTGCACGATAAACTCCTGGTCAGGTACGTGCAGTCCTTTTGAAGTAGGTCTGTTCTGTGCTACAGTTATTAACTATGAAATCAACATGCATTAGAAAGAGTCGCTTATTTATTTCAGTTTCAAACTGTGGAGTTGCTTGTGATGTCCTCACTGAAGTAACCTGCATTTGCCTCAAAGCTACAGACCGTGAAACAAGTGTGGACCACCCTCATTATTTATGAATCACTGCAATAGTGCCTTCCTTTTTACACAGCTGGTATACTCTGATGAATTACACTGAACTAGACTGACCGTATCTAGTTGAGAAAAGTTTGGCTTTATCATGACTTCAACAAATTGAAAGGAATTGGGAATGGAAAGTCTTTTCATTGCATGATCATTGCCGATTCAATGCAATTATGCGACTGCAAAGACCAATAAATATGATTTTGTTGCTGCTGTTTGTTACTGTTACTGTGACAATTTAATAGGATAAAAAGACTGAAATTTGAAAACCTCCCCTTCACTTGCATAGTAGAGTGCAACAGTCAGATTCCGGAACTAAAATTCCATTCCGGAATGGAAAAATTCCGGAACTCCATTCTGTTAGGGTTGTTGGTGCAGGTAGCTGAAGACGAGGACAAGGGACCTTCAATGTAGTTGATTTATTAAACAAACTTAACTTTAGGAACATACAGGAACAAAATAACAAAACTCCAGGAACTTCAGTGTAACACAACCATACAAAGACAACGACCAACAAACACTGAGGGAAAACACAGGGCTTAAATGAACTGAACCAAACGAGATAATTAACTGAAAACAGGTGAATAGAATTGGTAATCAGACAGAGAGGGAAAACTAACAGTACTGAACCAAAAATCACACAAGACAGGGGAAAACAAGATCACAAAACAGAACTAAACTCACTGAAACGTGACAGAACGTGAAACGTGAAACGTGACCCCTCCCCGAAGGCGCGTCCTCGCGCCGTATAACATCCAAAGGGGTGGGAGGGTGGGCGCCCTGGAGGCTGACGAGGGCATGGTGCAGGTCCGGGAAGCCTCCAGGGCGGAGCAGGCTGTGGGCGTGGCCACGGCGGAGCAGGCTGTGGGCGTGGCCAGGGCGGAGCAGGCTGTGGGCGTGGCCAGGGCGGAGCAGGCTGTGGGCGTGGCCAGGGCGGAGCAGATGACCCCTCGGGTGTCCAGGGCGTAGCTGTTGGACCCTCGGGCGTCCAGGGCGGAGCAGGCTGTGGGCGTGACCATGGCGGTGAGACCCCTTCGGTGGCCATGGCGGTGAGACCCCTTCGGGTGGCCATGGCGGTGAGCCCCCTTCGGGTGGCCACGGCGGTGAGCCCCCTTCGGGTGGCCACGGCGGTGAGCCCCCTTCGGGTGGCCACGGCGGTGAGACCCCTTCGGGTGGCCACGGCGGTGAGCCCCCTTCGGGTGGCCACGGCGGTGAGCCCCCTTCGGGTGGCCACGGCGGTGAGCCCCCTTCGGGTGGCCACGGCGGTGAGCCCCCTTCGGGTGGCCACGGCGGTGAGACCCCTTCGGGTGGCCACGGCGGTGAGACCCCTTCGGGTGGCCACGGCGGTGAGCCCCCTTCGGGTGGCCACGGCGGTGAGCCCCCTTCGGGTGGCCACGGCGGTGAGACCCCTTCGGGTGGCCACGGCGAGGGCCTATGGCCCCTCCCCAAAAGATTAATGGGGAGAGTGACTGGATGAGGGACAGGCTCTGGGACAGGCTGGGCAGACGTGACGTGACGTGACTGACGTGGACCAGCGGTGAGGGCTCGGCAGGGCTGGACGGGACCAGCGGGGAAAAAGTCTCTGGCTGGACGGCGGTCTCTGGCTGGACGGCGGTCTCTGGCTGGACGGCGGTCTCTGGCTGGACGGCGGTCTCTGGCTGGACGGCGGTCTCTGGCTGGACGGCGGTCTCTGGCTGGACGTGGCTGGACGGGACCAGCGGCGAAGACTTGACTGGGCTGGACGGGACCAGCGGCGAAGGCTTGACTGGGCTGGACGGGACCAGCGGCGAAGGCTTGACTGGGCTGGACGGGACCAGCGGCGAAGGCTTGACTGGGCTGGACGGGACCAGCGGCGAAGGCTTGACTGGGCTGGACGGGACCAGCGGCGAAGGCTTGACTGGGCTGGACGGGACCAGCGGCAAAGGCTTGACTGGGCTGGACGGGACCAGCGGCGAAGGCTTGACTGGGCTGGACGGGACCAGCGGCGAAGGCTTGACTGGGCTGGACGGGACCAGCGGCGAAGGCTTGACTGGGCTGGACGGGACCAGCGGTGAAGGCTTGACTGGGCTCTTGGTTGGCGACAAGGGCTCAGGCAAGACGTGGACATCAAGGTCAAGACTGCCAAGAAGATCCGGCATGGCGTGGTGATCAGGCATGACGTGATGCTCTGGCTGGACGTGGCTGACGTGAAGCTCTGGCTGGACGTGGCTGACGTGAAGCTCTGGCTGGACGTGGCTGACGTGAAGCTCTGGCTGGACGTGGCTGACGTGAAGCTCTGGCTGGACGTGGCTGACGTGAAGCTCTGGCTGGACGTGGCTGACGTGAAGCTCTGCTGGACGTGGCTGACGTGAAGCTCTGGCTGGACGTGGCTGACGTGAAGCTCTGGCTGGACGTGGCTGACGTGAAGCTCTGGCTGGACGTGGCTGACGTGAAGCTCTGGCTGGACGTGGCTGACGTGAAGCAGTGAAGGCTCTGTGCTGGACGGGCTGACGTGGAGTGCTGATGGTGACATGGCGTGCCACGGAATGAAGCTGTCCAGACATCTAGAGAGGGCCTCTCTCCAATCCAGACCAGCGATGTCTGGGAGTTCCCGTGGATCTACCTCCTGGGCCCCAAGCCGGTAACAAGCCTTTATCACCTCGTTGCTCAGAGAGGAAGAAGCAACTAGGGGAACGAACCCCCATGTGTATTGGAATAGATGGCTCTCCATCGCCAAAGCCGTTATCTGTCCAACAAGCTCCCAGCTCATCTTGTTTGTTTGGTTGGTCGTTCTGTTAGGGTTGTTGGTGCAGGTAGCTGAAGACGAGGACAAGGGACCTTCAATGTAGTTGATTTATTAAACAAACTTAACTTTAGGAACATACAGGAACAAAATAACAAAACTCCAGGAACTTCAGTGTAACACAACCATACAAAGACAACGACCAACAAACACTGAGGGAAAACACAGGGCTTAAATGAACTGAACCAAACGAGATAATTAACTGAAAACAGGTGAATAGAATTGGTAATCAGACAGAGAGGGAAAACTAACAGGACTGAACCAAAAATCACACAAGACAGGGGAAAACAAGATCACAAAACAGAACTAAACACACTGAAACGTGACACATTCTTTTTCTCCATAGGGAAACTGATTTTTAACGATAACTTAACAATAACGAGACAGCCCTACTGTGAGCAACAGGGTTGTTCATTAATGCCATTTGCTTCTTTTGAAGCTTTCAGGCCGTATTATTTTAACTAATTTGTGCAGAATTTGTAGTGAAAAACTATATTACCCATGATGCTGTAAAGAAAATTCCACCAATCAGAGTCGATAAAAGTAAAACATGCCAAAAGAGCTCTTTAGCTCTGCCTATATTCCCATGATGCACTGGAAATGATGTAACCGTTGTTTTTAATTCATTTATGCCGCCCGCAATGCTTCATGAGATTGCAGTTTTGCCGTCTTGTATTTGTATTTTTGTCTGATTTTTAAAAACTCTTTTGCATCAAATCAAAGTTTGTAATGTTATGATTCACTTTGTTCATAATTGGTTTTTCATGGCTTATATTTTTTTAAAATCCCTATTGGAAAAATGAGTTCCGGAACCATCACTGCTGAATAAGGCAGAGCTATATTAGTATTTCTAAAAACGTAGGGGTTTAAAATATGTTTGAGGGTTTGTTTAAACCTGTGTATTAAACTTTAGCTATTACTTCAGCCCAAATTATTAAAAATAATTAGAATCAAATATGATCTGCTGTGGCCTTTTGTCTATGTCTGTTAGTTTTGAAGCATTTTTCATACTGCACTTTTTATCAGTTGCAAAGACAAGCATAATAAACCATAAACACTAATGATATTTCAATACGCGACCAGGTAATGGTGTCGCAGGAACAGGGGTCATCAGTGTCCCAGTGTTTAGATATTGATTCACAACATAGGGAGTGGAATGAGACACAGCAGTTCTTTTCCAAGAAAACAGACCAAAAATATCAATGACTCATCTTGCTCTCAAGAGCATATACAAATATTTGTCCAATAAAACGCTTAGAATGAAAATGTCTCTTCGCCTTCATGACTAGCTTTAGCAAGTAAGTTAATGTCTGTGGTGTAAACTAAACCTTCCTGTTTCAATAGGAAATACATAAACACAGGAAAGAACTACGCTTGTCAAGCATTTCATGATAGTTTTGATGTGCAAATTTTATGCTGGAGATAATTTCAGCCATTTCTGGATTTTATAAACATTACACTTTAACAAAATAAATGTAAAAATAATTAAAGTTTTAGAAGGTAAAAAATATATTTGAGTGTTGTAGATAATTTATCACAAAATAAGCACATTTTTGGATTTTGTTAACATTTAGCTCACCTACCCCCCTAACCATCTAACTAACTCATTTTGTATTTTTGTAAGATTAAAAAGTATACTTTGCATGGTATGGTAAATAGTATGACTGTACATGTGTGTGTGTGTGTGTGTGTGTGTGTTTGTGAGTTTGAATGTGTATGTGTATGTATTTTGTTAATGTTTTTCTATTGCAACAGTTTAATCAATTTAAAAAAAATCCCCTTTAGCATTCAAAATGTAACTGACATTGTTGACCTCAAATTTGCACACTGAATTGTGATTGGCTTTATTGCTTATATGCTAAAATGTGATTGATCCTGGCTTCCTTGCATACATTTAAGTTATACTGTAGCAGTCTATATACTGCACACAGCAAAGAGTGTCGCATTTTGTGTTGAATCCCTTCCACGACTGACAGAACACAAGATGTGTGCTGAATGTCCTGACGGTGCCAAAGCGCCTCTGATTCTGCATTTCATTTACACAGAACCAAAGTCGAAAACCTAAACCTACCTGAAATAATTTGACTATTCTTGTGCTGGCTTGCAAACACTGCCATTTCCTTCAGAAAATACAAATCTACTCTTTATTATATTACTGATAACACACCCTTATTAGTGCAATATGCCTCAAAAACAGACTCATAGATGTGACTAAAATAAAAACCTTCATCAAACTGATGCAGTGAAGCCTTTGGAAATGTGTGTGCCTTACAATAGTTCATAAAAGTGCTTACTAAGGCACTGCTTTCCTCGCTGCAGTAAGTCACGAGTCATAGAGGGGGATTTAACCACGCTTCTGTGTTTTGTTGATGCAAACTCGCTTGCAAACCCAGAAAAGCACAGTATAATGCAATGTATCACCACTTTGTGCTCCCGTACATCATGCTGCATTGCAGTAACACTCCTAATGCAGACCCAAAGGTTTCGGACGTCACACACATATATGCACCCTTCATTAGAGGACAGCGGGACATAGAAACACCCCTCAAACTTGCTCTGGCGTTCGGGGGTCAGGCTGGGGGGGGCTGATGGATGGGATTGGGCAAGCTGATAGTGACCGCATCTGTCATACGTACACCCATTAGACACAGAACACACCCACACACACAATCACACACATTCTGTAATAAAAAAGGCATATTAGAGAGTAATGCAAGGGGAAAGTAAAGAGAGATGGTTGAAACTGAGGATATGAATTAGTGAATATAGAGGGATTGTTCAGACAATATTTCCTTACTCATGAGGGTGAGGAAATAAGGATTTTCAATTCTTTGACTTTTCCTATAAAAATGAAATAAAAAAGGTGAAATAGGACTAAACGGCTGCATACGTGTATAAATATACAAAGCAACGCATACATTCCTGCACGTCAACAAAAATGTTTGAATATGTATGCGTTCTGGTTTTCTCAGAGTTGTTCTACTGTAAGTAAAAATCCTCTCAATAACAGTGCGTAAATAATTCAGACAGACTGCATGAGAGAGAGAGAGAGAGAGAGAGAGAGGAGAGAGAGAGAGAGAGAGAGAGAGAGAGAGAGAGAGAGAGAGAGTGTATTTAGCTGTCATCAGGTCATAGAGCGAAAAGGTACAGTACGATCATTTATTAGGGATCGAAATTTATTGATTCTGTCCTGTATTTATTGAACAATGGCGGAAGGGGCTATAGTAAAACTATTAAAAATCATTGTCGATGTTGTTAACTGAAATAAAGCTGAATTGAAATATAATTTTTTTATAAAACAATGTTGCCTTAGCAATTAACTGAAATAAAATATGTTTAAGTTGAAGAACTATAATAACTAAAACTGATTTAATAATAAAGCTAAATTGAAATAATAATATAATATAAAAAAATATCTAAAATTAAAATGAACTGAAATGATGAGCTGAATATTGAATAGAATATTAGTAAATACTACAATATTACACAAACAATACAAAAAAGGATATTATAATACTTTATATAAATATCTGCATATATCTTAATAATTCGAATTAGAACCAAAAGGGTTTTACAGTGTGATGTTTTAGAGAAACATGTATTGGTGCAGTAAAGAAATCAATAGACAGTTCTGAAGAAGACAGAGCCAGTTCAAAGTAAGCCAGTATCAGTTCCAGCAGGTCTGGGCTTTTTTTTTTTTTTTTTTTTTTTGCAGTACTAGGAATTATTCTTGCATAGCAGCAGCTCAGAAGAAATGCTGGTCCTCTCTTCAGTCAACAAGACAGTCTGTCCTCTCACTCTCATTAGACCATTAGAGAGGCTGTTAGTCTCACAAGCCAATGCTTTGGCTATCACCATTAAGTCTGGTACATACTGTAGCTCATTTTTGACCAAGAACTTTGCATTCAGATATGAGGGGGTTGCGTGACTAACATGCTAAACTGCCAATCACATTGCCTTGTTTTTATTTGATGTTTAAGGGCAGGGAAATTGACTGCTGTGTAGGACAGCAAACATGCGGGATGTCATATGCAATATATACTGTATTTATATATACACTGAATAGTCACAAAATTAATGCCCTAATATCATCCATGGGTTTTTCCAGCCCAGTCTCACACCCAAGGCGTCATCTAACTGACACTTTTGACCATGTTTGGCCATGCGTCAACATGACATGAGACATGAGACGCGCCTCCTAATGGTCTAATCCTAACCCTACCCCAGACCTAAACCTACCCATAACGGAAGCGTCATCTAACTGACGCTAAAGGGTGCGCGTCATTTGATGACGCCCGAGGATGAGCGTCTCATATTGACGCTTAAGGGGTACCATGTGCGTCGGCATGTTGACGCATGGTCAGAAGCGTCAGTTAGATGACGCCTTGGGATGAGACTGTGTTGTTTTTTCCCCACAAAAGGCCGGAGAATCATCACCACCTTTCCCCCTTAAGTCATTAAAAGCAAATCTGTTAATTGGATTGAGATCTGGGGAATTTGGAGGCCAAGAAAACACCTTAAACTCTTTGTCATGTTCCTAAAAATCATTCCTGAAGAATTTTTGCAATGTGGCAGGGTGCATTATCCTGCTGAAAGAGGCCATTGCCATCATGGAACACCATTGTCATGAAGGGGTGTATGTGGTCTGCATCGCAACGATCTTTAGGTAGCTGTCATATGTCAAAGTAACATCCACATGAATGGCAGGTCCCAAGGTTTCCCAGCATTATATCGCCCAGAATATGACGCTGACCCTGCCATCTTGCCACAGTGGATCCTGGTGCTATCTCTTCCCTAGGTACAGTACATGACACACACGCACCTGGCCATCCCCCTGATCTAAAAGATAATGTGATTAATCAGACCAGACAACCTTCTTCCACCGCTCCATGGTTCAGTTCTGACACACACGTGCCCATTGCAGGCCCTTTTCGGCGGGGGACAGGGGCATCATGGGCACTCTGACCCGTCTGACACAGCGCCAGCAAACTGTGATGCACTGTGTTCTGACACCATTCTATCATGGCCAGTCTTTCAGCAATTTGAGCTAAAGTAGCTCTTCTGTGTGATCGGACCATACGTGCAAGCCTTCGCTCGCCGCGTGCATCAATGAGCCTCGGGCACCCATTAGGACTGGGTTAAAAATATTGATTTCTCGATTTAAGCATTTAGTCTATGCTGTTTTGTTGATGAATGCACAACAATTTGTTGTCTCCTATCCAATAAATCGCAATAAGCTTTACGTTTTGTTACTTTTGATAGGAAACAAAGCCTCACCTTTCAAATTATCTCAATATTATTACAAAATCCAAACAATAAATGCAGTTTTAATGCTCTTTAAGGCGGCTTGACAGATCGCTGTAGCACTTCATTTCAAGTGAAGGAGCAGCGCAGAGAGTGTGAACTGATCATCTCTTCTGCCTTACTAGTTATTAAATAAACATGAAGAAACATCAGAAGGTATATCTCTCACTGTCGTCGCTCATCCTTTATCCTTCCGCTCCTCCGTGACGTGAGAGATACGAGACCGGTGCGTCGCGCAGGTGTCGCTCATTATCAATCACGCCACCGGTCTACACAAATCAGTTCATTTTAACATTTAATATTATAGTAATGTACCAACTGGTTTCCCTGTATTTACAGCATTAGTTGATAATTTTTGCCATGTGCTGTAGCTGATACATACCCCAATTCACCTTAGGCTAAGCCCCGCCCCCCTTAGTTATTGTTGCTACGTCCGTCAAACTTCATCTGGGATATGGTTTGGTATCAACATGGCTTATGCTGTGACAGCTTTTCCTGCTGAAATTTTATCAAACTTTTATAAAGCAGCAAATAAATTGTCCGATAGAAGTAGGCGATATGGGCTGCAATATGCGTTCGAAGGCTATATTCAAGACATACAGGTGAAACGCAAGGAACAACAAGGCATCCAAATAGAGGCAAAAGCATCAAAAAATGAGACCACTGCATATCCTACTAATCGAGACGGAGCCTGGGACTAACAATATCAAGGAGCAACACTGTTCATGCAAAGCTGGGTAGGTCTCTATTCACTTCTATAATCGTTATTACAAAGCAAACGGACTACACGAGTATAACGTTGTATTTATTAGCAGCGTGTGCTAGCGTATCTACAACCGGTATGAGAACCGAAATCATAACCAAAAACATTATAAAACTGTCTAACTAGTATAACTTCACAGTAAGGTTAAAAGCAAAAAAGGTGTGCTTGTTGATCTTTGAGGGGTTTAGCTGACTGTGAGGACGTCCACACAGTTTAATCCAAAGACGACACTTTACTTGTCAGGATTTGACTTTGGTTTTGGGAAGGGAAAAAAATTGACACCCCCCTCCAACCTCTCTGGGAAACGCGTATCTGTGTTACAACTGACCCAGGCACAACGTTTAACCATGTTTTTGATAAAACTACGACGGTAATAGCCTGCCGAGACCAAAAATATGAGACGCCTGTGTTGAAAGTCAATGGAGCGCTGTGAAAAAGTGTCGAACCTCTCTGTGGGAGCTCGTTCTTGGCTGCGCTGTGATTGGTCAATCTACATTCTAGGGTGTGGCTTAGCCAAAGGCGAATTAAGGCGAGACACGGCAGGCAAAAACATGGGTTTTTTCACTGGTCAATTTTGAGATTTTGGGATATTTGTCTTCAATAACATGTCTTCTTTCAGACTTGTGTTGAAAAAAAGTCGGAAATACACATTTAGGTCTTTATTTTACTGCACTTTTTCTGTTTGCGTCTGCAGATTTTTTTTCATAAATTCATCAAAAGTTGTCGTTATAAATCAACACGCTGCTCCGCGATCGCGATCTGCACCCTGTCATCACACACACACTGTTAGAAAGCTCTCTCTCTCCTGTACAACACTGCCGGATCCAAATATAGTAATTTCCTTTTTATCAGCAACCAATCGTGAAAGTAAAAGGGGGGATTTAACTCTATATGCGCAATCTCATTGGCTGATGCAAAATCTTTAAAGCCCGTTTTCACAAAATGACTTTTCTCTCATACTCCAAGTTATATTATAAAGAACATTTACAGAGGGATTTGTAAATATATTATTCCTAGCCTGATTTATATAACATTTTATTCCAAAAAACATGGCGAAACTTTTTTTTTTAAGGCTATTGGCAGGATATTCTGATTTACAGGATAACAAAAGTAGATATCCATAAATCCCTCTGTAATTTTTTTTCCCCAGCTAATATGTGAACACAATGAAAAAATAATTTTGAACCTGACTTTATCCAATGAAAATTAGCGCATATTTAATTAGACAATGCCTCATTTGCATATTTAACGATTACATTACAGAAAACTTGTAACACATTTTTTTCTCATCTTAATGGGAAAGTTTCATGGTGAAAAAAAATTACCCTATTCACCTGTAGTGTCTCACCTTAATCAATATATAACTGAATGGAATCAGAATTGGAATTGAATTCAATCGCAATCTTGTGAAGTAAAATTGAATCAAATCATGAAATTTGTGTCAAAAGCCCCCATAACCCTGACACTGGTTGTCTTTCATTGCCCTAATTTGATTAGGTATATCCCACGCCTTGACAGGTGCCATTGTAACGATATAATTCATGTTCTTCACTTCAGCCTGTTGTGGCTGATACTCTCAAATTTTCCGTTCTCAAACATTCAGTGAGGAAGCCTGCATAACATTGGGTGGAGGCTTGTGATCATGTGACTAAAATCACTTTGGATTGGACCCAAAACACAGAGGAAAAGGCATTTTAAAGGCATTTAAAACTTCCATAGTGCAAACAAGACTCAGTTCAAATTAACATATTTTGTATGTACACACCAAATGTGTGTGTGAGCTTATGTATGTGTGCGAGGTGGAAAAGGAGAGAAATCTGGCTGATATCGGAGAGTTAATTAAATTGTGTGAGTAAATGTCACACAGTATTAGAGACAAGCTGCTCTTTCTGTCATCCACACACACTCACAATTAGATATGAACTCCGGGAGGTTTATTAAAGCAGGAGACTGAAGCAGAGAGACATGCTGACAACAACATGCACACATGCGCACAAACACACTATTTGACCAATGCAAATCACTGGAAAACATCTGATAGAATCGTCATGATGAAGTTCTCAATTGTTTTTCATTTATACGTAGATCAACTGTGTCTCTTGTTTGCCAAACATACGAGAATAGAGCTATAAATTAATGTGGATGGCATAACCAGAATAACTTAATGAGAAATATTCATATTGAAATGTCTGCAAATCTGTGGGTGCGAGACATTGTTAAGATCTTTTCTGAAGCTGGCATATGGGATTATTGGGATTTTCCAGCCAAAAATGAAACTTCTGTCATAATTTATTCTCCCTCATGTTGTTCCATGTTCATATGCTGTTATTTTTTCAGTGGTTATATGGCCACATCGGCCAAGCTCCAAAATGAGTGAGGAACAGATCACATTTTAGTTTGTGTGAGGAAAATGAATGCCTATACTGCTGTTTTGACATCAGTGATTAATGGATGTAAACGGAAACAAGTAAGCCTCATCTGAGCGATTTTCAGTAAGTTATGATTTACATTTTGCTCTGTTTATATAACATACAAGATATATCATCATTTATCATATATCAAATTTAGGACATTTTTAGACCTTTGCAAGACCTGCACAAATTAAATTACTTTGGTATGTCCACACAGAACAAACCTTTAACAATTAAAATTGAATTGAGCTAAGCCAGTTGATCATTCAAAAAAAAAAAACAATGGAGATAAAATACACACTCCTACATTTACAGTACAACATTTTACAATATAAACACCATAAAGTGCAATCTTAGAAAAGAAGGTTCACTGGGGTTCTATATAGAACTTGGGGTTTAAAGAACCCTTTATGCGGAAAAGGTTCTACATAAGAAGAAATGTCTTAAATATGGCATAATACTTTTATGTTTAATGGGTTATTTCACATTTATCTAGTGATAAAGTATGTTTACAAGCTGTGTAGTTCATAACATTTAATTAAAATTAAAAGGTTCCTGGTTTACTGTTCTGAAACCAGGAGCCTAGATGCGCATCAGTGCTGCTTTTTTACTTTGAAATACACGTTTATTTAACTACATGACAGCCTTTTAAAGTTTAATAGTCACATTGGGCTGATTCCTGTTTTTCATCCCCAAATTTTAGAACTCTTACAAGGATAAGTATGCAATTTATGATATTTAAGACTTTTTAATGACTTTATTGATAAAACTAAGACTCATATTTGCATATGATTGTGTTCCACCAAAAAATAAAATATTTTAATTTTTAATTTTAACTAAAACAAAATGAATCATCAATCACCCACTCTCGTTCCAAACCCGTAAGACTTTCTTCATCTTTCAAACACAAATGAAGATATTTTTTATTGAAATCTGGGATACTTCTGTCCCCCATTGTCTATTCTGTCTATTCACCTATGTACAGTTCAAAATGTTCATAAAGAGATCATAAAATAAATTAATTTGAATAGAGAAGTTTAATCCAAGTCTTCTGAAGATACATGATCGTTTTATATGATGAACAGATTTAAAGGGATAGTTACCCAAAAATTAAATTGACTCACCCTAAAGCCATCCTAGGTGTGTTTCATTCTTCTTTCAGACGAAAACAATCAGAGTTATATAACAAAATTCCTGGCTCTTCAAGCTTGATAATAAGAGTGAATGGCTGTTTGACTTTGGACGTACATTAAAGTACATCTTTTCATGATTAAAGTGCTCGAAACGGCTCTGTGAGGGTTAATAAAGGTCTTCTGAAGTAAAGCGATGCGTTGTGTAAGAAAAGAAGGTTTACTGGGGATCTATATAGAACCTAGGGAACCTAGGGTTTAAGAAAAATATCCATATTTAAAATTTTATCAAATAAAAAATATAAAATAACTAGCTTCCGGCAGACGGCCATACGCATCGATTTAAGGCAAAAGAGTAACACTTGAACTTGATGCATAACGTAATGACGGCAATTGACGCCTCTCACGGTTCAAACAAACAGGGCTGGGCAACTGCGTTCGTCATTAAGTTGTGCGTAATCGATGCGTATGGCCGTCTGCCGGAAGCTAGTTATTTTAGTTGATAAAGTTTCAAATATGGATATTTTTACACGAACGCATCGCTTAACTTCAGAAGACCTTTATTAACCCCCCAGATCCGTGTTGAGCATCATTAAACATGAATAGATGCGCTTTAATTGACTTCCAAAGTCAAACAGCCATTCACTTTAATTATCAAGCTTGGAAGACCCAGGACATTTTTTTAATATAACTCTGATTGTATTCGTCTGAAAGAAGAATGTCATATACACCTAATGGCTTCAGGGTGAGTAAATCATGGGCTATTTTTCATTTTTAGGTGAACTATATACCTCTTTAGTGTATTATTCACATAAAAACTCAACAAACATAGAGCGCTTAAACATGGCAAAAGTAATGTCACCGTAGGTCACCGAATCTGCTTGGCACGCAAGAACAAACCTCATTGGTTCTTGCTGAAGCTCAAACATGCTGCGTGACACGAGAGAAAGAACATCATTGTTCTCACACATCAAGCAAACATGCTCGACCTTCCGTTTACCATATTTTGAGTGCTCTTTGTACTATTTGCCGTACATTTCTGTGATTATTTTAATTTACAATACACTCTTAAAAATGGTGATGTAAAAACAACCCAATTTGGGTAATTTTGGCAGCACTAGGTCAAAAAGGATCCCCAAAATCACACAGGAAATTACTACAGTAAAAAGGCTACAGTGATAGAAAAGAAATAAGAAAAAGTATAGAAAAGAATACATACTCAATTGTTCAATTTGAGTACAACTATGAAATACAACTCTATTTAGCTTATACAGTTAAACGAAATTGCGTTTTAAAAGTTTAATAATCAATAATGTTTAAGAACAAATTTGACCAGTTTGTATTACAGAGTATTTTTTCTCCTGCCAATGAGCAAATGTTTTTTTCAGCAATTTCTTACAGTGTGTTCATCGTGTGATTGTGTCTCTACAGGGGACTTGGATTAATATTGATAATTATGGATTCCTTTTACAATCTCTTTATGAATGTTTTCAACCGTCAGCTTTTTGGGTGAACAGACTTCTAGAAATCTCATTACAAATATCTTCATTTTTGTTCCAAAGATGAACAAAAGTCTTATGGGTTTGCAACCACATGAGGGTGATTTCTTTTCTGGGTAAACAAACCTTTTTAGCCTTAAAATTGCTCTCCATTCAATCTCATTGTTGACTTGAAGAAGCATTTGAGCACATTTGTGATTTTTCTTTCCTGTGTATTGCTCTTTATGTGACATTTATGTAGTCACAAGTTTGTATAGAGAAACTGTTGATCGAATCTGGTGGACATTTCTCAAGGACTGTCCATGAGAAACCACAGACAAAGGAAAAGCAGCCTTTTAAATTCGGTTTCTCTTTTATGAGTCTGTCTTTGTCACTTTCATGAACGCTGTATAAATCACAGAGCTGACATTTTCATTTTTGACTCTGCACAAAACAGTTACAGACTGTTCTTGTAACTGACAGAGTGTTGCTTGCTAATCCATCAGTACCTCATTTGAACATTAAAATGCAGGAGAGCTTCGGCTAATTTCCCTTCAACGGTGTACTGTGGGCTTAAAAGGGATTTGCGGGTGACATTAGTGAGGACAGAGTAAGGACAACACTCAAGGACTGCAAATTCAAAGATGTCATTGCGAAGATGTCATGTCCGCAAATAACCCGAGTGAGTTCAACCACTGGCTGAGCAAATAAATGCAACAAAGGTTTAAAGAGGAAAGTCGATCAAAAAACAGTGCACTAAAGCAACCGCAGGCACAGAACATCTCCAAAACGCAATATTCCCTAGAAAATATTCATGCAGGAGTGTGACAAGAGCTTTAGACATTAGATATCTGACAGGTAGAATGATGAATGTCACTCACGGCAATTGTCTAACTTAACATCAACATCGGAAAGACCTATTACTTGCCACGACTGTGCTGTCTGCCAAGCCCAATAGTAAAATGGAGCAATAATATTTACAATAGGAGCAACTGTACACAACATTTGTTTAATAGTTGGTGTATAGCAACCAGAACGAACCTTTAAAGGAAGCATTAGAATGAAGGATTAAAGCCAGTTAACACACATTATTGTAATTAATTATGGTAGCAGAATTAATGTCAATGTGTAATTATGGGTGTTCCACAACACAATTACAGTACATGTTGTTCATTTATATAACTAAAATGTTTCAAAAAATATACACACACTAGCAGGAAAAAAGAATCAGTAATGAGATCACTTTAATATCTCCCCCTTTTCAAGTTCAAATAGATACTTAAGAATAAGTTTCTCCCAAGAAAAAGACCCCATTAATCTCTTATTTGTCTCTTCTCAATTCAAAATCTATCAGATTTAGCAAGAAAGTAAATCAGAGATTTCAACATAACTTCAATATTTCTCATAGATCAGATAACCAGAGATCAATTTAACAAATGCAAGCCAGATTCATTTTATAGCTCTTTGTTTTGGTGACACACAAAAAAATATTTGTTAAAATTATGCATGATGTCACAACACACTGATGGCTTATCTCATGAATATTAATTAAGACAAACTTACATTCGGCAACCTTCAACCTAGTCAAGGTACTTATTAATATTAACTGAATTCATAATGTAGTGTGTTTTATGTTTGAAATATCAGATACTAAAACAAACAAACAATTAAGACTAAAATAGAATGCATTTTAGCTTAGCAATGCTAGATTATGGTGTACTGTATTTCAACAACTGCCTCGTTTGTTTCTATTTTTATTTCTCCCAAGTAATTTTAGGGGAAATGTCTGAGACAAAGCTAATGAAGCATATAACCATGTACTCAAATAAAGATAAAATTTGAAAAAGAACTGCAAAAATAATAGTCGTCTCCAAACTGGTTTCCCAAACATGTTATTTTCACATTATTTATATACTATTTTGAATGAGCTTTACTTTCTATATTTTTACTAGTTTTGTTTAATATTCCTATCTATTTCAGTTTTAGGAAAAGCGCTTCAATGTATTTTTCTTCAGTTAGTTAACAAGACAACTTTTCTAATACTTTAAGTAAAAAAAAATCATATAAATTAAGATTTTATTTTATTTCAGCTTTATTTAAATTAAAGGAAACCATTTTTATAGTTTTGGTTAACAATAGAGTGCTGAAGTTACGACGCCACTCTGTAGGCCAAAACGCGGAAGTGAGTTAGCATTTTAGCACTCCCGGTTCCCTCGCTCTAAAGTCTATGGGATTTTTGAATGGGTTTTTCCTAAATCGCCTGAAATAAGGTCTGTGGTGAACAAAGCCTCTAAATATTTTCACGTTTTGGTCTGACATATAACACAGTTATAAGCTGCTTGTGGTTTTTTAAACTTTATTGTGTCTGCTTGTGTTTTTTAAAAACTTTATATAGGCTTCAAAATGTATAAATTTTGGATTAACTTGTAAAGATTATCTTGATAGACAAAACGTGTAAGGGTCACAGCTCTTTGTTAAACACAGATCTTATTTTTTGCGATTTTCCAAAAGTCTATGGGGAAAATGCATGGCTTTTCGATCGAGGGAACCCATGCGCCGCTAGCTTCTGAGTTGTCCTACAAAGTGACGTCATCACTTCGGCACTTTATAACAACAGACATAGAGAAAGTCCCGCCCCCAAAATCACGCCATTGGTTGAGCCAGGAATGGATGTGTCAGATTGCTCCAATAAATGGAATAAGGAAAGGCAAACTCCAAATGACTTAGTTGTTTCTGCACATTTCAGTGGGACATTTAACTTCAACTTGAATTCTACTGAGCAACCTCTGAGCAATGAACTTTTCCTCTGGGCAGACACACACTCACAGGACATTCTCTGACGCATAATTTCAGCATCATCAGCACAGTCCTTTCACCCTGACACTGAACCTCAGGATGTGCCGTAACCTGTGTGACTAATGATGCTGTATGTTAGCATATGGAGAGCGTGACTGCAGGTGAGTGAGTGTGAGCTGGACAGGGAGGAGGGAAGGAAGGAGACTGTTCGTATTTAATAAGACAGAGTGCCTCTCTTCATAAAGAGAATGACTGATGAATGACTGAACGGCTGCCATTCATTCCAACTTGGAACCCTCTACAAGGACATCGCTATGGAAACTCTCCTTTCCTCTCTCTCCCCACTCCTGTACGTCCATCATCCTCATCTTTTTATTCAAACGCCGCTTCATCAATACAATTTAATTTTGTAACTTTGGCCAGATAGCAGGGCCTTTCCAGCAAACAATCTATCCATCCATCCATGTGGAGACTATTAAGAGTTTAGCAGAAACTTTGCATATAGATGCAGATAGTTCTACTAAAACACCCTGACACACACACACACCAATTTCTCTGATCAAAGGGGTCAACTCATGATTTTCCTTGATCTTTTGATATAATAGAGCTCCATGTACCATCTAGGCTAAACGTGCTCTGGCTTTCCCTGCTCATCTCATTAGTATTCATAGGTATTCTTACGCAAGGTGTACTTTCTAGCACACATGGGTGGATCTCATGAAACCCGTCAGGAAACTGTCTGGGTCATATTTCACCCCAAAATCCAAAAGAGAGAAATAAGACCTTTAGTTTCTTTATTATAAAAAAATATTTGTTTTTTTTGGGGTGACAGACACTTAGTGGGAATAAATAAGCATACACTAGCGTTCAAAAGTTTGGCAACTATAAAAATAGTAAAAACTGTAATTTGGTGACATAGTAGTCGAGAGCACGTGAAGTTTATTTAAATCTCAAACTTGAACCGATACAAAAACAAAACAAAGACTTCGCTTGACATATACAAACTCAATAAACATGAACTTAAAAATAAACTTGACCATAACCCATGAAACCAGAAACTCACCAAACAGCAGCTACTTATATACACAAAGACTAATGACTAACAAGGAACACCTGTGAATATTCAAACAATGAACCAATCACAAAACAGAACAGAGAAACACATGACCTAAAACAACTAATCAGAACAAGACACATAAGGCTTGTTCGACTTGAACCGGCGCTGTACAGGCCGATCGGTGAATGAACAACAAGAGCGATCAGAGAGCAGACGGCTCCGTATGCATTTGAATCGCGGTTCGAACAAGACTAAGACTAGGGAAACACAAGACATGATCACATGAGGGCAAGGAAGCATGAAACATGACTTAATTTCAAAATAAAAGACATGAAAACAAGAACATGAAATTAAACCAAAATCAGACGTGATAGATATGTACAAATAATTGATATTTGTGATCATGTAAATTACTGACATGTGTAATCATTTCAATGAACAACTTTATTGACGCAATCTTTGAATCCTGTTTACATCGGAATTCAAAGAATATTAAGTGACGAGGTTTACAAAAGGACTGAGGAGAGAATCAAAAATGATTGAAACAAACAACAAAAAAACTGATTAACATTATAAGGAAAAACCATGACATGACAAAACATTGATGACATGGCCCCTTTAAAACTCAAATTGAACAAACTTAAAGGGGGGGTGAAATGCTGTTTCATGCATAGTGAGTTTTTTACACTGTTAAAGAGTTGGATTACCATGGTAAACATGGACAAAGTTTCAAACATGAAGTTGTAAGTTTGATGGAGTATTTCTGTTCCAAAAATACTCCTTCCGGTTTGTCAGAAGTTTCGGAAAGTTTTTTTCGAATACGGGACTACGTGACGTCAGAGTGGGCGGAATTTCCTTATACGGGTCTTAAGGCACTTCTCCCGGAAGGGCGCGCGCAGCTGTAGCCTAGTGCGTGCGAGAGATCAGAGCGCTGTGCATCGGCTGCGCTGCAATAAAAAAATGGCACCAAAAAGTGTGTTTTTGGTTGCCAGGGCAAGACAACACTGCACAAATGTCCAAAGAACCCAGAGTTAAGGGACCTGTGGATGAATTTTGTTTTTACAGAGCAGCAACGGAGTTGCGCAAGTGTTATTGTTTGTTCCCTTCATTTCGGCGGTAGCTGCTAATAGTTTTATAAACAAGGCACAGTTCGACAATTTGCAGATCGCCTAATAGTTAAAGATGGAGCAGTCCCAACGATAAAGGTTCACGGAACCGCAGGCGGTGAGTAAAACTGCTTCAAATGTCTGTGTGTTGTTAACTATCGGCGTGTAAGCTAAGCACAGCAAGTAAACAACATGATCACGTACAGTTAATGTATCGATGGAGCATGTGATGTATGGTGTGTGTTTAAATACAGTTGTTTAGCTGGCCACTGTAGGTGTCAGTTTGTTTATTGTAAAACTAAATCATGTCCTCATAAACCACGAGTCTGTCTGTTTACAACCACACGCAAAAGCTTCGCGCGCTCCCGCCCACACGGCACGCCTCCACCCGCTCGGGTTTTTCCGGAAAGACTCGGTACAGCCTATCTTTCTTTTATAAATATAATAAAACTAAAGACTTTTTGGAGATATGAAGGATGCAATACTACTCTATAGGTACTCAAGATTAACATGAGATTGAGTGAAACTGAGTATTTCACCCCCCCTTTAAGGATTATATAGGCTTCACTTGAGCGGACAAATAAATTCTGCTATCCAAAAAGATTTAACTCTCCCTTCACTGTCGGTAAAATGTAGTAATTCATGGTGTGATCTGTTGACATGTTTGCGGTGCAGTAAAGAACATTTTAATTGTGGGTTCCTGTGGACAGGTTTCTGACAGACCGCCCTAATGAGCTGTGAATATGATCAAATGATCAGACGGCTAAGAAGCGGAGAGACGAGTCATTATAGCAGACACCCTCTGCTCGTAGTGTGCACTGCAAAACTCAGCTCAGTGGGAGTGGGTTTAAGATGTGCCATTGTGCTGTTACATTACCACATACTGTGCTTTGCAAAAGACCCTTCAGAACCCACTGCTTTCATTTGTATACTTAAGCTATTTCAAAGCACTTTTTTCATTTACAGTAATTGATTTTTTGTTCTTAAAACATTATAAAAATATAAGTAGAAATATAATATAAAACGATAAAAATGTAAAAATAAGTTTATTATTTTTTAGTGTCTTCTGGTTGAGAATTTTAAGGGCTCTATGGAAGCTTGTTTCCGTCATGTAGATTTTCTCACAATATTGACTTTTTTCGAATTAAGACTTTGTATCTCACAATTGTGAGAAAAGTCAGAATTACAATTTGGAATTTTTTAGGACAAAAATCAGAATTGTGAGATATAAATTCACAATTACGAGGGATATTTCTGAGAAAAATATCAAAATTGTGAGTTATAATCAGAATTGCGAGAAACAAGTCAGAATTGTAAGATAATACTGGAATTGTGAGAAATAAAGTCAGAATTGTAAAATAAAAAGATTATAATTGCCTTCTTTATTTTTTACTGCATGGCAGAAACAAGCTTGAATTCTTCACACACTGTTGAGGTGTAATTTTGGCTTGTTCTTTCAAACAGCTTGGCTCCAGGTTGTTCGGGTTAATAGGATGAAGATTATGCAATTTGCAAATTTAGTGTCACAGACTCTATTTGGACAGAGATCAGGCTTTGACTGGGACTTTGTAGAACATTCCCCTTCTTAAATCGTTCCAACTTTAATTTGGCTTTGTGTTTGGGATCAGTGTCTTGCCGAGAAAAAAAAAGAAGCTTGTTCCAAACTTCTGGTTTTAGCAGAATGAAACTGTATTTTGCAGGATGTAATCTTCTCATTTAACAAGATGCCCCAGTCCCTGCTAATGAAAGGCGTCCCACCGCATGTGGCTTCAGAAGGCTGGAACGCTGTTCTTTGAGGTGTGGGCAAGTAAATCTGTGCCATGTACAATGCTTTGCTCTTGGTCTCATTTTATCATAAAAGCTTTCCGCATATTGCAAATGGGACACTAGAATGTTTTTAGCGAACTTCAGACATGCTGTCACATGGCCCCAGGTTACACATCTGTTGTACAATATCTTGAATTTGTATGGATTGTGCAGCATCAATAAAACAATCTGCAAAACCTGTTCAGAAAGGGGCCATCACAGATTAAGCACAGGTGCAGTCCACCACATTAACTACAAACATGTTCCACCCACTAAACATTGGACGTCGGATAGACGTGCAGATCATGTCTATATTGGGTCGGTCAGTCCATGACCAATTCTGGACATCTATTCGACGTCCAAACTAGGTCCACTATTTGGACGTCCAACCATGACCCAACTTGGACGTCATGCTATCGTTCAACATTTGACCGTTGAACTGGGTCATGTTTTTGGACCTCGTTTGGACGTCTATTACAGGTGCAGGAAATTTACATGATTAATATGCAATATTTTTTTTATTTACAAATATCAACATTGTTGTTATCAACATGATTAATACATATGAATAGGCTACAGATTATTTATAATTATTGAAGATAGTTTTCCAAAAACTTGCATTCTGTAGCTCAAACAGTAGAGCGTTAGCGCTTGTGTAACGGCCACCTAGTGCAATGCCTAGATTATGGGTTCGATTCCCAGGGAAAGCAGGAATGTATGCAATGTAAGTCACTGTGGTTAAAAGCGTCTGCCAAATGCATAAATGTAAATACATGGTACAGATAAAAAATGATAAAAAAAAATGTCCTCTACCTTTTTGAAACATGGGACTACAGTTATATAAGATACTAAATTTGATGTTGAAAAGACGTCCACAAACGACCACATTTGGTCCCACCGACGTCAATATTAAAGAAAAGACGTCACTCTAACGTCACATTGCGCAGTGGGATGACCACATTTGGAGTACAATTAGCCCTTACACAGAGGTCCTCTGGTCGTTAGTACAGGACGGTCATTAGACGACAAAAATGACGTCGTCTGGCGTTACAGTCTGGACCCATAGGGGACCAAAATGAGACGTCCACAACGACCATATCTGGACTATATTTAGCCCTTAAACAGAAGTCCTGTGGAAGTCGATACAGGAAGTTCGGTAGACGGCGGAAAAATACGTTAATTGGCGTCACAGTCTGCACCCTCCTGATACCGACATAGGACGGACAAGCACACCGTTGAAACTACGTCATCTGGAGGTAACTTTGCGCAGGGGGGTTAGACAACCAGAAAGTGTCCAAATTCATTTCTTCTTTATTTTGAACAGTATATGAATTGTTTTTAGAGATGCACTGATAATAATATTCTGGATGATGTCAATAAGACAGTAATTATTTTAATTTTATGAATGGCCAATATAAAAAAAATTATGTCTATGTGGTGTTTTTAATATACTTTAAGACAAACCATGTGCAAATACATAAGACTTTTTAAGTATTTTTTTTAAAAAAGTGCTGTGAACCAAAGACAATCTCACAAACGTGGTTTGGAATCGCTGGTGTTTTTGACGTCACAAACAACCTTGTAACCAATCAGGTCAACGTGTAATCATCAACGAGTGGATCTCTGCGCTGGTGTGAGTGAGCGGAGGCAGGGCTCATTTGCATATTCATAGAACCGCATATACTAAATGAGGCAAGGGTGTAGAGTTACATTCAAGCTATTTTAAGGCATGAAGACATTTTTTTTCAAGAATGTTTTTTTAAATATGTAACATTGGTGATCAAAGATGAGTTTTAAGGGATAAAATGATTGACTACAGGGGGATTTTAACAAAGATTAATAAACACTGTAAATGGTAAATGGACTGCATTTATATAGCGCTTTCACAGACCATGGCCACCAAAGCGCTATACATTTTGACTCACATTCACCCATTCACTTATTCATTCATTCATACACCGACGGCGGTGTCAGCCAACTGTAACAAGTGTATTGCTCATTACTACTTAATGTTAAAGCATTAACTAAAAACTTAAATAATAGTTATCTTTAAGTGAGTGTTATATTACAATACAAGGCTCTGTGGAATACTTGATTCTGATTGGTCAATCGCGCCATCCAGCAGTATGTTATTCCCCGATAACAACCAGTAAACTAAAAACTGATAACACAGTCTCATCCGGGTAACTGAAGTCAGCGTTACGCTTGCTAGGAACGTTTTTTCTTCATGGAAGTTGTTTGGTGAGCTCATAAAATATTAAAACTCAAATCAATATTTTGTGTACAGTTATTTAATTATGCCATCCCAAGGTATAACGGACTAGCTCTCGTTTCATACAAACGCAGCTGCCACCATTTTGCAATGATTGCTTACACTGTAATGGATTATAAGATAGCAAACAGGTAAGATAGCAATTGACAGTTAAATCAGTTTCATCTCAAATCAATATCTCTTATCCCCTTTATTATTCATTTGGCGAAATGCCGTGTAAAAAATTGTATGACTGTACCGTATCCTTTAAATGTCCGTCTAGTTTGAACTTGCTGCTTGCTAGCAACTGCTTTGTTCACTGAAGCTTTGCATTTAAAGACCTAATAAAATATTTTAACTCAAGTACACTTCACGTCAGGGTCCTGATCACCGTGTCAGGGTTTATTCTGTGCTAACAATCGGCTTGGATGTACATTATCCCTTACGTAAATGTAATGTAAATGCAAAAATATGGGAAACAAACATGCTCAACTAAATATCAGCTGGTACTAACATAATGTGCATGCAAATTTTTGTGAATGTTCATTGTGTGATCATTATAATAAATCATTGTGTTTTTTATAATGTAAACATTAAAGAGAACATGGTTGTATATCATATAAAAGATAATTAATGGTCAGAACTTGAAATGCATTTTATCTTTGACATTACAGATGCATAATAACAAACTCTAATATCGCCTAAGATCACCACATACTTAAAATAGAAAATTCCAACCTGTGAAATTATGATAAATTGACAGTTAATCGCAATTAACCAAAATGACAGAGTGCAAAGGCTCAACTGGGCACTGGAGAGTCAGCAGCGGTCTGTCTAATGCGGTCAGACAAAGCAAAGCAGAGGAGTGTAGAGTTATTGATCCGTGACAGGTCGAGAAACTGGAGAGTGATCAATTTGAACAAGGCAGAGTGAAAGAGGGAAAAGAAGGAGAAAACTAGAGAGTGAAAGAGAAGCGGGAGGAAATAGAGCGATGAAAAGTCGCAGAAAGCCATCTTGGCAGATTGTGTACACTCTGAAATAAACAAGGGCTTTTTTATTCAGAACAATTCAAGCTTGGATGAAAGTCCGCCACAATAATATAATGTCTTATATTATCTTAATTATGGCAACAACAAAAAAATAATAGTACTATAATGGATATCAGCTGATATTAGAATTTTAATCATTTTTAGCTAATTTGGAATTTAATAGTTCAGGCTCATTTCACCTATTTCTACATTCAGATAGTTTAAAGGGTACCTATTATGGCATTTAAAATGTTCCTAATATTGTTCTGGGAGTCCCCAACAACAGTTTTACAAGCATGCAATGACAAAAAACACTTTTGTTGTCTTATAATATGCATTTATTTTTACCTGATTTGCTCACCGACTCCCATATGAATCGTTTAGCGAGTCATTTTTCCAAACCCCGCCTTTGCGTGACGCTAATCTGTGGTGATATGTTAGACACCCAGCCGACGGGGTGTCATTGGTTGTTGCGCTAGATCTTACCCAGATACAACAGTGCTATTTTCTGATTGGCTAACAACACCAGACGAACAACACCAGAGGAGACCAGGGTTGCCAGGTCTGCACAACAAAACCAGCCCAATTGCTCATCAAACTAACCCAATCACGGCCAAAAATATTCAAATAGCGGTCCCGGGTGTTTCCTCAATAACAATCATGTTCCAGTGGATAAAACAATCGCGTCAACCAGCGTGCACTACACAAACAACCCGCGGAAACAGTGCAGGCATACGGACCTGGCAACACTGTAGGAGACGCGCTTGAATCCTGCTGCCGGTTCCACAGTGAGTGAGTTTTGGGCATTGCGGCATATTAAATATATTACAAATAGTTTTTTAGCGTGAGAAATACAATGTGTGGCCGGAGAGCGTGACAAAAGACTGAAATGAGTGACTGCCACGCTCAATGCGTGATGCGTGACACTCGAGAGCCCTGTGACAACTCCATCAACAACGACAAACACTTCACATATTTCAATACAATTGACATTGAAGACCTAAGTTAGCTGCTAGAAGCTGCGCTGTGCCTGTGCGTACACAACACGCAAAATAATTATAGAACATGATACAAACATAAAAGCAACAGCCTACTTACAGATTGTGATTCGGAGAAGGAAGCTGATCCAAATAAACTCGGTACTGAACCTCCCTCCTTCAGTATCAGCCGCCTCGCAAATTCATACTTTATAGCATTTAGGTTTGTGAAGCAATCATCTTCAAAATGACGCGAACACAGAACAAGTTCGGGCTATAATACTTCTGTGGTATAGTTATGAACTGTAGCCACTGTCTTCAAATGCTCCTCACTGGGCAGATGAAAAAAGTTTGCTTTTGCGTCGCACTTCAAAACACAGCAGCGTCTCGTCGACATGATGTTTTCCCTGGTGTCTCCTAATGCAATGAGTGGGCGTATCTTATTCAAATATCTTGTACAAGTGACGTACGAAAGTTAGAGAAAATGCATCGTTCGTCTATCGATTCATATCAACGACTCAGAGTCGACTCTTACTTTTGAGAGATAATAACTTTGTATACGGTGAACTTTCATATTTAAAACTTTGCAGGATGTTTTTGTTCACTTAGATCTATGTTACACACTACATGAAAGGTAATTTTCAAAATTCCATGATAGGTACCCTTTAAAATGATCTTTAGAATAAAATATATATTATATAACATGAGAAAAAAATAGAAGTCAGAATTTTAAATATATAGTATGCATCCCTACTACATTTTAGTTAATTGCAATGTATTTTATTAATATATTAGTATCACATACTTAATTACACACTTTTAATCATTGACTTAACCCTACTAAATACAATTTTCCTAATAAAATGTACTTTACTGTAAGACGCTGAGAAAGCATTCGAGACATTAAAAACTGCTTATGTCCATTCAGTTTTCAAAGAGCTGCAGTTTTTCTGTCATAATGTTTTTGCATCATCACTTAAAATCCACACACACACACACACACACACACACACACACACACACACACACACACACACACACACACACACACACACACACACACACACACACACACACACACACACACACACACACACACACTACAACTCATCAGCACACATGCAGACAAAAACAATTACGCAATCAATTTACTCTAATTCAGCATAAAACTAATATTTCAGGCTTAATGGTGAAATAACTGAAGTATGTAATTATCAGACATCATTCCATTAAATTGCAGCTATCATAATTGGACTAACACATCAGCTATTAGATTAAAACCTCTCTATAAAGCATTAAGCCCACAGCACCTTGTGATGATGCTTTAGGCTGAGCCCTAGAGACAAAGAAGAACAGAAAGGCATGGAGAATACATGGACAGAGCGAGTGGAGGGAGACGGGAACCGTGCCGGCAGTGTGTTGTACTTCTTTAGAGCTGATTGATGAAACGCAAGGTGATAGAGGCAGAACGCAGGGAAATGAAGCCTAACGTGCCCTCGCCAACTACACAGATTTGGCCAATAACAAATCCTGCCTGTTCTCTTATGAATTGCCAATGAAATGTTATAAGCATTCAAAATAAATAACAACAATAATATGATATCAAGCTATTCTTCATGATAAACTGTCCGCAGTAAGCCCTCCTCCAAAATGCTGAGTCAGCCAATCAAATGTGGCGGAGGCTTTGGGTATAGAGTGGGGTCTTAGCTCATTTGTTGCCTGGCAACCAGGTGCTTTCCAAGGAAGGGTTGATCCCAAAGAGAGTCCACAGATAGTGCTGTAATATAGCACAAACCCCTGCTTCCTCCTGATTAACTTCTTCTGTCCACCCACCCGTACACACACACACACACACACACACACACACACACACACACACACACACACACACACACACACACACACACACACACACACACACACACACACACACACGTAGAGATCTCACCTCACAGGAATCTGTCAGTACTCTCACCAGCATCACCAGCAGAGACGATCCCTTGGAGGCTACACGCTTGGTACATGGGTTAGTGATTATGGGCTGGTCACTTGGGATTTCTCCAGCTTTTAGTAGAAAAACAGTTTTAACCTGTTTTCTTTTCTGTGTACATATCTAACTTTGCTTCTACCATTATTAAAGGGAGTTCACCAGAAATAAACACGGACATTTTCTACCTACTGAACTGTCATCATGTAGTTCCAAAAACCCATACGTTTATCCTTATCCTCTGAAATAAATTATTTTATATGTCTAATGGCTTGAATGGGTTGGATAAGGACCAATTCTAATCCCTCTTGATTTTTCAAAAGAATGAATAAAACAAAGATTATTGGAATACATTTTAAAAGCAAATAACCATTTCAGTCTTTCTACCTCAACATTTCAAGTTTAATACGATGTGTTACTTGCCTATTTCTTTGTAATTATTTCTGAAATTTACTAGCCATTTCTCAGGGGAAATTATTTCAAAGTAAAACCTACACAAGTAATTTCATTGTTCATTGCAATTCCGTGTGATTTTTTTTTGCAACATTATATTGTCTGATTGCTTAGAAAAGTAATAGCACACTGTTCCTTAAAAAGCAGCACAAAGTGAAGTAAATATTAATTATTAATACAATGTTTTTGTTTATTTGAGGGGAAAAAAATGATTGAGAATTGCGCAATTTAAAATGTGTTTTAAAGATCCAGGTTTGCTGTGCCAAAAAAATTATAATAATCATCATTTTATTTGACAGTTTAACTGTAAAATTACAACAGTAATATTTTTATGCCTGTCTCAATTTCTTATTTTCAATTGTTAAACCACCGAGCATTAATTTCATGTGGCATGGTAATGAACATGATTATGTTAAAGGAGTCCTAGATCATGATTTCACTTTTTTATTTACTTTAGTTAATGTGTAATGTTGCTGTTTGTGCATAAACAACATCTGCAAAGTTATGACGCTCAAAGTTCAATGCAAACAGATGAAATCGATTGTGGACTACAAATGTGAAAACTACAACAAGCTTCTTCTCCAGGTGACATCACAAACCCTTAAAGGACAAGTTCGGTATTTTACACTTAAAGCCCTGTTTCAAGATGGTTTCTGATGAAATAGAACGGTTAAGATTAAAATTTGGTTTTATCATAGTTTTTGTCCGACTCCATTTGACTTGACTTGGACAAAAACTACAATAAAACCTGTTGGAAAGCAGCTTTTGCAGGGTTTTTGTGTGAGCATATCAGTGAACACCCCTGACCACTCGGTGAGTTTCACGTCTTTGTAAACTAAAGTTTAATGTGTTTTATGAAGGATTGTTTCTGTGCACCTATGCAACCGTTGTAGAGGTTGAGACCACAGAAACCGAAATTTCTCGGGACAGCAGCATTTGTCCAAATTTTAATCTTAACCGTTCTATTTCATCAGAAACGATCTTGAAACAGGGATTTAAGTGTAAAATACCGAACTTGTCCTTTAAGTTCAGTAGCCCCGCCCACTGATTTGAGCATGACAAGTAGTAGTAGGTAAATAACAGACTAACACTATCGAGCAACTAGCGATAAACATGCATTTGAAGAGTGCAAAATGTGGTGCAGTGCCAGGTTGTGGAAAAACAGCTTGAAATTAAAAAACAATGCTGTGCCTTCTATACTGGATCCGACAGGAACAACAGAACCCATTTATGTGAGTAAAAAAGTTTTTACAGTCACTACTGCTTTTTTACCGATCGGTTGATATGTATGAGGATTATGTGTACATTTCATTAAAAAAAAGTGTGTTTACTTTTTCACAGACTCAAAGACTCATATAGGCCACGGGGGAGCGGAATATATACCTCACGCTCAAGCGATAAAGCTTGCCGCAAAGCACTGGCAGTAGTAGCCGAGTGAGACACATCTCTGGGCGTAACTGGCATAAACTAGTGCTTTTTCTGGATGCCTCGCCACAGCCAATCATGCTGCATGCTTATTGGCTCACTGATGTTGATAAGATTATCCCCATGTGTATCAAAATGTGGTATTGAACGACAAGACATTTTTTGAATCAATGGTTTTGAGGCAATTCGGCCGATTCCTCACTGTAAACCCTAACGCTCGAAATAATTAATTGGTTTGAGTAGGACAAACTTAAATTAAACGAATTAGTTCAGTCAAATGAACTTTTCGATGAGTATTTAGCACTTGCTTTTTTCAAGTTCACAGAATGGATATATTTTAAGTAAACTGAACTGTTTCATTGTTTTGAGTTTTATGGCATTATTTCTTTTAATTTAGACAAACTTAACTTTAACTGAAACGGCTGGGATGTCTATTTCCCAGCATGCTTTGCCGATTGCACTCGGAAGGGAGACTAAATGCTAAAATGAAGTGTGATATAATGTTGTTGTTTTTTGTGCAAGCTATACCCACCTTAAGTGGGTGATTTAGTAATGATTAATGTTTTGTTATGCTAATTTAGAAGAATTTCTGTTAATGTTGGTTTTAGGATAGTTACTCTCATGGTGCAAGTGGTGCATGAGCTTGATTTGAGAGCAAATAATGTAGCTGTAAGTGCTTCTGTATAACATACTATTGTTAACATGTTAACAAATTAGTATGTTAGCAAACTAGCTTGTTAAAACTAGCTAAGTGTATACTAATAAAAGTGTTCACATTGAGATTACATATTTATAAATGTATGAATTGGTGTACTCAAACATTTCAAGTTAAGAACAATTAAAACTGATTGCCTTACATTTTTTGAGTTTTGCCAACTTATTCGGGTTTACAGTGTATCAAACTCGATACCCAGCCCTACTAACCAAGTATTTGAAAGTTGAGCAACTCTTTGGACTCAGCAGAAACCAATCAGCTGTTCCCTATAGAGACGCTGTGATTGCAAGCAGATTGAGTTTGCAGATTGAGACCTTTCAGCCTGTGCAACCTAGAGTTTAATGACAGAATTTTGTATTGGTAAACAGAAAATGTGCATTAATAATTCACCACGCTGATGGTAGATTTGGGATCTGGCATATCGGCGAATTAATTGATCTCTTGTTGTGACCACAATCTCAGAAAGTGAATCAGGTAAAGAATGCTTTAAGACTCATTGCCATTTTACTGTAATATCCTGATCATTTCGCATGATTAATGTACAGTACACAAATAAATCAACTGAAAAAGTATTCGTTTTTAAGCATTACGAAGGGTGTCCAAGTGAGTTAAAAGTGCATATTACACACCAGCGTCACAGTAGAAAGCCTTTTGTTACATATTAACAAGAGCTTGTTTTATGTCTTTATTTATTTAGGAGTGAGAGTGGCAGCATGCAGCTAATGTCGCCTAGGGCTTCATATTCAGCCTCTCGCTGGGTCAATGTTTGCGCTCGTGTGCGAGTGTGGCAAGGTACTGACACAATACTCAAACAGGGCATACCCATGGTGACGTTACCGTAGCAACATCCCCTTGCCGCTGACAAAAGAAGTTAAACCGTGTGTGTGTTGTGAAGAGCACGGGTACATCTTGCTTTTTCCTGTGATTTTGTCTGCGTGTATTCAGCGATTTAGAGATCTTAAAAAGTACACTGGCTGCAGCGACTGTCAGATTGTAAACATGAATACCGCAGAAACATACACACACGGTCATAATAGCCCCCGTCTCCAGTCTGGGAGTGTTCGGGCTGGACTGATGCTAGCTGACAAGGGCGTTACATCACCGAACAACACAAATCTGTCTGTCAAGAGATACACTTTAAGAGTGTTTTTCACTGTGGCTCACTGGACAGAAGTTATTGTCAATAATCAAAGATCCAGACATTTGAATCTATTAGTGCATCATGTGATACATTGCATTCAATGCTCTACTCTCTTTTAAGACACTTTAGGTTTGACCTGAACCCAACTTAAGTAAAATGAAAACATAAAAAGAGTTAAGCGCAATAAACTGAAAAATAACTCAATTCGGTGTCACTAACGTTAATCAAACAAAAGAGAAAAAAAACTTACTTGGCTTGACTGAATAACTTTTTTTTAAGCTTTAATAAGAATGCATTTATATTTTATTGATACAGTGAAGACTATGAGTATTTCATTTTTTACATTAGTTTCTGTACTATTTCTAACTACATGTTAAATAAACCTGTTCCTGAAAAACTTATATTTTTGGTATATTGTATTTGTCCTGTTGTTTGATTCTTATTTTTAATAACAATTGGAATGGTGAAATAAAATGTATCATATTGCAAAATAAGATTTTGGTCATATCACCCACCACTAATCATGTAGCATGCCCCCCGAACAAGGATGAGACTTTTACTGGTGGTTTTATGATGTTTAATCCTTTATAATCCTTAGTCCATTCACCATATTACCAACGTAAGAGCTGAAATGTATACAAAACATGTAACTGATCAGCTAACATTGTTCACATTCACGTGCAGTCTTACATTTGTGCAAAACGAACATATTAACAGACAAAATGCTCATATCTCACTAATTACATACCTTTTGCCTCTTCAGAGGGGCTGCAAGTATAAATTCTACGTTTAAACACGGCTCTGTGTCGAACTTATTGCCGTATATGAGATGACAAGCTGTGCTATAAACTGCGCTAGCCAGCGCGCGCGCTTCCAAAAAGAAAACAAAAGCGCATAGCGGAAGACCGGAAGTTAACCATTTCAGTACAAAAATTTCAAAATAAAAGACGATCACCTTTTTGTAACAAAATATACTTGTGGTTATTTACACTCCCACCAAATTATGAGAGTTTGTTATATCAGGATAACAACAACGAAGAATTTTCAACATAAAATAACCATTTCTCTTAATTAGCTTATGGACATTCTAATATCAGAATTAGCTTTTGCACAGGACGCTCAACAATAGAAAGCTTATTACTGCGTTGACCTTTGTTATTCAGTCTCTATCTCCAAAGGAGATTTTCACTCTTCTCACGAGTCCGTCCTTGCCGCTAACAGTCTCTAGGACTCTGGCAAGTCTCCATTCACCTCTGGGTGACAGCTCATCAATGTCCAACACAACATCACCTACTCTTAGATTTCTTTTTGGTGAGTGCCAGCGCTGCCTAGCAATGATGTTGTGCAGATACTCGCGCCTCCACCTGCACCAGAACTGCTCAGTCAAAAACTGCACACGACGCCATCTCTTTGCTCCATAAAGGTCCTCCTTTGGGAAGGCACCAGGTGGGGGCAGTGTTGTGCTGGATTTCATGTGGAGCAGGTGGTTAGGGGTAAGTGGTTCCAGGCTGTCAGGGTTGTTAAGGTTGTCTACAGTCAGTGGGCGACTATTGACTATGGCCATAGCTTCATAGAATAAAGTCCGTAATGAAGCATCATTAAGTCTACCATGTGCAAGTGCCAGAGTAGTATTCATTACACTTCTGACAGTTCTTATCTGGCGTTCCCACACTCCACCTGCGTGACTGGAGTGAGGTGCATTCATCACAAAGTCGCACTGTTTTTGGGACAGATAAGTACTCAGTCTTTGGGTGTCCAGTTCACTTAGGGCAGTTTTAAACTCGTTCTTTGCGCCAACAAAGTTTGTTCCCTGATCACATTGGATTTGGCGAATTGTACCTCTGATAGAAATAAAACACCTTAATGCATTAATGAATGTGTCAGTGGATAAGTCCTCTAATAGCTCAATGTGAATGGCGCGGGAGCAAAAGCAAGTGAATAAAAGTCCATACCGTTTATGTTGTTTTCGGCCTTCTGTAGTTACAAAGGGGCCAAAACAGTCCATACCGCAGTATGTGAAGGGCGGAGTGGGCTCTAAGCGTTCCGCAGGTAGGTCACTCATTCTCTGACCCTCAGGAGCTTTGCGTAGTCTGCGACAAATGACACACTGGCGGATGAAAGAAGCAACGGTTCTGCTCATCCCTGGGATCCAGTAGCCACTGGATCTGATTTCATTTATGGTGAAGCCTTTTCCTTGGTGTTTTACTTTGTCGTGACAGTGAGCTATTATGAGTTTGGTCACATGATGTTCCTTTGGAATCACAATAGGGTGTTTGAAAGAGTCTTTGATGGATGAAAGTCTCCCTCCGACTTTGATGAGGCCGTCCGTGTCCCTGAAAATGTCTAAGTGGAACAGTTTGTTTTGATGTGTGAGCTGGTTGCCTTTGTTTATTAGTTTTAACTCTTTTACATATGTTTGTTTTTGTACATCCTGAATGATGACATGTACTGCACTTTCTTGTTCACTCACTGTAGCCGGCGCATCTGATTTGACTTTCTTGGCCCTTCTTATGAGACGTGCTACAGCTTTGACTGCTTTGGACCATGACGAGAACTTGGACAAACGTTCTGCAAGGCTGAATGTCTCTGTAACTTTGGTTAACATTGTCTGCGTTTTTCTGACTTCTGGATCTCCAAGAGACGGTTCCAGCTCTACACTTTGGGTTGTGGGCAGGTCCCTCTCCCAGAGAAAGGAGGGTCCAGTGAACCAGTTGGATGAGAGAAGCTCAGTGACTGATTTACCCCTAGATGCACTATCAGCTGGGTTCTCTTCTGATGGCACATAAAACCATTGCTGAGGGTTTGTACTTTGGCGAATCTTTTGTACTCTATTCGCTACAAAAGTATGGAAACGACGTGCCTCATTGTTTACGTAGCCCAAAACTACCTTTGAATCAGTCCAGAAATACTCTTTGACTTGAGCGTAGCAGAGTTCATCTCTCAACATGTTACTAACCGAGACTGACACTACAGCTGCAGTTAGCTCGAGTCTGGGGATTGTAGTCAGCTTGGTAGGAGAAACACGGGCTTTAGCTATTACCAATGAGCAGTGAATCTCCTCTTTAACGTTTTTGGCTCTTAAATAGGTGCATTGTCCATAACCACTCGTGCTCGCATCCGAAAAGTGGTGCAACTCTATTTCTTTAAGCTCGCCGAAACTAGCAGGAAAGTAACAGCGAGTTATGTTTACCTTGTCTAGGTTGGCAAAGTCACGTTGCCAGCTCTCCCACCTTGGCCTCAGTGCATCTGGCAGGGAGTCGTCCCAGTTGATACCTTGATGACACATTTCCTGCAGGATCCTTTTTCCGTGAAGCACATATGGCGCCAGGAAGCCAAGAGGGTCGTAGATGGATGCAACAGTAGATAAGATGCCTCGACGTGTTCCTGGTTGGTCTTTTAAAGTGTTGTCAAATCTGAAACAGTCCCTTTCAAGGTTCCATTGGATGCCTAAGGCCCTTTCTTGTGGCATGTCTTTGAATGTTAAGTCCTTTGTTTTTGTGTCTACTGCACATTCAGACGGCGGGATGCTTAGAAGGACAGCAGGGCTATTTGAAATAAATTTGTGTAGACGGAGCCCTCCTTGCTTGCATATCTCTGTGGCCTCTTGTGCAAGCTGTATTGCCTTTTCAACTGTGTCTGTGCTTGTGACTCCATCGTCCACATAAAAGTCCTTTTCCATGAACTCAGATCCTACAGGGTGTGTGTGATAATGTTCTTTTGCTAAATACTTTAGTCCGTAATTTGCACACCCTGGTGATGATGTCGCACCGAAAAGATGTACCTTCAATCTGTATACCCGTGGCTGTGTCTCTGTGTTGCCGTCTTTCCACCACAGAAAACTCAGGTAATCTCTGTCGCACTGCTGGACGTGGAACTGGTGGAACATCTTCTCTATATCGCACATTAGAGCAATAGGATGTTGTCTGAACCGTAGGAGGATGCCTGTTAGATTGTTAATCAGGTCTGGCCCTGGGAGAAGATGATCATTTAGACTTGTACCATTGTGTTTGGCTGAACAATCGAACACAACACGAAGTTTAGTGGGCTTTTTGGGGTGATAAATCCCGTGATGGGGAATGTACCACTGTTCACCTTGTTTTCCTTCATAGTGTACTTCTTCGACATCACCCCTTTCAATAATGTCTTTCATGTAAGTTATGTAGTCTCTTTTGTACTTTTCATCTTTGTTGAACTTTCGCTTTAAGTGTTCGAGTCTGATTTCAGCAAGCTTTCTGTTGTTGGGCAAGTGTGGCCTTTGTCTGAATGGCAGAGGCATCTCACAGTGTCCTTGTTCGTTTTTCCTTATTCCCTCTTTGAGCTTGTCCAAAAAGATGAGATCCTCTTGTGAGACTGTTTTGTCGCTTGCCTTTGTGTCCTTAAAATCTGACTCTAGCACATTAATCACGTCCATGGGAGTTACAGGGGGTAATTCCTTTATTGTGATTCTATGACACAGACTTGGCTGAGTTTCACTGAGCGCTGGTGTGGAGCCTCCAACGATACTCCACCCTAGATCTGTGCGGATAGCATATGGCTCCTCACCCTCTCCTAGTAGAACTTGTCTTGGAGCTAAAGTTCTGGGACAGTTAAATCCAATAAGGAGTCCAACATCACAACTCAAAAGAGGTGGTATCTTATCAGCAATTTCTGTCAGATGGGGCCATTGTTTTGCTGTGTCACTAGTGGGTATGTTGTCATAGTTAACTGGAATAAAGTCTTTGGTATATGAGGGGGGTAGGTCGATGAGAATGTCTGAGTCATAACCTCTCACACGCAGCCCAGATACTCTTTGACTCTTAACAATAGAGTGAACACCCAGCATGGTAGTTAGCTTTAACTTTACAGGATGAGCGTCTGCTCGTAGCTGGTTGCTTACTTCTTCACAGACAAATGTGCTGTCACTTTGTGTGTCTAATAGTGCGTAAACTAGTTCCTCCGTAGACGGGCTCTGAACCGTAGACACCCATACAGGAACGATCATGGATGTGCTAGTTGACTGACCCACCTTAGTGACGTTGAGAGCTGTGACTGCCGCGGTATCATTTGGAGTACTTGAAGCGGTGTTGTCAGAGCTTCGAGACCTTTCATATGCCTTATAATTGTCATTGTGCAGACAAGTGGGATGTCTTCCTTTGCAAATGTCACAAGTGTGGCGATTGTAACAATCTTTGGCGTTATGGCCCACCTTTAAGCATCCATAGCACAGTTTGTTGTCCTTAACATATGTTCGCTTCTCTTCTAAGGGCTGATCTGAAAAGTTAGGGCACTTTGACAACTGGTGTTTTTCATCTTTGCAAAACATGCAGGTTACCTTTAAATTTGTGTTGCTTTTCCTTGCCTTGTTGTTTTGTACCATGGTTTGCGTTGTGAAGACTTGTGTGGATCTGTTTGGTTTAAAGTCCTTTGTGGTCCTTTTCTCGTAGGATGAGCTGCATGAGTGAAGAGCATATGAAGAAGTAACCGGGTTGCATGCAATCTCTGCCTCGACTGCCACAAATTGTGCAAAGTCCTTAAAGGAGGGAAAATCCTTGCCGTCCATAAGTGTAACTGTGACCTGGCGATTCCAACGGGCTGCCAGCCAGTCAGGAACTTTTTGCAGCAGCTTTTGATTTTCCTCACAGTCACTTAGTATCTCTAGGCCTTTTACATATGGTGTGGCTTGGAGACACGCATTTAGAAAGTCTGAAAATGTCCTTAATCCTTCTGCGTCCTTTGAGCTTATTTTAGGCCATTTTGACAGTTTGTCTCTGAAAGCTCTTTGGACAACAAAAGGCTGTCCATAACGTTGGTCAAGCTTTTGCCATGCATCCCTGTATGCCTCTTCATCACTGCGATAGAATGTGCCCTCAAGACATTTTTGTGCTGGGCCTGTGACATACCTTTTGAGCAAGTGAAGTTTATCAGCAGGTGAGATGCCTTTGCAGTCCACAAGTGAAGAGAATGAAGCCTTCCATTCAATGTAGTTAATTGCATCTCCGCAGAACACTGTGGGCATTGGCACTGGGATTCTGTTTATGGCTATACTGTTTTGAATTGCTTGGGCCAACTGAGAAATGTCTGTGGGAGGTGCTTGAGTGGCAATTTGAGGGTTTGGATTGTTCACCGTGTGATTTGACATATGTATAGACACATTGTTTTGTGGCATTAATAGAGGTATGCCACTAGAGGGAGCTGGTGCTTCATGAACAGATTGGTGGTCAACAGAGAAAGGCATATTGTATGGTTGTATTTGCTGCTTGTCCATATCCATTTCTCTGTCGTAGATCTCAAGTTTTGCGCGAGCAGTTTGCATTTCCTTTTCTGCCTTTAAACGCTCAAGTTCAGATTCTATATCTTTAATTTTTTCCTTTTGTCTAATTTCCTCCTGCACAATTTTATACTCTGCTTCTTTTGCAGCCAACTCCACAGCTGCATCAATCCTTTTGGCTGCGATGCTTGAAGTAGACTGCTTACCGGCACTAGACTGAGAGGCGGTACCGTAGATGGAGCGGGCATACTGGTGTGACAGTAGCTGATGAAGGCGTTGTCTTTCCCTATCTTCTTCAAAATCACCGTCTATTGCTGTTATACGTTCATTAAGTATTTTCATAATGTCCTTAGTTACTGCTTCACAAGAGTCCATTTTGCGTCTTGTGTCAGGGGATGGCATAGTACGCTCCCTTATTTCACTGTACACCTTCATCATGTCGTTCAAACCCTTTTCAATATCATCGGCCAATGTACACAACTCGTGCTCTGATAAGTCAGTCTTTAGGCTTTCTCTGGATGTTCTGATTACCCCTTTCCATTGTTCATAGAGACTTGACAGTTTTTTATCCTTTTTAATCAGTTCGTCTTTTTGGTAGGCTAGCATTTTCTCCGTTAGCACACTAGGCCGCTCTGAACGTCTGGGTAATGATAACTCGGTCGCAGCCGCCATTTTATGGAGTTCAGCTAATTGTTTTTCTTTACGTTCAATATCGTCCTTTAACTCCTGCCTTGACATGCTCTCTGTGTCTCCTTGATGTAATAAAGCTCTCGTTTCATTGATTTCGGTTTGTAGCTTACGTGTTTGCTCCTCGATGCCGTCCATTTTCCGTGTTGTTGTTGTAGCTAGCTGCCTGTGCTGTTGCCGTTGTCATTAACATTCACGAGCCGCTCGATGTAGCACACTGAGGTGAAGCTCTTACTGTAGCATGCCCCCCGAACAAGGATGAGACTTTTACTGGTGGTTTTATGATGTTTAATCCTTTATAATCCTTAGTCCATTCACCATATTACCAACGTAAGAGCTGAAATGTATACAAAACATGTAACTGATCAGCTAACATTGTTCACATTCACGTGCAGTCTTACATTTGTGCAAAACGAACATATTAACAGACAAAATGCTCATATCTCACTAATTACATACCTTTTGCCTCTTCAGAGGGGCTGCAAGTATAAATTCTACGTTTAAACACGGCTCCGTGTCGAACTTATTGCCGTATATGAGATGACAAGCTGTGCTATAAACTGCGCTAGCCAGCGCGCGCGCTTCCAAAAAGAAAACAAAAGCGCATAGCGGAAGACCGGAAGTTAACCATTTCAGTACAAAAATTTCAAAATAAAAGACGATCACCTTTTTGTAACAAAATATACTTGTGGTTATTTACAAATCATAACAATAATCACAGAACATGTTCTATCTTACAACTTTTCATTCCTATAAAAAATAGATAGAATCATCCCATAAACGCATATTAATAAATGTCTCATCTACTCAGTTTCTGTCTGTAATTTCTCTCTTGTTTAATGAGAGCGTTCTGGTTTTATTTTATACATTAAATTTAATGCTGAATAAGAAATAAAATGACTAATTAAAACATATATTATAGATATTCTACATGCGTTGTTAGTCAGTAGCTTTCTTTTGCTTTGCAGAGCCGAGTTTGAACAGAAATGCTTATTTGCATTAATTATTTTAAAATGGTAGATGGTCAATTTTCATTGCAGAAATGAACTTTTATTTGATTTGTGTATTTATATTAAATAATCCGAAAACCGTCCACAATTGTCTTGACACAGTCACAGATATTATTTTTCACATTCTTGGTCAGTTTTCTTTTTTGACTTCATCACTTCCTCTCCCTCTCGGTGTAAGGTGGCTGAACTCTGCGCTTACTGTACATCAGTGACTCCCGTTGTCTTGGAAACCAGTATGGTTACCCTGACAGCAATGACAAGCATCTGTAACCCCAGAGATTCATTAGTGACAGTAGCCCTGGAGATCCCCAATCAGCTAAGTTTTTGCACCAGTGTCATTAAGAGTTTCCTTGGGGACTGGATCAGTGTGTATATATTTAAATATATATATATATAAGCATGTACACTTGAGATATAAATGCTGTCATATCTCTCTAGAACATATAATGTCATCATCTGACATTCCCTCACTTTCTCAATGTCTCAATGTTATCCTCATGGACATAGTCACACATATACACACAGGTATTGGCGAGCTCTGGCCTGTTTTTTCCTGTATATTCAGACTTCACTTGGGACTGTCCTTTAAAATTAAAGAATAAAACACATATGCATATCCAGGTTTCAATTAACACATATAACCCCCACACTTGGGATACATAAATTAGAAGCTGTCAAATCCAACACCTGAAACTCACAATGTCACAAGTTCACACTCTGATATGCATGGCATCTAGAGATTAAGTACATGTACATACATGCATGAGTGTGTTTAAGCCGATATCCTACAGTAAATGTATGCTTTATCAGAATGTTTACTGATATTTATTGCGAGCTACTGACATGCTAAACCGAGCTGAGGACGAAGTGAGGTAATCATGTCTTTTTCTTTACTTCATTAAGGACAGTGGTCTCCAATAATTAGTGCTGCTTTCTAAGACATGCATCACTACCATACCATAGAGTGCAAGTAAAGTAAGAAAAAATCTCATTCATTTCCACCATTTTACGGCCAAGGTCAGGTTTTTCATTTAAACATACGTTAAATTCTGCTTTGTTTTTAACCAAACCCTATCGTATACCTCAACACTGGGAATAAACATGCGTTCAGTGCTTAATTTGTGGGGTAGGGAAAGATAACAGGAGATATGTGCAACCTCAGTCTGGTTTTCATACAATTATTTTGATGTGCATTTTGAAAATGTGCATAAGAAATCTTGAATGGAAGCTGTTTACCTCCCGGGAAATTGTAGCGATGACATTAATATTATTAAGATATCAACACTTTAAAACACGCAGACAAAACATGGTAAAAACATGTCTAATTTCTGGGAATGACAGCAGCGCGTCACAGTTCTGGCAGTATATGCGTTGCTCCATCATCCATCATAAATTAAAGTAACACCAGGTAGCTTTTGCTCTCGGGGTCCCCTTACAGTTGGGAAACAGTATTGTCCTCTACTACTGTCGTAAACTCTGTCATCCTACATGCACGTGCATTTGTTGACAACCATGATAGCCCTGAACACTGTAGGAGGAGGTCACATGCAGGAGTTGCGTTGCGTGTAAAATGTCTTCATCCCAGGTACAGTGGCATATATTTCATCATGTCATATAAATATAATTTCATGGGTTTTATTTTTTTTCTAACGACAAATGATCGCGATGATCACGTTTACAAGCCAGCGTCATTATAGTAGCCTAGTCTATTGGTTACCGTTTTACTGAATCTATATGATACTTCAATGCAATGTTTGAGTGGTAGATAATAACCATATATCGTCAATATTATAATATCAAGCTACCATAAATGAATCTGCAAATTTTACAAATCGATTTGCATTATAGCTTGAGGCAAGACAAATAATCATTACCTGATTCATGAAGATAAACGGAGGATAGCTTCCGTAACATAGTCAGGCAGACAAAAAAACACCCCAGCCGACGGGGTGTCATTGGTTGTTGCGTTAAATGTTACCCAGATACAATAGTGCTATTTTCTGATTGGCTAACAACACCAGAGGAGACGCGCTTGATTCCTGCCGGTTCCACAGTGAGAGCGGCGCGGCCAGAGTTTTGGGCGCTGCGGCATATTAAATATATTACAAATAGTTTTTCAGCGTGAGAAATACAATGTGTGGCGGGGGAGCGTGACAAAAGACCGAAATGAGTGACTGTCACGCTTAATGCGTGACACTTGAGAGCCCTGCGATTTTAAGGAAGTTTTAAGGAAGGAACTGGGGCGGCAGTGGCTCAGTGGTTCATGTAGATTGTCTACAAATCGAAAGGTTGGTGGTTCAATCCCCGGTTCCACCTGACCAAGTGTCGAAGTGTCCATGAGCAAGACACCTAACCCCAGCTGCTCCCGACGAGCTGGATGGCGCCTTGTACGGCTGACACCGCCGTCGGTGTATGAATGTGTGAGTGAATGGGTGAATGAGAGGCAACATGTAAAGCGCTTTGGTGGCCATTGGGTCTATGAAAGCGCTATATAAATGCAGTCCATTTACCATTTACCAAGGAAGTGGGGGTGGTGGTGGAAGTGACGTATATGCCGTAAAGCAGTCGAATTTTGTAGTTCTCTTTGATCGCCGGTTACTACCCGAAACCCGAAGTTTAAAAGTAGGATTAAAAACGCTACACCCTGTCAGGCTATGGCAGACGTGTCACTCAACCTATTGTAAGTCGATGTACCATCACAAGAGAATTGGAAATATATTATGAAGGTTGAAAAGTTACCTGGTGCTGCTTTAATAAATTCAAGTTTGTATTCGACTGATTCGACTCTACAATCTGGCGTTGTAATTTTAGAACACCGAATTTCAGAATGATCAGAGCAACATTTCCAATGTGATGCTAAGTCCGAAGATGATTCCAGTTACGAGTTATTAATTATCCAGTCACATGCTTTTTAATGCACATCTTGTATTGCTAATAAATTCACTAGAAGTTTATTCTGTAAATGTGTTTTATATGCATTTCTTTTTGTTGAATAAAAAAATATTTTCCTCAAGCGAATTTAATTTTGATGATTTTATTCACATCTTGGCCTGTAAATCCTATGCAATAGGCCTATCCTAAAATGCGCATATATGTAAGTTTTTATAAAACAACTAAATGTTGTGATACTTGTGATACCATGTTATTCTGTGATACTTTTTTAAGGAGCTTGATGCTGGTCGCAATTCACTGCCATTATATTGATGAGCGCAACTGGGACATTTTTTCAAAATTCTCCTTTTGTGGTCCAAAAAAGAAAGAATGGCATACAGCATTAGAACAACACCAGGGTGAGTAAATGATGACTTATTTCCTTTTAGGGTGAACTATCCCTTTAACAAAGACTTATTTTTAAGTTTTTAAGTTTTTAAATACCTAAGGGAAAAAATAAATGGGAAAATATTTCCGGAACCAAGGCAGCTGAAAAAGTGTTGCACTCTTACTTATTAAACTTCAGCATTGCTTCTGCACCATTGTGCTATGGATGTTAAAGGAATAAATATGACTTTCATTTACTCATCCTGATGTCATTTTAAAGCCTGTTTAACATTACTGTCACTGTCACTTTAAAAAATAACTGCTTGTTGAGTAAAGTTGTGTTATGACTGTTCTAAGCATCCGATTATTGATTTGCCATTTGCAGATAACAGTAAAAATCTGTTATATAGCATAGAACCGTTAATTTTTTTATTTTTTGTAGTCTGAACAGATTTTTTTTAAATCCCAAATTTACAAACTCAATCGCATCTACAAATGGCTTGAAATCTGCTTGAAATCAGCATTTTTTTTAATGTTTCATCTGAGTGGCTATATTATATTACAAGTAGTGGAAATTTCCCTCATATAGCAAACTAGGTATCATTCATATAGCAAATAATGAAAGAGTGAAGTCAGCATTTTAGGACAAATATGTAAAATACTTCACACAATACATGAGATGAGACAAAATGTACAGTTTTACACATTGATAGCACATCCATGCTGTTGTATGCGAAAGTCTCTCGGCATCGTGTCAATGCTTTCGTTATTAATATAGTAAACAATATAGGTATTGACTTCACTGTCTAAACAAACAGATTAGATCTCATCCCAAATGAAAGTGTGGACAGTCAATCCTAAAGATTGGATTAGTGTGAACAAAAGCCATAGAGACCTGTTTGATATTGGCTCATAAATAATCACCTAGCAACCACCCAGAACGCCCTAGCAACCACATAGCATCATACTAATCCCAACAACCACATAACAATACCCTGACAACCATTACTATCATTCAGAATATGTACTGTAAACTACTACTATCTGTGCATTCTCTTACAATATTTTCACACATCCTCAGAGTCAGCACTGATCAAAAAAATAAATCGACAGATGCTTCACAACCAAGGAAGTGCACAAAATCACACACAATCATCCTCTCATGTCTCATGGTTAACATCAAAGGGCATGAAAGGAGACATGAGACAGAAATACTCAGTCAACGTACTCGCTCTCTGGAAGACCAGTGGTTACATAACACGGTCAAATTGCTTTGTTTCTCTGCTGCGAGCCCAATAATGTGGCTAAAGGGACAGCGTGACAATACTTCGGTAATTTCCGAGGTAATCCTTGTGAGATACAGAGAATTAAATTATAATTTTTGACTGTCTCATAACTTTATGCAGCAGAAAAGCTCCCTCGGTGGAATTTATGACGCAACAGAGAGAATTCTCTCGTAATTTTGGCTTCACATGCAGACCGCATTCCCTCTTAGAACTTAAGAAAATGCAATATATGATAATTCTGATGATTTTTTTTTTTTTTTTTTGCACAGAAGGGAGAAGCAAGTGAAGAACAATATGGACAAACCACACTGCATGCAGCAATTATTCATCAGCACGAGGCTGGCTCATGGCCATGGCGAACATCACCAACTGAGAGGGACAACAATGAATTAGTGAGACAGAAACAAAAGCAGTTCTCCACCCAGAAAAAGAGTGAGAGGGAGAGGTGTGCTAACAGCACAGTAAGTCTAATTGCCAGTGTTTAATTATTGTACAACAAAACAAACAATATGCTTATTGCTTAGGGGCTTTTTCTACCTAATCTAAAACTGAAAATGGCTTTTGTTGTTATAAGAAGGTGTAGTGATTAGTTTTAATTGAATTCATAAATAATAATATAAAAAAACGTATGAACTTTGGAGTATATTTTATTTTGTTCTTTTTGTATACTCTATTTGCACCAATGTTTTACTATATATGGATGAGCATATGTAATTTAGCTAATATAGTGAATATCTGGGGGTTTTCTAACTAGCCAGATTACTTTAGCCAGATTACTTTAAAATTACTTTAGTTGTAATAAGGGGTAATTGTTTTTTTCTATTCTAAATTATATTTTCATTTTTATTTAATTAATAAATACATTAAAGAATTTGCACCATTTTTATGATAATTTAATTAATGTATACTCTATTTTTATATTGACGATAAATATATAGTATTGAGTTCAAATAGTCAAAGTGATTATTTAAAGGACTTTTTTTTAAGCTAATCTGAAATTGAAAAGTACTTTTGTTGTAACCAGGGGTAGTAATTATCTGTTGTATTATTTGTATTATTTTACTAATTTAAAGCTGCAATATGTAACTTTTTTCACCGCTAGGGTCGCTAACCTCTGACAATAACAAAGGCGTAGGTTGATGACTCATTATTCCAGCGGAATTACTTGTCAAGCTGATGGATCTAATAATGTTTATGGATGAGTGAATACATTGATGTTTTTAACATGACTCTGGTATGAAGCATGGCACGATTGCTAATGAGAGACAGATATCAGCGACACACGCAAGTCCTGATGATATAAAGGAATAAGGATATTTCATTTTTTACCGAACTACCCGCAAGTGCTGTATTAATACTGACACGGGTCAGTTTATTAGACGAATGAAGCTTGTGAGGGAACGCAGCACTGTTTCACTTGCTCTATCACACTAAACTGCATTTGAGTGTGTTGAAAGTTATGATGTTATTCTATGTGTTAGTTTGTTGGCTGTATGAGACTAGCAGTAAGCTAGATCAACATTAGAATAACATACAGATCATATTCTAACATTTCATTATGTTGAACTATATAACATTGATTAGTTTTAAGTACATTTGCTCACTGGTCTAATAAAGTACACGCAAGAGTGGCTTCTCGTCAAGTCGAAGTTTGTCACGGACGTGGAGCTCTCGGTATCTCGAAACAACATGCTGATATTGATCCTCATTTTAGTTCTCCTTTTGTCCCAAAGTCTGCTTGTCATGGTCCATATTGTTTGAACGAAACAATAACAACAGCGTGAGCGTGGCGATAACGCTGTTGTCCACATCTGTCGCGGTTACTATGGCAGTCCGAGCGGAAACCAGGGATAACACGGATATGACAGGCGACAAAATAACAGGGAGTCCGGGACGAGTCATTATTTAAAATTGGAATTTCTCTGAAATTAAAAATCTTTGGGAATTTTTGGGATATTGTAAGTACACAACTGTAGGAAATATATTACACTGTGCAAGTGATTTTTGGATATTTTATTACAAAATTCTTACATATTGTACCTTTAATTTATAAATAAACTAAAAATGTATAAACTTTGCAGAATTTGAATTGTACTTTATTTGTTATTTTTGTATACTCTATTCGCACAATTTCTTACTATATTGATGATTACTATGAATATATAATTTATATGATTATTCACAGGGCTTTTTCTAGCTAATCTGAAACCGAAAATTACTTTTGTTGTAACAAGAGGTAGTTTATTGTATTATATTTCCAATTTGATTAATAAATACATTTAAAATGTATAAACATTGCAGTATTTTCTGTTAATTTATTTGTTATTTATTGTATACTCAACTTGCAATAATTTTGACTATATATGGACCATTATATATAGTATATAATATTGAGTCAATAGGGAATTTGATTATTCCCAGGGCATTTTTCTAACCAATCTAAAAACTGAAAATGACTTCTTGTAACGAGAGGCAGTGATTTTTTATTTGACTTTATTATACGCATTATTTTATTAATTTAATTCATAGACTAATGTTAAACTTTGCAGTACTTTACTTTATTTGTTATTTATGGTATACTCTATTTGCAGAGTATCTTTGTCTAAATATTGATGATAAAGTTTTGCACTATTTTCATGAGTACCAATACTGCAAACATTTTGCCGTGTCAATAAACCATCCTAAATGGAGCATAAGCAAGAGTGCGCACAAAGAAAGGATATGGGCTGCACACAAGAGCAAGGCACCAGCTGCGGGGTCGGGTGCTCTGATGGAGCCAGAAGAACACCACCGGTGCAAGGGTCGGATATGGAAGCTGCACATTCTCCTTCACCTCTGCATTGCTGCCAGTGGACTCCCAAGATGCTTCGCCACTTCCAGTAAGGCCACCGGGCAGGTCCTCTGCCTCCTCGAGGCTCGGGCCTTCAGCCGGAGATGCTGTGGTCAGGCCGGCTTGAGCCCGATCCGGCCACAGGGTTGCTTCTGTGTCCTCACCGGTGGTCATGATGATAGAATAGTGGGCAGCAACGTGACCCTGCTGATGGGAACGTCACTCATATACCAGTCCTCCATCCTAAGAAAGTTTACTTAAACACATTATGCCTTTCACTTTCTCTGCATATGAATAGGGTTAGTACATCTAAAAATCATTTGCTCGCCCTCATGTTGTTCTAAACCCACCTGACTTTGTGTTCCACAGAAGGGATAGTCAGCTGATTGTGTAAAAACCCCAACGTATTAAAAATACCAGCGTAAAGATCAACATATAGCAAGTTTCTTTAATCAAAAGGTAAGCCAGAGGAACATCAATCACGCTCTCTGTTCATTACCATTAAGGCCATCACTAGAGTTGAGCCAAAACTGACGTCTTTTCCCTGCAGTAGGAGTTTTAGATGTCCAAGCGCAAAGTGCTGTGCCAGCAACCCTATTGTTTTTGTCAGGATTATTATTATTACTTTCCGTGCCTTATAATGTACTCTACAAACCAAACTTTAAATTGTAGAAACTTAGAAACGTGAACATTTTAATGAAGGCCAAACGCTGTGCGAGGAATAAAAATTGCACACATTTTCCTGTTAGTTGCACTTTAGAGAAAAAGGGAAAATTAATAATTTAACTTTAAAGTTGCTTTATTATATTTCATGATTTTTATTTTTGAAAAACAAATAATGAAATGGCCAGGGTGTCTATAATTAAGCAAACATGGTTAGATGTATTTTTTAATTAATTTTTAAACATTATACAGTAGGAACTGTCAATAGAAACATAGAACTGATTTTAGAGACCTAAATTATTTATTTTATTTCCTGTTTTCTACCACTAATCATAAAGTTAAACTAATCTAAAGTACATTGTAAAAATATGTAATTTTGAAAAGTAAAAATGCTCCATTAAACGATACGTTATCCTACCATATAGCAAGACAATGTTATTTTACTGTAAATATTGTGAAAAGGCTACAATAAAAACCTGTTAACTGGTAAGTTACTTTACCATAGGCTATATGGTAATTAAGACCTAATTTTACTGTACAATTTTTTGAATAATAAAATATAAATACCAAAAACCAAGACAATACGCCATCTATAATGGTAAAATATTACTGAAAATATGCTTTTTACTGAAAAGTATGAATAACCAGGGGAATTCCCAGAATTCCATGCGAATTATGACATTTGTTTATATTTTATTTAAGGCTAGCCTCTTCTGTTTTCACAGGTATGCAGTTTATGTTATTCAGTATGTTTATAATTATTTTAGTATCATTTAATTGTTACACTGGCGCTATTTTGAGTAACACATGTGTTTAGGCTACATGTTATCATTATCATTGATCATCAGTTGCAATATCAAGTCATTATGTGTCCTTCTATTGTTATTACCAGTACATTTTCCAGTAGCAAACAGATTTAAAAGCTCAAATAGTTAGTTAAACTAGCATTATATCATTCAATGACATACACAGATACTGTAAAATATACAACCACCAAAAATGCCATCCCGTAACATCGTCACTGCATTTTATGCGGTAAAGTTCTGGCAAACACAGCTGCCAGTTTTACCGTGAATTGAGCCAAACATTTTTACAGTGTAGTTTCTTACCGTGTGTGAAATGACAGCACGTTCTGGCTCATGCTCTCAACTGCGGTTCCCAATCCCACATAAAATTAGTCCCATCACGTCCCTTCTTCATGAAAGGATCCGGAAAAACAAGAACGATGCATACAACTCTCAGTTACATCAGGTTTAAGGAACTCCTTGTGTGATAATACTCCTTTAAAAGCGCGAGGGTCAGTGCAGCGCGTCTTGGCACACTCGAGCCTGAAGTTTCTACTGGACGCGTGACGCGCTCGGTGTCGCGAGGAGAACTCCTGTGCGCGCGCGCTCTCTCTCTCTCCTCTTTTTCCCCTCTCTCTCTCTTTTCTCTCAGTTCAGAACAAACGCGCGTCTTCCACAGCAGCGCAATTTATTTCTTCCGGCAGAAAGTGAGATGTAGAGGACAGGGATTCCCCCAGGAACAGATCCAGATTCATTTACAGCTTCTTTCACACGGTCCCTCGACGGCATACATTTATTTGCCTTAGAGATCAGATTTATGTTATTTTGAGGCCACAGTTTCGTCAGTTTGCTGTTTCTGTCTGTAGGTGACCTGAGCGCTTGTAAAATGTAGTCGTCTTTGAATATCAGTGTTTCTGCTGCTCTTAATGAGCTCATCCTTAATGACTTTTAGTCACCTCTGACCTTTCAAAGATTGATCTTTCAATTACCATAAATTGCATCTTCAGATAGTAATCTTATTATTCTTCACTTCTTATTCTTAATAGCCTATAGTGTATAGGGTGTCCTAAGGTGGAATACTGCCCTTTTACTAAAATAAATAATAGCCTCCTGCTATATTGTCATGGAATTATTTCTGCTCTCAAACTTTTCACTTTTTGTACAATATATTTTCATATAGCCTACAGTTCAGTGACAAGCTGGAGCTTGTTTTGTACTAATCTTTTTTCTCTCAGCTTTGAGCTTTTAAAGTCTTAATTTCTATACTGTATTTGGCTATTGAAATACATTTTATGAAGAGAGAGAGAGAGAGAGAGAGAGAGAGAGAGAGAGAGAGAGGAGAGAGAGAGAGAGAGAGAGAGAGAGAGAGAGAGAGAGAGAGAGAGAGAGAGAGAGAGAGAGAGATGGGGAAAGAAAACGACAGTTAGGTAATTCTGACATCCTCCCTATAGGGACTTTTAGGAATATCTTCATTTGGGAAAATGATTCATAAACAAAGAAATGTTTTTTTTTTCATTGTAAAATGCTAACCATTTGGTATGTTCATTCTAATACATTTGACACAAAAACATCATAAGCCATTTGAATAGTGGAGTAAACATGTTTGTGTGTGTATCTGATTCTTCGCCAGACATATGATATCAGCATTAGTTTTGTGACCCGGGTTTGGTAACCATAACAACCATTGCTATGACATCACCACAAAATGCATTCTGTGTTTTCCTATGTGCACAATTCGTGTCTGTTTTAAAATAATGCCATTCTGAATTGTAAAGGTTTAGTTTCATCCCTGATTAAACATCTAAATCAGCTAATCAAGGTCTTCAGGATTACTTGAATATTGTGTGTAGAAAATGACTTCAGGAAAGTGACCCGGCCGAATTAGAGGCCTGATCAAAATGACAAACCCAGAAGCATTATGGTGTAAAAGGGTTAATCACAAAGTGGATACTCCTCAAATGATTGTGGAAATGAAGTGCTCAGAATCAGACTAATGGTGCATGTAAGCGTCTATCAAACCAAGTGTGTGCTTTGTGCTCCATCTCCGTCTGTGTGTGAGTTTGAGCTGCAGACAGGAGTGTTTATAGATTTAAACAGGTTACAGGCCTATGCATTCCACTGTGACTGCAGTACCGTAAAACTGCAACATGGGCAATACATCCTCACACACACACCACACACACACACACACACACACACACCACACACACACACACACACACACACACACACACACACACACACACACACACACACACACACACACACACACACACACACACACACACACACACACACACACACACACACACACACACACACACACACACACACACACACACACACACACACACACACACACACACACACACACACACACACACACACACACACACACACACACACACACACACACACACACACACACACACACACACACACACACACACACACACACACACACACACACACACACACACACACACACACACACACACACACACACACACACACACACACACAACACACACACACACACACACACGTACATAGTTATAATTCAAATACATATCCATGTGAATTTAAGAACCATATGCAGGCATCAGAGCTTTTTTAACAATGTGAAGCAAAGTTCACATGTAATTTAGTAATACTGAGGGCTTTGCACTTTGCAGTGGGGTTTTAACATGAGGACTGATGGATTGAGGACAGAGCAAAAATCAATGTGATCACTCAGCGGAGTAAATGAAGGGAAACAACACTATAGGTGACGTGATGTGTTTGATCCACTGCAGTGGTTCTTCCTCAAGTGAGTCACGAGCGCACAGAGTTAAAAGGTCAACCGAGGTAAAGTGACAAGCAATGACTGATTACAAAACAAGCTATTCAGAAACATGGATGGTATACTATAACAAGGTGGCACTTCCAATAGTAAAAGAAAGTTAAATAGGAAAAAACTTTCAGCCTATTTTTAAGATTTACACATTTGTATTTGAATTGTATTGTAAAATTTCATCAAATTGAATAAAAAACATGAAGATATGTTACTGTAAAATGTATGAATACGAATCACATAAACTTAACGGTACAGTACCTTGCTCCATTAAGATTTATACAAAATGTTTTTTTAAAGGGGTAGTTCACCCAAAAATCTAAATTCTGTCATTAATTACTCACACATGTCGTTCCAAACCCGTAAGACTTTCGTTCGTCTTCAGAACACAAATGAAGATATTTTTGATGAAATCTGAGAGATTTCTGTCCCTCAATTGACAGCTACGCAACTACCACTTTGATGCTTCAAAAAGTTCATAAAGAGATTGTAAAACTAATCCATATGAATTGAGCGGTTAATCCTAATTCTCTGAAGAGACAGTTGCTTTATATGATGAAGAGATTAAATGTAGGCTTTTATTCACATATAAACATACATCAATCAGGTTCGGTTGAGTTTCTGTTTATGTTCGCTGATCAATGTTTAAATGTGAATAAAAAGCTTCAATGAAATTAAATGGCTTATTTCTTTTAGAGCGTGTTGTTCTAACTCAGAAGGGCAAACTATATATAAGCTATTTTATTTAGATTTATTTATTTAACAAATAATTATGACTAAATATTTAGTTTGAATATTAAAATGAATGAGAACCAATGTTTGGAAAAGCGTAAATGTTTTAGAAAAACAATACACACACACACACACACACACACACACACACACACACACACACACACACACACACACACACTTTATATAGACGTCTATTGGAGATTCGGGGCTGTTGAATGCTTGATTCTGATTGGTTGACGAACATTCTAAGGCGTGCAATTATTTTCAGGGAAACTGAAGTAGTTCCAGGCCTTGACCGCATCCCCATTACAGTTCCATATCACTTTGTAAAATGATTTTAGTTATTTCAAAGGTCCTTCCAGCTTCAGGGCGTGGCCACATTACCACTGTAATGACTCAGAGGGCCGAGACTGATCCATATGCAACAGATTTATTGAACAGAAAAGTCAGACAAAAGGCAACTCAGGATAGTAATAAAAGGTGGCAGGCAGAGGCGTGAGTCAAACCGGGCAGGAGGTCGAGGGCTGGCAGCGAACTTTCAGTATCCAGGGACAGGCTTTGGTCAGGGCAGGCAGCTGAGTATCAGAATCCGGGACGGGCTGGAGGTCGAGAGGCAGGCTGCGGACAATCAGATAAGGTTAGTTCAGCGTGGGTCAGAGGAAACAGGTAGATTGAGGAATAGGAGGATTGCTTGGACATGCACACATAGAGAGGCAATACTTCGCAAAGAGCGCTCCGTGAACGAGGCAGATAAAGGCTTGGCAATCAGATATGATTCGTAACAGGTGAAGGTAATCAGAGTGCCAATGATACAGGTGAAGGTAATCAGAGTTCCAAAGATGCATACTAAGGGGAAAGTATGCAAATCACTAGAATTCAGGAGAGGGCGTTCGTGGCTGAGAACAGGTGGAATCGGGGAGACTGGGCGCCGTAACAACCACCTTAAGTGTGCAATTTTTTTCTAATATTTCAACAGTCCATTGACAATTATTCCTTACATATGTGATTTGGGTCTTAAAATGAATAGGAAACCAATTCCTACCCTATTTATGCAAAGTGCCAGGTAATGATGAAATAGCTGGCAGTTACATACTTTACATAAATTTACATGATTCAGGTTCCTTTTATAGGCGATTAATTCAGCTAACTAAAACACACTAAAACTAGAGGTCTACTGATGAATGGTTCTCTTTGTAGAAACATCTCACAGCTCATTATATTTTGACCTGGAGCTATAAGGCGCAAGAATGTCAGTTGCTCTCTGTGCAACTGGAACATGCAGTGATTATGTTTGCTTAGATTTGGTTACTGAATTATATCAACACTAGAACACATTCATTATTCTGAACAAAAGTATAGGACATAAATGGTCACTTGAATAAGCTGGTGTGATCATGTGATCTACCTGACCTTTATATCGGTTCAAATGCACACAAAATGGACATGGACTGCAAATGGGCATTTTTAACTACAGCAAGTCACAGCAGTGATAATCGCATGCAAAGTGCGTATTCACTTAGTCTATGAATTTAAAAACATAAATACACTTGTATTCAAAGCATCATCTTCCAAATGGACAGTAACTGCAGATGAGTTGCTTAGCAACCTTTGGCCTTGATAAGAGGAAATTGTAGTCACCACTAAGCAATCACAGGTACACATACATTGAGGCCAGCAAATACAAACAGCGGGCGATATTCCTTAGATGAATTAAGAGTTTGTTAACCTTCGTTTTATCAGCAAAAGATTAATGAGGACGGAGGAAGCTTGTGCCGTAGGTAGAGGAAGCTGATAAGGGAGTTTTATGGCAAACACACAGTGCCGAATCAGCGACTTTCATTGTTTTAACCGAGAGACAGCAAAGGGGAGATGGGCGATAGAGATATATCATACACTGACTCACTAATGCAGAGATCTTTCCTAGTGCAGAACCATAAAGCTGCCTATATACTCACATCAGTTCCCTACATTCAGGTGGCTGACAATATAGAATGACAAGTCAATCACTCTCAAATCTGCTGACCCAGCATCTCATAAACGATATTTTATTAAAAGCACTTAACATCTGTTCACTGGATGATAATAAATATACCGGGCGTAAGGTTATTTATGATAACATCAAGTGTCAGTCAGTGGTTCAGGCATGAGAGCTCCATTTGAAAGCATGGACCAAGAGGTTATACTGAGAATTGTGTTTCTGAAAGAAATATGAAGTGCCATGTTTGTGTTAAGGACTTATGACAACATTAAAACTTAATATTGAAAAGTATAATACTAATGAAAGTCTGTGCCTGTGATTGTGCAATTACAAAAAGAAGTAATAAAATAAATGTAGTTCACGTCTGATTATAATGCAATCAAGAAAATCAGAAAGGTAAACGGGGAGTTACTATGGAATAAAATAACTTAAAACAACATAAACTGATATAACGTCATTGGTCAAGAGAGAAAACGTCTACAGACGGGAGAGTGTCTCTTTTTGGGGTTGCTGATGTTGTTCTCATCTCATTGCTGCACTGCCACCTAGAGGTCAACACTGTATATTATTGCATTCTAGTGCGGTATGATGTGTCAGTATGAAAGGATTCACATGTGACTTGTTTTTGACAGATGTGTCAAAAAGGGGAGTCCATGCTGAGTTTGGTGTCAAATTGAAGCTTCTGTCGTTTCTGGTACCTCACCCTCATCCTGTAGCAAACAATCACAGACCCACAGTCGTTTAACATGTGTGGCACAACAATACAGTTAATACAATCAAATTAAAACATGCACAATAAACAAGAACAATTATGCATTTTTATAAATTTTTTCAATAACCAATTGGTACATTTAAAATGAATAAACATGGCTACACTATATAATGCTATTATTATAATTTAATCTACAGTATATTCCAATAATTAGAACATGCATATTCACTAACTTTCAGATGTTTGGGGTCAGTGCTGTTTTTTTCCCCCAAGACAAAAAATATACATTTGTAGTGTTATACAAGATTTCTATTTCAAATAAATGCTGTTCTTTTTAACTTTCTATTATTTAAAGAAGACGAGACACTGCGTCAATGACGCTATCGGGGAAACGCCCTCCATGTGAACCGGTGTCTGAAAAGCTATCCAATCATGGCAATCGAATTTGACCGGGGACAGCCTATGGCGTCACTAGTGTGACCCGGAAGTATAAAAAGGGGCGCCTAGAGAACACGTCATCCACTTTTGTCTGAAGGGACTGTTCAGCGTTCCATTTCGAAAGGGAACTCGCACTGCGCCGATGGGGTACAATCCCACCATACTTAGGGGAGTGCATGCCAATTATGGCTCATGACAAAACGTCAGAACTGGCTACTCTTAACATCCTCTAGCATAATTGCCTAATGCAGAGGAGGGCCAAGGCTATACGACCCTTGTAGAAAGAGGAGGCCAGTACCAGGGAAAAAAAATTGACCTAACAGGGATAAGCTGTAGATGATCTAAATCTAAAGAGCCTACGCTCAGTTACTGAGGGGCTAGGGACGAAAAAGCACGAAAAATCAGATCGTCTCCAACAAACTCCTAGTACACATGCCTAAGCCAGATATTGAGGCAGCCTTCATGGGGATAGCACTTGAATATCCTATGTCTGAAGTTCAAAGCTATAGTTTCATAACAACTTTTAGAAGTGAGGGAGACCTGTCTATACAAATACAAAGTGGATATGCTTGGTTGGTCTATCTGGAGCTTATACAAAGCGGTGGCCTCAGGAGACAACGGAGGCGCTGAAAAGTTCAGATGGCGAAACCGGGGCATCGAGAAGAAAAGCCTTTTCTTTCTCCCCAAAGTCAGCCAGGTTCAGCCACAGATATCTCTTCGTGGCCATCGCTGCCATCGACCTTCTAATCGAGGCAGCGCGTATGTCTGGTGGCCCGAAGAGCCAGATCTGTGGTGCGGCGCAGCTCGTCCACTGCGTCAGGGGAGATACCCTGCCCCAATCTAAATCCTTCAGCAGATCGGCTTGGTATGCCTGTAACACTGACATAGTGTGTAAGGCAGCCCCAGCCTGACCTGCTGCCGCGTATGGCCTGCCATTCAAGCGAGATGTCATCTTGATTAGCTTATAAGGCAGGGCCGGAGCTTTTAGTGCCGATGCCTCTCCAGCAGCGCGATTGAGTCTCGTTGATTGGGGGCATGGACACATACATGTTCACACATCCCCTCGACATCAGCGTAGTTTGCTCGCTGCTGAAGATGGATGCGTACAGAATATGGGTTCTTCCGTGTCTTCTTGATCTCAGTATGCAGATCAGGAAGGAATGAAAGGCTCGCGGGAGCTGGGGAGTTATGGCAGCCTGCCGTGAACGGTTCCTTCCTTCACACGCTCCCACGACAGCTGAAGCCTCCCTGAAGTGCACTCCATAACACCCAACAGCTCATCATATGCGGAGCAGGGAGGCTGTGAGGGTTCAGGTTGGACCTCTTCTTCACCCTCATCAGCCATCTCCTGCTCTCTTGGGCTGGGTGCCAGCAGAGCTGAGATAACACATCCTCGCAAGTTTCTGACATGCGTGAGAGAGAAACACCTCTCAAACTTGTCAGCGGGCACCATCTGGGAACCACTGGGCCCAGATGCCTGTCCAAAGAGGGCCAGACGAGAGTGGAGTTCTCACATTCTGCACAATCAGGTCTCTCAAGAGCTGATCGTGCGTCCTCTTCACCCAAAACATAAACGCACAAGATGTGTGTGTCATCTGGTGTTAGAAACCTGGGACACGGCTCCACACACTTCTTGAAACGCTTGTCACTTGCCATAATTGTTCTTACCTTTTTCAGGTGATTGCAAATCAGACAAAACAGTCCCTGAAGACGAAAAGAGGATGACATGATCGTCATCGGCTATCAACATGATTGGATATCTTTCAGACACCGGTTCTGAAAGAGTGCGTTCCCAATAGTGTCATAGACGCAGTGCGAGTTACCTTCGAAAGGGAACCTACCAGTCCCAAACAGTAGTTTAGATTCATATTTTGATATAGGGCTATATGATCTAATCTAGACAGCATTAGAAACAGATTTTAGGTTATAAAGTGTACGCATTATATTCTATTCTATTGCATTACATGATCTCATGTAATGCAAGTTTGATTCAGTTTGAGTCAGTTTGATTCCCTCATTGATAAAGACCAGTGGGATCAGAGGATTCCTAACACCCAGGTTATCGTGGGAATATCTGAGATATAGAACGTGTGGTGGAGGTCGGGATCATGCAAGAGGAAGCGGGACACCAATGCTAAAGAAGCATTAAGAACCGGCCTGTGAGGGAAACAGAAAACAACTTTATGCCCAGAAAGCCTGGTATTTAAACGAACGTGCCATAATTCAAATATTATGTAACTGCAAACAAAAGTCATAGCATGTCTTATTCTTCTGAAGTTATTAATTATGCTTTAATGTTCATCTATGTGTACAGTACATGAAATGTATAAATATGTAATGATAAAAAGCTACTAACATGACGCACTAGCGGCAGTTGTTCAGCCGGCTCTCTTTCCACATGAGAGCAGAGCGATGCACATGACTGATGGAGGTACACACTTAAAACACACACACAGGCACAAGAAACACCAGGTTCCTACTCAAGACACATCTTCACTTTCAGCATGCTAAATGATTCATCTTTAAAACATGATTCCGCAAGCTTGATGTGCTTAAAGGAACAGTTCACTCAAAAATGAAAATATTAGATGAGGACATTTTTGAAACATTGACTGAAAACCAGTCAGTATCTGGTGTGACCACCATTTGCCTCACGCAGTACAACACATGTCCTTCGCATAGAGTTGATCAGGTTGTTGATTGTGGCCTGTGGAATGTTGGTCCACTTCTCTTCAATGGCTGTGCAAAGTTGCTGGATATTGGCAGGACCTGGAGCATGCTGTCATACACAATGATCCAGAGCATCCCAAACATGTTCAATGGATGGACATGTCTGGTGATTATGCTGGCCATGCAAGAACTGGGATATTTTCAGCTTCCAGGAATTGTGTAGAGATTCTTGCAACATGGGGCCATGTATTATCATGCTGCAACATGAGGTGATGGTCGTGGATGAATGGCACAACAATGGGCCTTAGAATCTCGTCACGGTATCTCTGTGCATTCAAAATCCCATCAATAAAATGCACCCGTGTTCGTTATTAATAACATATGCCTGCCCATACCATAACCCCACCGCCACCATGGGCCACTCGATCCACAACGTTGACATCAGCAAGCTCACCAACACGACGCCATACACGCTGTCTGCCATCTGCCCTGTACAGTGATTCATCCGTGAAAAGAACACCTCTCCAAAGTGCCAGACGCTATCGAATGTGAGCATTTTCCCACTCAAGTCGGTTACAACGACAAACTGCAGTCAGGTCGAGACCCCGATGAGGACGATGAGCATGCAGATGAGCTTCCCTGAGACGGTTTCTGACAGTTTGTGCAAAAACTCTTTGGTTATGCAAACCGATTGTTGCAGGAGCTGTCCGGGTGGCAGGTCTCAGACGATCTTGGAGGTGAAGATGCTGGATGTGGAGGTCCTGGGCTGGTGTGGTTACACATGGTCTGTGGTTGTGAGGCCGGTGGGATGTACTGCCAAATTCTCTGAGACGCCTTTGTAGACGGCTTATGGTAGAGAAATGAACATTTAATTCACGCGAAACAGCTCTGGTGGACATTCCTGCAGTCAGCAGGCCAATTGCACGCACCCTCAAAACTTGCGATTTCTGTGGCATTCTGCTGTGTGGTAAAACTGCACATTTTTAGGCCCTGTCCACACGAACACGGGTATTTGTATAACCGTGACTTTTTTTACATGATTCGGCCGTTCGTCCACACGGAAACGCAGTATCAGGTCACTGAAACCGAACATTTTTGAAAACCCCTGCCAGGGTGAGGATTTTCAGAAACGCTGGTTGCAGTGTTGTCGTGTAGACAGTGAAACCGGGGGTTTGCCTTGCGACATCAGAGTGTGCGCCGTTATCCGCTGTGTTTGACATCAGATTTGCACCTACCGGAACCGGTAATAACTTTTTGTTAGACTTCTGATTGGCCAACGTGGCTATACGGTTAGGGTTATATCGCCAACTGCTGGTGTGGCATGCTCTTGACAGCGCTTGATAGCGTGTTTTTGCGTTTTCATGTACACAGAGATTTTTTTTAAACCGAGCATGTGTGGAAGGGATTTTTTTTTTAAACGCAGGAGGAAAAACTCCGGTTATAAAAATACCCGTGTCCGTGTGGACAAGGCCTTAGTGTGGCCTTTTATTGTGGCCAGCCTAAGGCACACCTGTGCAATAATCATGCTGTCTTATCAGCATCTTGATATGCCACACCTGTGAGGTGAATGGATTATCTCGGCAAAGGAGAAGCGCTCACTTACAGATTTAGACAGATTTGTGAACAATATTTGAGAGAAATAGGCCTTTTGTTTACATACTGTAGAAAAAGTCTTAGATCTTTGAGTTCAGCTCATGAAAAATGGGAGCAAAAACCAAAGTGTTGCGTTTGTAATTTTGTTAAAATCCACTCGAGAGCAAGTTAACTGTGCATCTGCAACCTAGTTATATCAACAGCTATATCGTTCTCAGGAGCTAATTACTCTCCTCCATCCCCGGCTTCTCCTCTCATCCAGTCAGAATTTGGTATTCTGATTCCCCTGTGAATCAGACTAAATTCTTGAATTGTTGTACATTAAAATATTGACATTAATGATATCTGCAATGCATTTTTGTTGGTTCTGTTCGGTTTACCGGGGGTTATTGCTGCTCTCCCTACTCTTATCCATGCTAGGCGGCATGGATGCGCAGGGAGTTCTTGCCCTGAACAGAACCATACCGCCAATCCTAACTATATGCTAATTGTCAATCGTATTTGACGATAGTGGTCCTGACAGAAATTTGCAGATGATTTTCAGAACATTTAGTTTAACCTTATTGCATATTAAGTTATACATAAAAAAACCCAGCACATTCCCATCTCTGAAAGGTTATCCCATTTCATGTGGAATAGCTCGTTGTCTTTATAGCCCTAGGCTGTATAAAAATTTTATGAAATTTATTGATTTGTTAGTGTGAGTGAAGAACAGCGTCATGTTAATGTTTAAAGATGTCAAAGTGTCTAGAGAGGTCGAATGTGACATCTATGTGTATACATATCTATGGCGTATACTGCAGAAATACAGTAGAAGTACTGTATGTTAGAACGCTATTACACAGCTAGTCTACATATATCACATATATGAGTAGTGCTATTGGGTGACAGTTCTTCATCTTGGTGGTTAATATCAAGGCAGAAGCTGTGCAGCAGGAGGCTAAAGCATGCGAGGAAGGTGCAGACGGTGAAACCAAACTTCACCAGGAACACAATGTCTGAGGAGAAATACACAAAACTACTGCATATCAATTTAGCTTATCTTTTATTCAATATAAATTGAATAATAATTGAATAATGCTCTTCCAAGCCAATGAAAGATAAATTAAAATGTTTAGTAAATGCATGACATAACTATTTTAGAAGCTTCCCCCTTTCTTTACCTTTTTTGGTAATCTGAGATTTTTCTCTGTTGGAACTTTCATGATGGAATGACACGATGGCTTTCCCAGAAGGGACACACTGAGAGAGAAAAAGAGTAAATCATAATAAAATGATGCCTCTAAAAACTATTTAGCTTATATATGAAACACATGGGACTGTTACAATACATGTTTATATGCAAGAATTGTATCTAACATTCATGATTGGAGCAGGTTCAATTTTAGGAATCAAAGATGACCAACCACTTATCTGAAAAATAAGGGGCCCTCCTACAATTTACTATTTATTTTTTTGGACACTTTTAGTGAAAATTTGGGTTATTGTTTAGAACATTCGTTTATACTTGAGTAAGGGAAAATAGAAACAGGACAGAAAGAGGACATCACTTGTGCCCAGTGGAGGAGGAAGTTGACACACACATGCCAGAATCTGTGGAAACAAACAAACACACACAGGCTTACTCAGCTGCGCCTGTCAAACCCTGAGCTTAATATGTGTTACTCATTACTTCTGACAGAAATAGCAAAGTCAAAGAAAACGAGTGCATGTGGGACAGAGCAAAAGAGTCCGATGTTATGGAATCCTAGATGTACCCCCTAACACGAGGGAACCTTATGAAATTCATAAGATTTTCATTCTTAACTAAAAATGTAAAATATAAAAGTAATAAACGTATTAAATAAATGAATTTAATTAAATAAATTCAATATTTAAGTAGTATTACTTAATTGCAATATTGCATCATATTACTTTATCATATTTGAATTGTCCTACACTGTAAAAAGTGAACAGTTGGATCAACCTAAAAAAATTAGTTCAATTGGTAACACCTAAAAAAATTAAGTTTTCTCAACTTAAATTATCACGTTTTACGAGATAATTTAAGTTGAGATAACTTAATTTTTTTAGGTGTTACCAATTGAAGTAATTTTTTTAGGTTGATCCAACTGTTCACTTTTTACAGTGTAGACTCTGTATCTTCATGTGATTTTTGGCAGAAGAATGTGTCTTTATTCATTAGATTGTTTTTTATTTATATATTTTTATTCCTCTCTTATACCTGAATGAGGACAATTGACAGGTGACACTGGAGCAAGAACAGAAAGCACTTTCTGATGCCTGCCGAAGTGTGACGTGCCTGAGAAAAACAACATTAAAAAGTGCATTTGTTCATTCAACGATTCATTCATCACATTGATATCTAAAAAATCATCATATATTATACATTCATCCATGTACACGTGTGAGTGTTAATGTGCATCCTCATTTAGCTGTTTGATGAGCCCGATGACTGTGTTGTTGTCTTGTTGGTTAAACTGTACTGTGCAGGCCAGCCCACAGATGGCGCTAGAGAGCTGAATTACGCTCAAAGAGTGTGTGTTCAAAGTTCAGAGGACCTAAACCAATGCTGTCAATTAATAGATCAGAAATAAATGATAATGTACAGTTGATTTATATAATATAATAAAACTATTTTGTAAATACATACATATAATAAATAAAACTGCATATAATACAACAATGCAGATAAAACGGCAAGTGGTTCCACTTACAAAGACTTGGCTTTATTAGTGAAACCAGGATTTGTGCCATTGTGACAACTTATCCCATATAGTACAACAACATGGCCTGCTAATAGATCACAAAAGGTCAACATGTTTAAAGGGGTCATGGCAAGAGAAATCAAATTTGCCTGATCAAAATTGGGCAATATTTTGAGGAATGTCTTTGTCTACACAGACTAGGGGATTAGGGTGTTAACATGTTAAAATGAGTAATGTCATGTCATGAGCAAATCCATTCTTGGCAGGTTGTTGAGATGAAGGGAAATGAGCGAAGGTGAGTTGTAGATAGAAGAATCACCTGATATCACTTTGAGAAGGATTTCATTGTTGTTGATGTTTAACTGCTCCCCGCCGGGCAGCACACGACCTTTCCATACTCCTGCATGATACA